>CM071851.1:18029458-18454375 GCA_036507275.1 Sicyos edulis
AAAGACCCGACCCAAAAGGGGCTCTAAGTGGGCCTTTACCCCAATGCATGTAGTGAAAATAAAAGATATTAAGAAAATACATTTCGGATCCCAAGTAAAAATGTAAAAACATTCAACAACCAAAACATACATTTCTAAAAGCATACTGATCGATCAGAGATTTATTTAAACCATTAAAACAATCCACAAGTATAAATATGCTGGAATCCATAAAACGTAAGAAAACATCCCGGCTCTGTCTGCCTACATGCATTCAGGGAAATAACAAAAGTCAAGAGTCATGATAAATAAAATAGAATAATCGTGAGATGACAGCAGGATTCCATGATCACAGCTCCTCCATCACCATCCTGTCTCCCGCCTTGATTACCCGTGGAAAACCCACGTAATAAGGGTGAGTAACGAATTACCCAAAGAAGAATCCCCAACCGGGTACAATACGATATACATGATCATCTAGAAGAATGTATGCAAGCTATGAGTACAAACACAGAGCGGAGCACATAGCTAAGTCCACACTTGGACCTCGGATGCCATCTCGTGGTCTTAGTCCGGAAATACCACAACACACTAAACGCGCTTATACGGAACAAGTCCCGCCTCACCGCCTCATCGCCGATACGAAAGGTGCACTAGCTCAAGATCCCGAGGAGCTCTCCGGTCGGCGCCGTAATGAGCGTAAGCGCACCGCATGCTACCGCAAACTCGGGGGTGCCGGGTCTAGTGGCAAGCCGCCTGTGTTCGGTCACCATGCCTAACTAAATCTCCCGGATCGGTGTCATCGACATAGGGTGTGAGACTCGACACGTGAACTATGTCACTGTACCACCGCACTGAGGCTAAGGAACCGGTCGTGGTAGGCTTACACCAGAAGCGGTCCTGCCCTAACAGTGGCAATCAAGGGCTACGGCCGAACACGCCGAGGACGCGCCGATCGCCGGGACGAGGGCAATGCCAAGTCATCATCCCGACCGCTGGGGCATTTAATACCGCCACCCTCACCCAAGATTGCAGGGCCTACCGGTTGGGATAGCTAATCCTCACGGGGTCCAAGGACGGAGAATCGTCTCGAACGCCCTTGCCATAGATGCAAGATACTTTATGCATCGGGCCCTGATGATTCTATCTACCTCAATTCTAAACCTTAACAATAATAACGATTCAATCAATGCACCCAATCCGTGCTCATCGATACAAAGAACCTAGCATGATACTACGAAGCAAGAACAGATATCGAACATGCTAGAATAGAACAACCTAGCATGGGCTAACATGAGAAACAATACAAGAGTTCATGCCACCAGAATTCATTGAATGAGCACCTAGAGATAAACATGCTAGTAATCATACACAGCATACAAAACAACAATCACAAATATACCGCAGGTCCACACAACCCCGGTAAGAAATCCTTACCTTGGTCGGAAGACTTCTACACACAAATCCTAAGTCATGAACAATCCCGAGCTAGCGAAGGGAACCTAGCAAACCAACAATAATCGGCATCTAAAATCTCTAAACAACAATAGAATGTAAGCTCGGCTCGGGAACTCACGCGCGCGACGACACGAGCTTGGGGTCAGCCGGGCGAGCCGGCACGGCAAGGACGCTGCGCTGGCTGCACCGCACGCAGACGGCAGGAAGAACAGCGCGCGCGGCGAAGCGTCGGGCGAAGGCGTGCGGCGCGCGGCGTGGCGAGCGCGGACACGGCGAGCAGCTTCGGGCAGGACGCGCTGCGGGCGAAGCGTCGGGCGAAGGCACGCGCGGCGAGCAGATTCGGCAAGCGACACGGCGAGGAGTTTTGTAGGGCGACGCGCGCGGCGAAGGCGTCGGGCGCGGCGCGCGGCGAGCGGTCGGCAAGCGGACACGGCGAGGGCGCGCGATGGGCGGCGCACGCGGCGCGGGCCTGACGCGCGGGCGCCGGCGAGGACTCTCGGCGTGGCGAAGCGACGGGGCGACCGCGCTGGCCGGGCGACCGCAAGGCCGCTGGGACAGATCCGGGCGTGCGAACGATCGGGCCGGACGCGGCGACGGCAGTGGGCGATCAGGCTCACTGGGCGAACGACAAAGGCTGCTGGAATGTGATCTGGCGTCATGAGCGATCGGGGCGATCTCAGGCTTCTGCCTCGCCACACTCTACCGGGTGCAATCAACACAACACACACAACACACCTCTTTTCACTTGGCCAAACGCACACCAAACGGATGAGAAGAAGAAGAAGAAGATCAATACCTACCCGGAATGATGATGATCGAACCCAAGGAGATGCAAGGATGAAGAATCGGCAAGGCTATGGAGATGGAGAGCTTATGCCAAGAGGTGTTTTGGAGAAGAAAATGGAATAACCTAATTCTATTTCATTTAACCAAATGCACCAAAACTCCAAAATCCAAGGTTAACTAAGATGTGATGCAGAAAAGAGCAACAAGAGCTCCTAATGGCTCAATTGGCACACCTCTCTACCAGCTTCCCAGAGACCCGGGTTCAAACCCCTACACAAAGACAAATTCCTTTATTTTTACTTTTGCAACGAACCTTACTCAAACCAAACCACAAACCCCTCCAAAACCTACAAAACCATCCAATAATTTTAGTAATCGAAAGACACAAACGACTCTCGACGGCCCGACCAAATTACCAAATTACCCCTAGGGCATACCGGAAGACCGGAAGAAAACTGGTCGTTACAATATTCCTCCTTTTTATGACTTTCGTCCTCGAAAGTCCTTAAGACAAACACCGGGTAATGCAATCTCATCTAGTCTTCCCGCTCCCAAGTGGCTTCCTCGTAACTCCGACTCTTCCATCAACCTTTACTAAACGAATCTCGCGATTGCGCAACGCCTTGGTCTCAAAGGCAAGGATCCTCACCGCTTCTCCTCGAAGTTCAAATCCTCATTCACCGCAAAGGCTCAAAGTCCACAATGTGCGACGGTCCGGCACATACCGCCTCAACATCGATACATGAAAAACACTATGCACCGCCGATAGTGACGGAGGTAGGGCTAACCGGTAAGCAACTCGCCAATCCTCTCTAGGATCTCAAACGGACCAACAAATCGGGACTCAACTTCCCACGCTTACCAAACCTCGTAACACCTCGCATCGGAGCAACCTTAAGGAACACATGCCGACCAACCTCAAACTCCAAATCTCGACGCCTAACATCGGCAGTAACTCTTCTACCGCTCTGAGCGGTCAACATTCGAGCTCTCTATCTTCTCGCGACCGCACCATTGGTCAATCTGCAGAAACTCGACCCAAAACTCGCTCTACCACCAACCTCTTCCTGCAACACAGGGACCGATAACGCTACCATACAATGCCTCGAATGGAGCCATCTCGAATCCGCCGATCGTAAATCGTTGTTATAGGCAAACTCCATCAAGTACGAGACATCGTCCCAATCGCCGGGAAATCCAACACACAAGCCCTCAACATATCCTCGAGAATCGATTCACTCTCTCGATCCGACCATCCGTCTCGAGGGTGAAAAGTCAGGCTTGAAATCGCACTGCGGCCCAAACCCTTCTCGAGCGCTCCGAAACGAGAAGTGAACCGCGAGTCACGATCGGACACAATCCTCACCGGTACACCATGATAACGGATGATCTCGCTCCAAAAATAATGCGCCCCATCGCTCCACTACAGATAAGTGTCTCGTCCGGGAATGAAGTGTGCGCTCTTGGTCAAACGGTCGACTATCACCCAAATCTGAGAGAACTTCCTGAGTCCTTGGCAAACCGTATATAAAGTCCATAGAGATCTCTTCCCATTTCCACTCGGGTACACTCGGTGGTCGCAAAGAAACTAATGGCCTCTTCCTCGCCTGTGCCTTCACTTGTCGACAAGTGAGACACCGGTGACAAACTCGCCACATCTCTCTTCATCCCCATCCACCGTAAAGTCCGCTAAGGTCTCGATACATCTTGGTACCCCGGGTGCCAAGCAAAAAGGGGAATAAAGGCCTCCGAGCAACTCGGCTCGCAAACTCGCAATGTCCGGAACACACAACCGCCTCTATAAGTCAACCCACCGTCCGTGAATACACAAAGTCAAAGTCACACCACAAGATCGACTCTGCCAACCAATCTCTTAAGTGCGGGGTCACCCAACCGGCTGTCTATAATCCGCATTTGCCGAATCGACGGGCCGAATAGATCAATCGAGCTACCCGGGCGGTAACCTCTCCCAACAACATCGCAACCTCGGCCCGCTCGAACTCTCTCTCGCAAACTGGGCTGGAACTCAACAACGCCGCAGAGTGCGACGTCTTTCTCGCTCAAAGCATCGCCACTACATTGGCTTTACCCGATGGTACAAAATCTCGCAGCCATAATCCTTTACCACTCTAACCATCTCCTCGCCTCATATTCAACTCCTTCGAGTAAACAGATACTTGAGGCTCGTGATCGGTAAACATCTCAATCCGCCACCGCATGTAATGCCTCCAAATCTTCATTGCAAACACCATCGCCGCCAACTCCATATCATGAGTCGGGTAGTTCTCGCTCATACGGCTTCAAATGACGGGAAGCATAGGCAATGACCTTCCCGTCTTTGCATCAACACACAACCTAATCCAAACTTGGAAGCATCATCAGAGACCACGAAACCACTGTCCTCTCCGGATCGCCAACACTGTGCTTTGAGTCAAATCGCGCTTGAGCCCGCAAAGCTCTCATCACACTGCTGTCCCAAACAAACTCGACACCCTTCCTCGCCGACGAGTGAGGGGCGAGGCTAAAGCAGAGAAGTCCTTGACGAACCGACGGTAGTAACTCGCCAAACCCGCAAAGTCGCGAATCTCGGCAATCGAAGTCGGCTTGGCCCATGAACTCACGGCCTCAATCTTCGCGGGGTCCACGGCTATACCATCTCTCGAAACTACGTGGCCTAGGAAGGCCACCGCTCCAACCAGAAATCACATTTGGAAAACTTCGCATAAAGCGGGTTTTCCTCAAAGCCGCCAATACTCGCCTCAAATGCTCTGCATGGTCTTCTTTAGACCTCGAATAAATCGAATATCGCCAATGAACACGATGACGGTTGTCCAAAAATGATTTGAACACCCTATCCATCATGTCCATAAACGCGGGCCGGGCATTGGTCAATCCAAACGACATGACCACAAACTCATAGTGACCATATCCGACTCGAAAGTCGCCTTAGGAATGTCGGCATCCCCGATCCGCAATCGATGGTAACCGGATCTCGATCTATCTTGGAGAACACCAAGCTCCTCAAGCCGATCGAACAAATCATCGATACGGGGCAACGGATACTTATTCTTCATCACACCTTATTAAGCTCGCGGTAATCAATACATAAGCGCATAGAACCATCCTTCTTTTTCACACAAACAATCGTGCTCCCACGGGGACACACTTGGACGGATGAACCCTCGGTCTAACATCTCCTGCAAATCGAATCTTCGCCTTTAACTCACTGGCGCCATGCGATACGGAGCCTTCGAGATAGGGAGGGTCCCCGGCTCGAGCTCAATAATGAAGTCAACCTCTCTCTTTGGGGGCAACCCCAGTAACTCCTCGAGAAACACATCCGCGAACTCCCGCACGACCGGCACTGATCAACGCAGACAAATGAGGGGCGGCTCTTCCTGCATAACTTGGCTAGATAGCCCCAAGCTCCATGAGCTAGCAAACGACGAGCTTTCACTACGACACACCATCGGCGGGCAAACTCCACCTGGACTCCACGAAACTTAAAGCTAGGCCGACCGGGCGGTCTCAACACTACTTCTTTCCGGTGGCAAGTCAATCAACGCGTGGTTAGCAGCCTAACCACTCCATACCAAGAATCACATCAAAACCGCTCATAGGCGTAACTATGAGCGTAGCCACAAGCAGCTCTCCGGATATCTCGATCCGGCCATCCTTAATCTTATCTCTAGCCAACATATTAACTCCCGAAGGAGTTGCAACAGATAACTCAAAACCTAGAGGCTCTAGCCTCAACTTAGCATGCTCAAAGAAACAACACGTATACAAAAGAATGCGTGGAACCGAATCAAACAAGACAAATGCGCAGTGATCTAAAAACAAGAAGCGCACCGCCACGCGCGGCATCCGTGACGCTGGCCTCCCGACGGTCGTCGTAGCAAACACTCGACCCTGCTGCTTGCTGCTACTGGCCGAGCACAAAAACGGGCCATGTGACCCTCTCTACCACAACGGAAGCACAATCTAGGTCCAGTGACAGTTCGCGCGTGGACTTTCCCTAAGTAGCACAAGCGGAAATCGCTCGGTCCTCCTCGCTGCTTCGGCTGAAACGGACTGAGCTCTCCGCTGATCTCTGCTTCGAATCGCCCTTGGCGGCGCTGCCGCCTCCCGAAAGTCAAACTTTCTCTTCTCGCCCCACACCTGCTGGGACAGACGCTGAACAGAGCGGCAACAACCCGCCAGCAGGATACTTCCCATTATAGATCGTGGCTAATCGACAACCCTAGCATAAGTGTCGTGGGCCCGAGCCCTCGACATCCTCGGGAAACACCCGCCTCAATCCGGATATGAACTTCCGAATCTTCACTCTGGGTGGCAATCAACTCGAGGAGCAAAATATCCATACTCGAGAACTTGCGCTCATATTCCTCAATGGAATCGAACCTCGCTTCAGGTTCTGGAAGAGCTCCACCATCTTCTCCCGAGCCTCATCACCGATGAACTTTACCTTGAACTCAAATTTTGAAGAACTCCCAAGTAGCGGGTGGAGACCCACTGGTCTCTCGCTCAAGGTGGACTCCCACCACCATCTCATTGCAGGCCTCCTAGCACATGAGCCGCACATCTCGGCCTCTCAATATCGGGGCACACCATGATCGTGAAGGTGTACTCCAAATGGGCAATCCACCGGCCGCCGCTAACGCATCACCGGTGGCATCGAACTTCTCGGGCTTCCACTTCACAAAATCCTTCACCACCTACCCAATTCCTCGGCACCCTCTCCATATCTCGCCTCTGGGGGCTACTTGCTCCGTGGAGCCGGAGGTGCTATCGAGCTCACGAACCAATCGAGTCACCGCTCGACCGGGCTCGGGACTCTTCCTTCATGGGCGCTAACAAGGCTCGGGTCTCGCCTCTGGTCACTCAACATGCCGACCATAAAAGCCCTCATAGACTCAAGAAACTCTGCTCCAGGAGCGATCTCACGGCGCTCGGTCGCCTCAACGCCCGCCTAGGCGTAACGAGGAGAGGAGCTGCTGGTGGAATGCCATCGTTGTCGCCTTGGGACGATGTCCCCGCAGTGACGATCCGATCCTGATACCTCGACCGCTCTCGAACCTCCTCTCCCGATACGGGTGGATCGCATGTCGCGATCTACATCCAAACCAACAACAAATCAAAACCCCACTGTCACCATTCCACAACACCAAACAAGGCATACACTAGATGATAGGTATTGTAAATTCTTAACCCTTTTCCTTTCTAAAACAATAAATCTAGGCGTACTGATGACCGCCGAGTGCCGATGATCATGGAAAACGACCTACAACAAAAGGTCACCTATAGAATCTATGACTCGAGCTCGATACCAATCAGAAAGACCCGACCCAAAAGGGGCTCTAAGTGGGCCTTTACCCCAATGCATGTAGTGAAAATAAAAGATATTAAGAAAAATACATTTCGATCCCAAGTAAAAACAGAAACATTCAACAACCAAAACATACATTTCTAAAAGCATACTCTGATCGTAGATTTATTTAAACCATTAAAACAATCCACAAGTATAAATATGCTGGAATCCATAAAACGTAAGAAAACATCCTGGGGCTCATGTGCCCGCCTACATGCATTCAGGGAAATAACAAAAGTCAAGAGTCATGATAAATAAAATAGAATAATCGAGAGATGACAACAGGATTCCATGATCACAGCTCCTCCATCACCCATCCTGTCTCTCCCGCTTGATTACCCGTGGAAAACCACGAATAAGGGTGAGTAACGAATTACCCAAAGAAGAATCCCCAACCGGGTACAATACGATATACATGATCATCTAGAAGAATGTATGCAAGCTATGAGTACAAACACAGAGCGGAGCACATAGCTAAGTCCACACTTGGACCTCGGATGCCATCTCGTGGTCTTAGTCCGGAAATACCACAACACACTAAACGCGCTTATACGGGAACAAGTCCCGGCCACCGCCTCATCATCGCCGATACGAAAGGTGCACTAGCTCAAGATCCCGAGGAGCTCTCCACCGGCGCTGTAATGAGCGTAAGCGCGCACCGCATGCTACCGCAAACTCGGGGTGCCGGGTCTAGTGGCAAGCCGCCTGTGTTCGATCCACCATGCCTAACTAAATCTCTCGGATCGGTGTCACCGACATAGGGGTGTGAGACTCGACACGTGAACTATGTCAGACTGTACCACCGCACTGAGGCTAAGGAACCGGTCGTGGTAGGCTTACACCAGAAGCGGTCCTTGCCCTAACAGTGGCAATCAAGGGCTACGGCCGAACACGCCGAGGACGTGCCGATCGCCGGGGACGAGGCAATGCCAAGTCATCATCCCGACCGCTGGGGCATTTAACGACCGCCACCCTCACCCAAGATTGCGGGGCCTACCGGTTGGGATAGCTAATCCCTCACACGGTCCAAGGACGGAGAATCTGCTCTCGAACGTCCTTGCCATAGATGCAAGATACTTTATGCATCGGGCCCGGATGATTCTATCTACCTCAATTCTAAACCTTAACAATAATAACGATTCAATCAATGCGGTCCAATACGTGCTCATCGATACAAAGAACCTAGCATGATACTATGAAGCAAGAACAGATATCGAACATGCTAGAATAGAACAACCTAGCATGGGCTAACATGAGAAACAATACAAGAGTTCATGCCACCAGAATTCGAACAGAGCACCTAGAGATAAACATGCTAGTAATCATACACAGCATACAAAACAACAATCACAAATATACCGCAGTAGGTCCACACAACCCCTGTAAGAAATCCTTACCTTGGTGGGAAGACTTCTACACACAAATCCTAAGTCATGGAACAATCCCGAGCTAGCGAAAGGAACCTAGCAAACCAACAATAATCAGCATCTAAAATCTCTAAACAACAATAGAACAGCAAGCTCGGCTCGGGGAACTCACGCGGCGCGACGACACGAGCTTGGGGTCACTGGCGAGCCGGGCACGGCAAGGACGCGCTACCGGTCGCTACCCGCACGGCACGGCGGCAGGAACGCCGCGCGCGGGCGAAAGCTCTCTGGGCAAAGGCGTCGCGGCGCTGGCGTGCGATGCGGATACACGGCGAGCGGCTCGGCAGGGACGAGGACGCGCGCGGCGAAGCGCTCGGCGGCGCGCGGCGCGGCAGCGGCAAAGCGGACACGGCGAGGAGTTTCGGCAGGGGACGCGCGCGCGCGGCGAAGCGCTCGGGCGGCGCGCGCGGCGAGCGGTTCGCAAGCGGACACGGCGAGGGCGCGCGATGGGCGACGCGGGCGCGGCTGGACGCGCGGGCGCTGGCGAGGACCTCCTGGCGTGCGAGCGATCGGGCGATCTGCGCTGCTGGCGAATCGGCAAGGCTGCTGGGACAGATCTGGGCGTGCGAACGATCGGCTGGACGTGCGACGACAGGGGCGATCTGTGCTGCTGGGCGAACGACAAGGCTGCTGGGACAGATCTGGGCGTGCGAGCGATCGGGGGCGATCTGTGCTGCTGGCTCGGCTACACTCGGCTGGCTGCAATCAACACAACACACACAACACACCTCTTTTCACTTGGCCAAACGCACACCAAACGGATGAGAAGAAGAAGAAGAAGATCAATACCTACCCGGAATGATGATGATCGAACCCAAGGAGATGCAAGGATGAAGAATCGGCAAGGCTATGGAGATGGAGAGCTTGGGCGGCCAAGAGGTGTTTTGGAGAAGAAAATGGAATAACCTAATTCTATTTCATTTAACCAAATGCACCAAAACTCCAAAATCCAAGGTTAACTAAGATGTGATGCAGAAAGAGCAACAAGAGCACCTAATGGCTCAATTGGCACACCTCTCTACCAGCTTTTCCTGGAGACCGGGTTCAAACCCGCTCTGGACAAATTCCTTTATTTTTACTTTTGCAACGAACCTTACTCAAACCAAACCACAAACCCCTCCAAAACCTACAAAAACCATCCAATAATTTTAGTAATCGGAAAAGACACAAACGACCACGACGGCCCGACCAAATTACCAAATTACCTAGGGCATACCGAAGACCGGAAGAAAAACTCGGTCGTTACATAAATCCACCACACAATACGCCCTATACGAGAAACGAGTCCCGCCCTCGGCCCATCGTCGATACGAAAGGTGCACTAGCTCAAGATCTCGAGGAGCTCTCCTGGCCGCGCCAGAATGAGCGTAAGCGCGCATCGCGTGCTCTGCAGCACTATGGGGTGCCGGTCTAGTGGCAAGCTGCCCATGTCCAGTCCACCACGCCTAACTAAATCTCTGGATCGGTGTCACCGACATAGGGTGTGAGACCGACACGTGAACTATGTCACCAAACCACTTGCACTGAGGCTAAGGAATCGGTCGTGGTAGGCTTACACCAGAAGCCGTCCTTGCCCTATGTAAAGACCCGACCCAAAAGGGGCTCTAAATAGGCCTTTACCCCAATGCATGCATTCAAAGGAAAGGATAATATGCAAATAAGTTTTCAGATTCCCAATTAAAACAAAACAATCAAGGTTCAATCAGAAATCAATATAGTTTGCTTTGAACTCTGTCCCCTGTCTCCAAGCACTGTTTCAAGGCAAATACATTTCCAAAACGTACACTCGATCGAGATTTATTAAAACATTTGAAACAACCTCAAATTCAATAAAGCGGAATCCACAAAATCATTCAGAAAACATCCTAGGGCTCCGTGCCTGCCACATGCATTCAGGGGAAAATGAAAGACAAGAGTCATAGAAATAAAAAGTCAGAGACGACAGCACGTTCCCATGATCATAGCTCCTCCTTCAGCCATCCTGCCTCGCGCCATGGTTACCTGAAAGATAAGTAAGGGTGAGTAACGAATTACTCAAGAAGAATCCCCGACCGGGTACAATACGATGCACATGGTCATCTAGATGAGTGTATGCAAGCTATGAACATAAACACATAATAGAGCACATAGCTTAAGTCCACACTTGGACCTCGGATGCCAACTCGTGGTCTTAGTCCGAATAATCCACACCACACAATACGCCCTATACGAGAACCAAGTCTCGGCCTCACTGACTCATCGCCGATACGAAAGGTGCACTAGCTCAAGATCCCGAGGAGCTCTCGGTCGGCGCCGTAATGAGCGTAAGCATGCACCGCGTGCTACTGCGCAGAACTATGGGGGTGTGCCGGGTCTAGTGGCAAGCGCCCATGTCCAGTCGCCACGCTTAACTAAATCTCTCGGATCGGTGTCACCGACATAGGGTGTGAGACTCGACACGTGAACTATGTCACCTGAACCACCGCACCGAGGCTAAGGAACCGGCCGTGGTAGGCTTACACCCGTAGCGGTCCTTGCCTAACAGTGGCAATCAAGGGCTACGGCCGAACACGCCGAGGACGTGCCGATCGTCGGGGCGAGGCAATGCCAAGTCATCATCCCGACCGTTGGGGCATTTAACGATCGCCACCCTCACCCAAGATTGCGTGGCCTACCGGTCCTGTTAGCTAAACCCTAACGGGTCCGAGGACGGAGAACTGTCTCGACGCCCCCGCCATGGATGCAAGATACTTTATGCATCAGGCCGGATGATGCTACCTACCTACACTTTAACCTATCATATCAATAACATACAATCCAATACAATCCAAAACGTGCTCAACGGATACAACGAACCTAGCATGGTACTACGAAGCAAGAACAGATATGAGCATGCTAGAACGGAACAACCTAGCATGGGCTAACATGAGAGAACAACATACGAAGTCATGCTAGTCGTGAATTCAGAATGCAGAGCACCTAAACTATACATGCTGATAATCACAAACAAACATACAAACAACAATCACATAGAACATCGCAGGTCCACACAACTCCAGTAAGAAATCCTTACTGCCGGGAGGCAACTACACACAAAATCCTAAGTGCGATCGAACCCGAGCTAGCTACCGAGAACCTAACAAAAACAATGATAATCACACTCTAAAGGCTTAAATATAATAATATAAATAGGGCTCGGCTGGGAGCAACTCACGCGATGCGGCCGACACGCGGGACGGCAGCGGCGGACGGTGGAGCTGCTGGCTGGGCGCGGAGTGGGCGCTGATGGCGGTAAATGGGCGCACATGCGGGCGCTGATGGGCGGCAAATGGGCGCATCTGGCGCTGCCGCGCGCGCACGGACAGCGGGCTGGGCGCGGACGCGCTGGGCGGCACGCGGACGGCACGGCGCGCAGACGCAGAGGGGCGCGCGCGCGCGAGACGCGGACGACGGGCGCTCGGGCTGCGATGCGACGCGAGCTCGGCTGGCGATGGCGAGGCGCTGGCGCGCGCGCGGCGAACGGCGCGATGCGGCGGCTTACGACGCGACGGACGCGCGGCGATCGTGCCGCGACGCTCTGGCGGGCGGCTGCGACGGCTCGGGCGCTGGCTGCGTCTGCTGGGCGCTGGCGTCTGGGCGCTTCTTCTTGGCGCTGGGCCGCTGGTGCGATCTGGCTGGGCTGCTCGACCGGCCGCTTACTGGCTGATCGCTGGTCTGGCCGGAACAGCGCTCGGGCTGCAAGGGAAGAAAATCACGGCAAGGGGCTTGGGAGAGAAGAGGGTTAGGCGGCCATGGAGTTTTGGGGAAGAAAACACAAAACCTAATTTCTTTTCATTTAACCAAATGCACAAAACTCCAAAGATCCAAGGGTAACTAAGATATGACGCGGAAAGAGTAACAAGAGCTCTCCATAGCTCAACTGCACGCCTCCTCACAGCTTTCCTGAGACCGGGTTCGAATCCCAACCGCAACACAAATTTCCTATATTTTTACTTTTGCATCTATCCATGCTCAAACCCATCCACAAAGCCTCAAAACTTACATAATACCATCCAATAATTTTAGCAACTGAAAAATATAAACGGCCCCGACGGCCCGACCAAATTACCAAAATACCCTGTGGCATACCTCGAAGACCGGGATGAAAACCCGGGCCGTTACAATATTCCCTCCTTTTTATGACTTTCGTCCTCGAAAGTCCTTAAGACTCAAAACAAAGACAGATACTGCAATCTCATCCCGTCTTCCCCGCTCACAAGCGGCCTCCTCTGAACTCGACTCTCCACCGAACTTTCACCAAACGGATCCCACGATTATGCAACGCTCTCGCCTCAAAGACCGCAATACTCACAGGCTTCCCTTGAAGCTCAAACCTCAATCACCGCAAAGGCTCAAAGTCCACAATGAACAATGGGTCCGGCACATGCCGCCCCAACATCGATACGTAAAAACACAGTGCACACTGTCAACAAACAAACTCAACCCTACAACAAATCAAGCAAACAAACTGAACCTTCCAGATTCCAAAACTAAACGGCCTACTCTTACTTCACAAAAGACCAACAAACCTCAAACCTTGACTACAAAATTTCATAACGAGATACAAACGAACCACCAATCAAGCGATCGATCCAAAAGACAAACTTCTCCAACCAGAACACGACCACAACACTTAAGCAACCATCTTAAGGAGAAAATCGCCAGCAAGGAACATCCAACATTCCTCTCAAGGAAAACTCGGAAGCAAGGACTAAACCATCACGCAGCCTATCTGCGACACAACACCTTGAGGAAAAACACTCAACAGACTTACCAACTAATGCCACGGCACCTCTGTGCCAACTCAATCAAACGCGCTCTACTAACGCCAACGGGAACTCACAACAACTAGGAACAAAGCCCGAGAAGGGCTTGCTCAAAGAGAACTCAACCCAAACTTATAACGAGCAGCAACGCCGCCTCCAAGCTACTACTCAACTCTTAAAATCCAACTGGCTACTCAAAGGACTTCCCTTTAAGCCTAAGCCTAACTCATCTTCCAACCGAGCTCCACTCCCAAAACCTCACAAGGAAAACGGATAACGACAACCTCAAAGCTTACGGATCCTGGGCCACACGAATCCGCAAGACTACCTCGCAAGCTATCACTCGAGGCCGGCATCCAAAGAGCAACTCAACCACCACAGAGGCTAGAGGGAAAGGAAATCTTCAATCCCCAAAAGAACCAACAACTTGCCGTAACAACTCAACTCTTCTGGCCGCCTCCGCCCTTGCGGGAACAAACAACTCTTGTTTGCTAACAACACAAAGCAGGGACCCTCTCGCTGGGCTGACCGCTGCGCTACTCTGATCGACTACACAACTCAGGAGCTAAGCTGACTCCTTAAACGGAAACGACTTCCCAAAGAAGCAAACCTCGGAAGGGCAAATAACTCCACACACGCTCGCGACTTGCTCAAACCCAAGGCAACAAAGAACCAACTCTCTTGGAAGCAACACCCAAGAGAAAACTCAACCAATCGGACCACCAAAACCAAACAAACAAAGACTTGCTCAATCACTGAGAGAGGGGTCAACTCCCAAAACTTACTGACTAGGAACAAGACCTTAGGGCAACGCCCTCCCCAGCTAGAACCGAACTAGCTCTCAAAACAACAAACGAACCAAATCTTGGCCAAACACTCACAAGAGGCAGAACAACCTTTATCGCAAATTCTAGAACACCATCCAAGAATCCGCTTAATCGACAAACGACTACTTCCAAGCGACCAACAAACTTTTCCTTCAAGCTAGCGCTTCCACCATTAACTCCAAGACCAAGGGAGTAACCTCGACAACTCCCAAGGAAACGGCTCTTACAAGCGGACAACCAACGGACAGAGAACTCCACATACGCCACTGCCTTGCTCCACCAGAGCAACAACATCTAATCTCACGAGGCGCAACAAGGGTCCATCTCAGACTGAATGTAAAGACCCGACCCAAAAAGGGGTTCTAAATGGCCTTTACCCCAATGCATGTATTGAAAATAGAAGACATTATGAAAAACACATTTCGGATTCCAAGTAAAAACAGAAAACATTCAACAACCAAAAGAAACATTTCTAAAAGCATACTCTGATCAGAGATTATTTAAAACATTAAAACATTCCACAAGTACAAATATGCTGGAATCCATAAAACGTAAGAAAGCATCCTGGGGCTCTGTGCCGTCTACATGCATTCAGGGGAAACAACAAAAGTCAAGAGTCATAATAAATAAAATGAAATAATCAGAGATGACAGCAGGATTCCATGATCACAGCTCCTCCTTCAGTCATCCTGCCTCGCGCCATGGTTACCTGAAAGATAAGTAAGGGTGAGTAACGAATTACTCAGTAAGAATCCCCAACCGGGGTACAATACGATATACATGATCATCTAGAGGATTGTATGCAAGCTATGAGTACAAACACAGAACAGAGCACATAGCTTAAGTCCACACTTGGACCTCGGATGCCATCTCAGGGTCTTAGTCCGGAAAATACCACAACACACTAAACGCACTATACGGGAACCAGTCCCGGCCTCAGCCTGCCTACTGACGATACGAAAGGTGCACTGGCTCAAGATCCCGAGGAGCTCTCCAGTCGGCGCTGTAATGAGCGTAAGGATGCACCGCGTGCTTCTACAGACTATGGGGGGTGCCGGGTCTAGTGGCAAGCTGCCCATATCCGGATACCACGCCTAACTAAATCTCTGGATCGGTGTCACTGACATAGGGGTGTGAGACCTGGACACGTGAACTATGTCAGCCTGTACCACCGCACCTGAGGCTAAGGAACGGGTCATGGTAGGCTTACACCAGGAAGCCGTCCTTACCTTATCAGGTGGCAATCAAGGGCTACTGCCGAACACGCTGAGGACGTGCCGGCTGCCGGGGACTAGGCATTGCCAAGTCATCATCCCGACCATTGGGGCATCGCTTAGACTACCACCCTCACCCAAGATTGCAGGGCCTACCGGTTGGGATAGCTAATCCCTCACGGGGTCCAAGGACGGAGAACTGTCTCAATCGTCCTTGCCATAGATGCAAGATACTTTATGCATCGGGCCCGGATGATGCTATCTACCTGAATTCTAAACCTTAACAATAATAACGATTCAATCAATGCAGTCCAATACGTGCTCATCAGATACAAAGAACCTAGCATGATACTACGAAGCAAGAACAGATATCGAACATGCTAGAACAGAACAACCTAGCATGGGCTAACATGAGAAACAATACAAGAGATCATGCCAGTCAGGAATTCAGAACAGAGCACCTAGAGATAAACATGCTAGTAATCATACACAGGCATACAAAACAACAATCACAAATATACCGCAGGGTCCACACAACCCCGGTAAGAAATCCTTACCTTGGTCTCAAGACTTTTACACACAAATCCTAAGTCATGCGAACAATCCCGAGCTAGCGAGCGAACCTAGCAAACCAACAATAATCGAGATCTAAAATATCTAAACAACAATAGAACAGCAAGCTCGGCTCGGGAACTCACGCGCGCGACGACACGAGCTTGGGGCCGCTGGCAAGCTGGCTCGGCAAAAGGCTGGGCGCCGGCTGCGCGCACGCACGGCAGGGACACGCTACCGGTTGCGCTACCGACACGGACGGACACGCGCTGGCTGCGCGCTGGCACGGCAAGCAGGGACACGCGCGCGCGGGCGAGCGTCTGGACGAAGGCGCGCGGGCGCTGGCGTCTGGGCGAAGGCGCGCGGGCGCTGGCGTCTGGGCGAAGGCGCGCGGGCGAACGTCTGAGCGAAGGCGCGCGGGCGAGCAGCTCGGCAAGCGGACACGGCGAGGGTGTGCGAGCGATCGGCTGGACGTGCTGGCGCTGGCGAGGACCTCCTGGCGTGCGAGCGATCGGGCGATCTGCTGCTGGGCGAACGGCGAGGCTGCTGCGGAACAGGTCTGGGCGTGCGGCAGGGCTGGCTCGACCGATCTGGGCGTCTGGACAGTGGCTGCTCGACCGATCTGGGCGTGCGACAGGGCTGAGGATGATGGCTGCTCCTCTCGGCTGGCTGCACAACACACACACACACACAACCCCTTTTTCTTACATTCGGCCAACAAACACCCAAATGAGAAGATGAAGAAGACGAAGACTTACCCGGAATGATGATGATCGAACCCAAGGAGATGCAAGGATGAAGAACTCGGCAAGGCTATGGAGATGGAGAGCTTGGGCGGCCAAGAGATGTTTTGGAGAAGGAGATGAAATAACCTATTTCTATTTCATTTAACCAAATGCACCAAAACTCCAAAAATCCAAGGTTAACTAAGATGTGATGCAGAAAGAGTAACAAGAGCTCTCAATAGCTCAACTGGCCACACCACCCACCTGACTTCTCAGACCACCTGGGTTCGAAACCCACCAAACACACTTTAACACACAATTTTCCTTTTGCATCTCCCCATGCCCAAACACATCCACAAAGCCTCAAAAACTTACATAAATCCATCCAATAATTTTAGCAACTGGAAAAAGACATAAACGGTCCTGATGGCCCGACCAAATTACTAAAATACCCCTAGGGCATACCTGGAAGACCGGGATGAAAACCTGGGTCGTTACAATATTCCCTCCTTTTTATGACTTTCGTCCTCGAAAGTCCTTAAGACTGAAACAACACAGGATACTGCAATCTCATCCCGTCCTTCCCGCTCACGAGCGGCCTCCTCCGAACTCAGACTCCTTCACTAAACTTTTACCAACGGATCTCACTTCTACGCAACGTCTTCGACTCAAGACCAGAATACTCATAGGCTTCTCCTCGAAGCCCTAAACCCTCAATCAGCTGCAAGGGCTCAAAGTCCACAATGAGCAATGGGTCCGGCACATGCTGCCCCAACATCGATACATAAAAACACTGTGCACAGCTGTCAACAAACAAACTCAACCCTACAACAAACTGGCCAAACAACTGAACCTTCCAGATTCCAAAACTAAACGGCCTACTCTTACTTCACAAAAGACCAACAAACCTCAAACCTTGACTACAGCCTTAACGAGATACAAACGAACCACCAATCGGCGATCGATCCAAAAGACAAACTTCTCCAACTAGAACACGACCACAACACTTAAGCAACCATCTTAAGGAGAAAATCGCCAGGCAAGGAACATCCAACATTCCTCTCAAGGAAAACTCGGGAAGCAAGGACTAAACCATCACGCAGCTATCTGCGACACAACACCTTGAGGAAAAAAGCTCAACAGCTTACTAACCAATGCCACGGCACCTCTGTGCCAACTCACTCAAACGCGGCTCTACTAACGCCAACTGGGAACTCACAACAATTAGGAACAAAGCCCGAGAAGGGCTTGCTCAGCAGAACTCAACCCAAACTTATAACGAGCAACGCTCGCCTCCAAGCTACTACTCAACTCTTAAAATCCAACTGGCTACTCAAAGGACTTCCCCTTTAAGCCTAAGCCTAACTCATCTTCCAAACCGTAAGCTCCACTCCCAAAACCTCACAAGGAAAACTGATAACGACAACCTCAAAGCTTACGGATCCTGAGCCACACGAATTCGCAAGACTACCTCGCAAGCTATCACTCGAGGCTGGCCTCCAAGGAGCAACTCAACCACCACAGAGGCTAGAGGGAAAGGAAATCTTCAATCCCCAAAGAACCAACAACTTGCCAGAACAACTCAACTCTTACTGGCTGGCCTCCGCCCTTGCGGGAACAAACAACTCTTGCTTGCTAACAACACAAAGCAGGGACCCTCTCGCTGGGCTGACCGCTGCGCTACTCTGATCGACTACACAACTCAGGAGCTAAGCTGACTCCTGCCAAACGGGAAACGACCTCCCAGCAAGCAAACTCCAGAAGGGCAGCGAACTCCACACACGCTCGCTGACTTGCTCAAACCCAAGGCAACAGCAACCAACTCTCTTGGAAGCAACACCCAAGAGAAAACTCAACCAATCGGACCACCAAACCAAACAAACAAAGACTTGCTCAATCACGAGGAGGGGTCAACTCCCAAAACTTACTGACTAGGAACAAGACCTTAGGGCAACGCCCTCCGGCTAGAACCGAACTAGCTCTCAGAACAACAAACGAACCAAATCTTGGCCAAACACTCACAAGAGGCCGAACAACCTTTACTGCAGCCTCTAGAACACCATCCAAGAATCCGCTTAACTGGACAAACGACTACTTCCAAGCAGCCAACAAACTTTTCCTTCAAGCTAGCGCTTCCACCATTAACTCCAAGACCAAGGGAGTAACCTGACAACTCCCCGAAGGAAACGGCTCTTACAAGCAGACAACCAACGGACAGAGAACTCCACATACGCTCACTGTCTTGCTCCACCAGAGCAACAACATCTAATCTCACGAGGCGCAACAAGGGTCCATTTCAGACTGAACCTCCAAATGCCAAACGGGGCAACTCAACATCCTGGAAACAGGAAAAACAACCAACATGGTACAAACCACTCGCCCCCCACGAGCAAAACTAAACTCTAGCAACTTCAATCCACACTTGGTCAACACCAAGCATCAACTTGCCACCACACCGAAACCACTCCGGACTTTACTCCAAATAAACACTAGCTTGCTAGTCTACCAAGACTACTAGCAACTCCACCGAGGCTACAAACTACACGCCTCCAGCTAGCCAACTGGAACTCACTAGCTGGGCCTGACTGAGCTCTGGAGAGGCTCTCCACAACCTAGGGCTCTTCGACAACCCTCGACACACACTGTCGTCTAACGGTCTAACAACCAACTACAATTTCCAGCATCCCAACCATGCTGGCCAACTCCAACTCCTTGGGAACCTAGAGGACCCGAAACGCTACAGAATGCGTCATCCTCCTACTCAAAGCATCGGCCACAACATAACTTCTACCCAAGGAAGGATCCGAACAACTCTCTTAGCCATGCCGATCAGAAACCACGCGGCTTAGCTACCACCGCTCTTGTTCAGTTTCCAACCGAACTCCAACCAACGATCAACAAGAAGATCCGCCAACCAAGCTTAGGCCCAACTTAACAAATCTTGCCTAAGCAACAACTTAATACCACGAGCACTGTATCCTTACAACCTCAACTAAAGCCTTACAACATCCACCTGGAGCCCAACTTCTCCAGGAACTGAGCACCAGTTCTCCAATGCAATCCCTACATGGTTCTGGAACTCTCGCCACCAGAACGAACTACACGAACACACTTGTGTGCACAACTCTCAACCTTCCTTCAGAGATCCAAGACTAACAGGTGCTTTCCAAAAGGCAACACTAACTTCTGGCAGAGATACAATCAACCAAAGGAACACCAAAAGTTCCATCTCCACACGATACTCGAAGCAAAGGGCAACCTTGCTCTGCTAAAACATAACGATGCCAAACCGAACTTACTTTATACCAAGACTCTACCAAGTGCGCCTACACATAAGGCGTCCTACTCAGCTCATAGGCATCCAACTCATCTCATAAGCATCCAACTCATCTCGAGAGCATCCAACTCATCTCACGGGCATCCAACTCATGGTTCCCCTGCTGGACCGAACTCGCATCTACAATGCTCACTCAACTCAGGTTTAGGCACCCGAAGGTAGTGGACCGCACTACCAACCACAAAGATCTCTTGGCCTTAGCACTAGCGTGAGACTCACACGCACTAACACTTACCAGCCGCCAACCTGCTGACTTACTCGACCTCCAGAAACACTGGGAAGAGGCTCCGGCTCCTCTCGAGCATCCTTTCGCTTGTAGTCCATTGACTACCACTGAACTAGCCCTCTGGCACGACCTAAACGGTTGCAACTGCCATAAACAGATCCAAGGCTAAAGGAGTACGCTGAACTCCGAACGGCATAGAACCATCTGCTATGCCCAAGCCAAACTCAAGCCTGAACCAGACTTAGTGCCAAAGTGGCACACCAACCAATGCACCTCAAGTGCTATTACTACCAAATCCACATCTGAGGAAGCGGGGCTGTTAAACAACAACAGGCTCGCAAGGGGGCAAAGATGACCCTTCATCTGCCTCAAGCCACTAACACGGCAACTTGCCAAACAATCGGGCGACTGGTGGAGACTCTGCTAGACCACCTCTCACAAGGGATTTCCACCACCATCTGATGAACCAAACAGCACAGGAACGGCACACCTCGGCCTTTGAACAGCAGGGCATCCCACACACGGATGCTAAACTCAAACCTGGCCAACTACTTTACTACTAGCAGTAGGACTTACTAAAACATCGAGCTCTACAGGCATCCATTTGCCAACCTGGGCGTCTCCATCAACGCCAACAAACTCATCTGAATAAACCTGCTGATCATGCCCTCCCGGAACCTCCGGGGCTACAAGAGCTACTGGGGAAAAATGCTGAAACAAACTCTGTCAGCTGGGCTATCTGTGCCCGGGACTCCTCACTACGCGCTACAAACTGCGCCTGGGTCTCCGCTCTCTGATAGCTAAAGACCTGCCATCAAATCTCTCATGGCTGGAGCACACTCTGCTCAAGGAGTCTCACTCTGAGGCGCTGCTAGCCTCTACCCCCTCCTCTAGGCAACTCAACTGCCGGGGCCAAATCTGGCATGCGGGCCTAACAACCCTGGACGCGGCCTCAACATCAACACGATCGGTCCAACTCCTCGGTCGGACATGCCAAGCGTCCTGCTTCTCTGGGTGCGATCAACATACTAGCGATCTGCACAAAGCACCTCCACCCTCTCACTAGGGGAAAAGCAGCAATTGGGCCACAAATGGCCAATGGGAGACTAAGCTCTGCCTCCCTCGGGAACGATGTCCCAGGGCATCCGAATCTATCTGGATACCTCAACAAGCTGCTAAACAAACTGCTCGCACTGCGGGAAAGTTGGCATGATGGCTCACTAAGCCCAAACCAACAACGAGTCAGAACCTGCTCGTCTCCGCTCCACAACACTACACAAGGCATACACAAGATGACAGGTATTGTAAATTCTTAACCCTTTTTCAACAACAAATAGTAAACCTAGGCGTACCTGATGACTGTCGGAGTGCTGATGATCATGGAAAAACGACCTACAACAAAAGGTCAGTCTACAGAATCTATGACTCTGAGCTCTGATACCAACTGTAAAGACCCGACCCAAAAGGGGCTCTAAATGGGCCTTTACCCCAATGCATGTATTGAAAATAAAAGACATTATGAAAAACACATTTCGATTCCAAGTAAAAGCGAGAAAACATTCAACAACCAAAAGAAACATTTCTAAAAGCATACTCTGATCGTAGATTATTTAAAACATTAAAACATTCCACAAGTACAAATATGCTGGAATCCATAAAACGTAAGAAAGCATCCTGGGGCTCATGCCGTCTACATGCATTCAGGGAAACAACAAAAGTCAAGAGTCATAATAAATAAAATGAAATAATCGAGATGACAAAGCAGGATTCCATGATCACAGCTCCTCCTTCACCATCCCGCCTCGCGCCATGGTTACCCGAAAGATAAGTAAGGGTGAGTAACGAATTACTCAAGTAAGAATCCCCAACCGGGTACAATACGATATACATGATCATCTAGAGGATTGTATGCAAGCTATGAGTACAAACACGAACAGAGCACATAGCTTAAGTCCACACTTGGACCTCGGATGCCATCTCG
The DNA here is from genome assembly GCA_036507275.1 of Sicyos edulis. Lineage (NCBI taxonomy): Eukaryota > Viridiplantae > Streptophyta > Magnoliopsida > Cucurbitales > Cucurbitaceae > Sicyos > Sicyos edulis. The sequence continues at coordinate 18,052,126 of CM071851.1, forward strand.
TGGTCTTAGTCCGGAAAATACCACAACACACTAAACGCACTATACGGGAACCGGTCCCGCCTCGGCCTGCCTACGACGATACGAAAGGTGCACTCGCTCAAGATCCCGAGGAGCTCTCCAATCGGCGCTGTAATGAGCGTAAGGATGCACCGCGTGCTTCTACAGCACTATGGGGGTGCCGGGTCTAGTGCCAAGCTGCCCATATCCGGATACCACGCCTAACTAAATCTCTCGGATCGGTGTCACCGACATAGGGTGTGAGACACGGACACGTGAACTATGTCACCTGTACCACCGCACTGAGGCTAAGGAACGGGTCATGGTAGGCTTACACCAGAAGCCGCCCTTACCTTATCGGTGGCAATCAAGGGCTCTTGCCGAACACGCCGAGGACGTGTGCGGCCGTCGGGGACTAGGCATTGCCAAGTCATCATCCCGACCATTGGGGCATCGCTTAGACTACCACCCTCACCCAAGATTGCGGGGCCTACCGGTTGGGATAGCTAATCCCTCACGGGGTCCAAGGATCGGAGAACTGTCTCAATCGTCCTTGCCATAGATGCAAGATACTTTATGCATCGGGCCCGATGATGCTATCTACCCGAATTCTAAACCTTAACAATAATAACGATTCAATCAATGCAGTCCAATACGTGCTCATCAGATACAAAGAACCTAGCATGATACTACGAAGCAAGAACAGATATCGAACATGCTAGAACAGAACAACCTAGCATGGGCTAACATGAGAAACAATACAAGAGATCATGCCATCAGAATTGAAATGAGCACCTAGAGATAAACATGCTAGTAATCATACACAGCATACAAAACAACAATCACAAATATACCGCAGGTCCACACAACCCCGGTAAGAAATCCTAACCTTGGTGGAAGACTTTTACACACAAATCCTAAGTCATGCGAACAATCCCGAGCTAGCGAAAGGAACCTAGCAAACCAACAATAATCGATTATCTAAAATATCTAAACAACAATAGAACAGACAAGCTCGGCTCGGGAACTCACGCGCGCGACGACGACACGAGCTTGGGGCTCTGCAAGCCGCTCGGCAAGGCTGGGCGCTGGCTGCGCGCTGCCGGCACGGCAGGACACGCGCCGGTTGCGCTGACCGACACGGACGGACACGCTGCTGGCTGCGCTACCGCACGGCAAGCAGGGACACGCGCGCACGGGCGAGCGTCTGGACGAAGGCGCGCGGGCGCTGGCGTCTGGGCGAAGGCGCGCGGGCGCTGGCGTCGGGCGAAGGCGCACGGGCGAACGCTCGAGCGGCGGCGCGCGGCGAGCAGCTCGGCAAGCGGACACGGCGCGAGGGTGTGCGAGCGATCGGCCGGTCGTTGTGGCGCTGGCGAGGACCTCTGGCGTCTGGCGATCGGGCGATCTTCGCTGCTGGGCGAACGGCGAGGCTGCTGCGGAACAGTCCGGGCGTGCGGCGGGCTGGCTCGGCCGACCGGCGTCGCGCGACAGTGGCTGGCTCGACCGATCTGGGCGTCTGACAGGTCGAGGATGATGGCTGCTCCTCTCTCTGGTGGCCGCACAACACACACACACACACAACCCCTTTTTCTTACATTCGGCCAACAAACACCCAAATGAGAAGATGAAGAAGACGAAGACTTACCCGGAATGATGATGATCGAACCCAAGGAGATGCAAGGATGAAGAACTCGGCAAGGCTATGGAGATGGAGAGCTTGGGCGGCCAAGAGATGTTTTGGAGAAGGAGATGAAATAACCTATTTCTATTTCATTTAACCAAATGCACCAAAACTCCAAAAATCCAAGGTTAACTAAGATGTGATGCAGAAAGGAGTAACAAGAGCTCTCAATAGCTCAACTGGCCACACCACCCACCTGACTTCTCAGACCACCTGGGTTCGAAACCCACCAAACACACTTTAACACACAATTTTCCTTTTGCATCTCCCCATGCCCAAACACATCCACAAAGCCTCAAAAACTTACATAAATCCATCCAATAATTTTAGCAACTGGAAAAAGACATAAACGGTCCTGATGGCCCGACCAAATTACTAAAATACCCCTAGGGCATACCTGGAAGACCGGGATGAAAACCTGGGTCGTTACACGAGCTGAGCGGCTAGGGGCTCGGGGCCAAGCGACACAGGGGCTAGGCTTGGGCCGGGCGACGTGGTCAAGCGAGGCTGGCTAGGGCTGGGGCTTGGCTCGGGCTAGGTTGGGGGCTCGGGGAGAGAGAGAGAGAGAGAGAGAGAGAGAGAGAGAGAGAAAAATGGGGATTTTGAAAAGAAAAGGGAAAAGAAAATAAAAAAATGGGAAAAAGGTAAAAAAGGGGGATTTTTATCTCTTTTTCCATCCTTATCCATTTTTAAAAACCCTTAAAATCCTTAAAATCCCATTTCCCGGCTTCCTCCTTCGAGACCCGACTGAAGCGACCTTTTCCAATAAATAAAACTCACTTAAATCTAACTCCCAAATCAACAGTAAGGGCCCGGGCTCGAATCCCAAAGGAAGCACTCAACCAACCATCACTTTGCCAAAGCCCAAACCACAATCGAGCTTCCAACCGACTAGCCCAAACACCTCGGGACTCGCAACCAATAGCAAACAAGCCTCGACAAAGGCAGGAGCGACCTCGAAGCCCTGAAAAACCACAAATCCTGCCCGGGGAGCCAAAAGACCAAAATACCCCCAAGGGTCAAAACAGCTCTAACGACCCAACCAAACAACCGAATCTTGACCCAAAGGCACCTCAAAATCGGAATAGAAAATCGGGCATGTTACAATACTCCCTCCTTTTAAGACTTTCGTCCTCGAAAGTCCTAAGACGAAACAGCTTCAGGAAAACTCCACTGAATCCAAACCAACCGAACTTCTCGGCTAAAACAACCCTAACCTTCTTCGAAAACCAAGCCCGCTTGGGTTCTCAAAACTCAAAGGCACTATGGCATCCAGACTGCCACAAACCATCTCAACCAAGACTGGGCATACACTGAACTCCAAAGGGAATAGACGGCAAACCACGTCCTCAACTCGCACCAACTCTCAAACGGTGCTACTCTCAGCAAACTCGAGGACTGGCCACAAGCCCTAAAACTCTACACCAAATCAAGCCAAACAATCCGAACCTTCCAGTTCCAAAAACCAAACGGCCTACTCTTACTTCACAAGAGACCAAATGAACCTCAAATCTTGCCTACAACCTTAACGAAATCCAATCGAATCACCAACTGGCGACTGATCCAAAAGGCAAACTTCTCCAACTAGAACGCGACCACAACACTTAAGCAACCATCTTAAGGAGAAATAGCCGAACCAAAGGCAAGGGGCACCTTCCTAGTACACCAGACGGCTAACAACACTCACACAAGCTGGAACTTCAGCTACGACCATCTTTAAATGTAACAGCCCGGATTTTAGTTAAATTAAAATAAGGATTAGAAGATGATTTTGGAGGACTCGAACCCTCGGCCTCAAAGAGAGATGGGAGTTTGGAATTAATTAAGAAAAATAAGTGAGTCAACTTGGGTTTGAAGGAGGGAAGCCTAGGGAAGGGAATTTAGGATTTCAAGCTTATTTATTTAAAAAAAAAAAAAAAGGAAAAGAAAACACTCCTCTCGCAAAAACCTCTCCCCCACACCCTCGCGCCGCCGCCCACCCTCGCCGTCGCGCTGCCCGACTGTCGCCGCACTGCTCACTGCTCGCCGCCGCCGCCGTGCGCGCTCGGCTGACGACGGCGTCACCGCGGCGCCGCCTCGGCCTGCTTCGGCGTCGCACTGCGTCGCCTCAAATGTCGCTCCCGACCGACCGCACCCGCGAGACCGGGTCTCAGCACACCCACCGTGTGCCGTCTGTCCGTACCTCAGCGTCGCCCGCACGCCTACTCCAGCGAGCCCGCTCGCCCGCGCCGGTTCTCATTCCGCACGCGACGCCCCGCTCGGCACCCAAGACCGCTGCGTCGCGCGCCCAAAGACGCCGACCGTTTACGACGATCGTCGGCCCGGCGCCACGCCCCGCCTACCAGATCGCTGAGGGCCACGCGCCTCGCCCTTGCACCAGCGCACCCGCGCCCAGCGCCCTGGCTGCACTGCTGCCGCCAAGCCATGCGGCCAGCCGATCGACGCGCGCGCGCCACACACACGCCTCCGCGCGCCCTGCTCGCACGCCTGCCTTGCCGAGCTTGGTGCCTTCTCGGTTGGTAAATTCCCGAGGCTGACCCTTTGGACTTTTGTGTTTTTTGCTGCTGTTGGTTAACTAGGTTGATTTTTATTACTTGCTTAGGTTGTCGGGTTCGCTTAGAAGCTCAAGAGTCATCCGTTGATCGTTGGATCGATTCACTCAGGTAAGGATTTCTTACCGGGGTTGTGTGGACCCTGCGAATACTTGATAGCATGATATGTGTTGTGTATGTATGAAACTGCTAGTGGATAGGTTGCTTGTTCCTTCTTGTTTTCAGATGGTTTTGCGCTTGTGATTCTTGATATATCCTGTTAGTTTCATGCTAGGGGTTAAATTGTCTCGGCATAACCGTGAACACGTTATCCTGTTAATGCCATGCTAGAAATTGGCAGGTGATGTATAGTGTAAGAGATTGTAGGGGTAACTAGTGCGTCCCGCTCGGGTAAGACCCCGATGGACATCTGGAGGTGTAAGACCCCGATGGGCATCCTAGGTGTATAAGTCCCGATGGGCATCACCGAGTTGGAGGTGTAAGACCCGATGGGCATCCTAGGTGTATAAGTCCCCGATGGGCATCACCGAGTTGGAGGTGTAAGACCCGATGGGCATCCTAGGTGTATAAGTCTCGATGGGCATCACCGAGTGGGAGGTGTAAGACCGATGGGCATCCTAGGTGTATAAGTCCCCGATGGGCATCACCGAGTTGGAGGTGTAAGACCCGATGGGCATCCTAGGTGTATAAGTCCCGATGGGCATCACCGAGTGGGAGGTGTAAGACCCGATGGGCATCCTAGGTGTATAAGTCCCTCGATGGGCATCACCGAGTTGGAGGTGTAAGACCTCGATGGGCATCCTAGGTGTGTAAGTCCCCGATGGGCATCACCGAGTTGGAGGTGTAAGACCGATGGGCATCCTAGGTGTATAAGTCCCCAAGGGCAACACCTGAAGTTCTAGGTCGTGTAAGCCTCGAATAGGCAAGCCCCAAGAGTGACGTTCTGTTAACCCATCTGTTGGCTCTCGAGTCTTTGCATGGTTGCATGTCCGTGTGCTAGATGATATGTTTTCGTATTGTACCCCGGTTGGGGATTCTTCTTGAGTAACTCGTTGCTCACCCTTATTTTCTCGTGGTTTTCCACCAGGTAACTTGGGACATCGGCAGGATGGCTAGGAGGAGGTCTACTGGATGATCATGGATAGTGACTGGGGATGCATATTCTTTTATTGTTTCTTATGACTTAGCATGTAGTGGGACTTGAGTCCCTAGGAAAAGTACTCAAAAACCTATTTTCTGCTTTCTCGTACCATTTCCCTTGATTTATTTTTTTAAAAGAACTGATCACCATCTACCGTCTATTTTTAAATGGAATTATATTTTCTTTGTTTTGAATGTACTTACCTCAAGGATTTAAATTTCAAACTCTGAATGACGCTTTTACATTCCTAGACATGCATGCTAAGTAAGGACCTAGGTTAGAGACCGCTCCTTTTGGGTCGGGTCCTTACGCTTGGTATCGAGCCCGAGTTATAGGTTCTGTAGATCGACTGCGCTTGTAGGTTGTTTTCCATGATCATCAGCGCTCACCACCCATCGTGTATGTCCGAAAGTTTAAGGTTAAGGGTTAAGAATTACAATACCATTTGCACCTTGCATGTATATGACTTGTTGTTGAGGAGCAGGGAAAAGCGAGTTCTCGACTCATTGTTCGTTTGAGTGTAGATTGTCGTTATGCGATCCACTCGTAGAGGCGGGGAGGCTCAAGGCCGACCAGCCCAGGCATTCGTATTGATTCCGACACGGAGGGACGTCGTCCCAAGCCGATGCCGATGTTAGGCCGCCTCACGTGCCCTTCTCTGCATGTTGCCCGTGAGGGCGTGGAGGCAACTCACCTCGAGAGGCTGCAGGAGTTGCTTTTGTGGAGTCCATGAGGGCTCTTATGGTTGGGTTCTTTGTCGACCAGAGAGCCGAGCAGAGGGTCGAGAGACGCAGCTCTGTTAGCCGCAGAGGAGGAGTCTCGGATTCAGATAGAGCAGCGGTGACCGAGTTAGTTCAAAGAGAGGACCGCCACGCGCACGCGATCACCGCCACTCAATGAGAGCCAATTGTGAACGAGGCCGTTGTGGCGGAAGGTGCTGAGGATTTGGGCAAGTGGCTAAAAGATTTCGTCAAATGGAAGCCGGAGAAGTTTAGTGCCCTGGGAACCACCGTGGCAGCCGGTGGATTGCCGAACTAGAGTATACTTTTATGGTAATGGCTTGTCTCGAGGTGCAAATGAGCTCGATGTGCACTCATGCGTTAGCCGGAACAATGCAAGTGGTGGTGGGATTCCACCTTGAGTGAGAGACCGGCTGGGTCTCCCCCTGCCACCTGGGAATTCTTCAAGGCTGAGTTCAAGGCAAAATTTATTAGTGAAGAAGCCCAAGAAAAGATGATCGAGCTGTTTTCGAACCTTAAGCAGGGGTCTGACCCAATCGAGGTGTATGAGAGAAGTTTTCGAATATGGGTACTTCGCACCGCAGATTGATTGCTACTCCCGAGTGAAGATCGGGAAGTTTATTGCGGTCCGAGGCGGGGAGTGTCTCAGATGTTAGGCACACAGCCCTGAGACTTTTGCCAAGGCGCGTGCACGATTGGCAACTATATATGATGGAAAGTATCCTCCGTGAGCGGTGTTGTTAGTACTGTGGTGCAGAAGGCCCCAGTGTACTCGGGTCAGAAGCGTAAGTTTGACGCAGGTGGTAATGGTCATGGAGGCGGTCAGCGCCGTCAGAGTACTTATCATGGCAGAGACCAGCACCGGGATCGTAACCGCGATCAGCCTCGCCAACAGGGCGTAGGGAGGCCGCCACCGTATTGTAGACCCTGTGGTAAACAACATTGGGGGCCTTGTGGTGGTAACCCTAGAGCTTGCTATAACTCGTGGTAAGGAGGACATCAGGCCGGCATTGCAACTGAAGGCGGTGGTGGCACAAACCAAGACAAAGAAGAGGAAAGAGTATATGCTACGACCCGCCAGAGGCCGAGAGAGCCGGACCGTGAGTGGCGTGTACGCTCCTAGTTCTTGATCACCTCGCCTTTGTGTTGTTTGATTCGGGTTCCACCCATTCTTTTGTTTCTCATTGCTTTTTTTCTTGAGCATGCTTGCATGAATTTAGAGCCTCTAGGTTTTGAGTTATCTGTCGCTACTCCCTGGGAACTAGTATCTTCTGGCTGCTGTAAGGTAAGGGATGGTCGGATACAGGTGTCCGACCAGACTCTGCGGGTTACCCTCATAGTGTTAGATATGAGCGGTTTTGATGTGATCCTCGGCATGGATTGGTTAGCTGATAACCACGCTATGATTGACTGTCGTTGTAAGGAGGTGGTGTTCGGGCCGCCAGGTAGGCCTAGCTTTAAATTTCGGGGCACCCAGAGTGGGGTGTGTCCGCCGGTGATTTCGGCAGTTAAAGCTCACCGTTTGTTAGCTCGAGGAGCTTGGGGTTTCTTAGCTAAGTTGACCGGCGAGAACCGTGACCAGATATCTGTCGAGCAGGTGCCCATAGTGCAAGAGTTTGCAGATGTTTTTCCTGAGGAGTTGCCTGGCCTGCCGCCGAAGAGAGAGGTGGATTTCTCAATAGAGCTTGAGCCGGGGACTCGCCCTATCTCGAAAGCTCCTTATCGCATGGCGCCAGCAGAGCTGAAAGAGTTAAAAGAACAGCTGCAGGAGTTGCTTGACAGAGGATTTATTAGGCCGAGTGTGTCCTCGTGGGGAGCACCCGTGCTGTTTGTTAAGAAAAAGGATGGCTCGATGCGTCTATGCATCGATTACAGGGGAACGGAACAAGGTAACCATTAAGAACAAGTATCCGCGGCCTCGTATCGATGACTGTTTGACCAGCTCCAGGGAGCTTGTGTGTTTTCGAAGATTGACTTGAGGTCGGGCTATCACCAGTTGAGAATTCGGGATGCAGATATTCCCAAGACAGCGTTCAGGTCGAGGTATGGGCATTATGAGTTCGTAGTCATGTCTTTCGGACTGACGAACGCCCCAGCTGCATTCATGGACATGATGGACAGAGTGTTCAAGGCGTTCTTGGACCGCTTTGTCATCGTGTTCATAGACGACATTCTTGTGTACTCCAAGTCTAAGGAGGACCATGCCTCGCACCTAAGATGATTTTGGCGGCCTTGCGCGAGAACAAGCTCTATGCGAAGTTCTCAAAGTGTGACTTTGGCTCGAGGAGGTAGCTTTTCTGGGACACGCTTGTGTCTAAGGAGGAGTGGTCGTGGACCCTTCGAAGGTAGAGGCCGTTAGTTCGTGGGCGGACCGACGATCGTGCCTCGAGAGATTCGTAGCTTTCGGGTTTGGCCGGATATTACCGACGCCGTTCAAAATTTTTCCGCTATAGCCGCCCGCTTACTCGATTGACGAGGAAAGGTGTTGATTTCGTTTGGGATAGGAAGTGCGATGAGAGTTTTGCTAAGCTAAAGAGCGCTTTGACGTCCCGCCTCGGTGTTGGCGATTCGGAGGGAACTGGGGTTTCGTGGTGTACAAAGTGATGCCAAGAAGTTTGGGTTGGGTTGCGTTTTGATGCAACACGGTAAGGTGATAGCATACGCTTCGTGCGCTTGAAACCGCACGAGCGCAATACCCGACTCATGACATGGAGTTGGCGTGGGTCGTCTTTGCACTTAAGATTTGGAGGCACTACTTGTATGGGGAAAAGATTCAGATTTTCTCGGATCACCAAAGCCTCAAGTATTTCTTCACTCGTAAGGACTCAACATGAGGCAGAGGAGGTGGCTGAACTCGTGAAGGATTACGACTGTGAGATATTGTATCACCCCGAAAGGCAAATGTTGTGGCGTATGCACTAAGTAGGAAGACCTCGCATCTAGCAACGTTGGCAAATCCCAAAAGTATCATAAGGAAAGACCTCGAGAGAGCGTAAGTAGCAAGTGTTGTTGGGGATGTTACCGCCAGTAGCACAACGACCATCCAAATTTCTCGATAAGGCAAAGGATTATTGACGGCCAATTGGATGATCCTAAGTTGAAAAAGTTGTATGAGAGGGTCCAGGCTGATGGTGACTTCGATTTTGAGATATATGCAGATGGTGGCTTGCGATATAAGGGACGGCTATGTGTCCCAGCCGATGCCGGTATTCGTTCGGAATTGTTGACTGAGGCTCACACCTCGCCTTTTGCATGGCACCCGTGAGGTAACAAGATGTACCAAGATCTTAGCGCACTTTTTGGTGGGTGGGGATGAAGAGAGAGATTGCCCGGTTTGTCGGGCTCGGTGTCTCACTTGTCGGCAAGTGAAGGCGCCTAGGCGTAAAAACCAGCAGGGTTGCTGCGAGCGCTCGGTGCCACCACAGTGGAAGTGGGAGGAAATTACCATGGATTTTATCTCGGGTTTGCCCAGGACTCCTAGAGGATATGCACAGATTTGGGTGGTCGTTGATAGGTTGACTAAGTGTGCCCACTTCATTCCAGGCAGGATAAATTACACCGTAGAGCAGTGGGCACAGCTGTTCCTTGAGCAGATAGTGAGGTATCACGGAGTGCCAGTTAAAATTATCTCCGACCGGGATTCCCGGTTTACATCACGGTTTTGGAAGGCCCTTCAGGCAGGCTTGGGCACAGAGTGCAATACAAAGACACCTTCCACCCACGCAGATCGATGGCGGACCGAGCGGGTAAACCGAGATCTTAGAGGATATGTTGCGAGCTGCGTGTTGGATTTCCCGGCGCTTGGGACCAAGATTTGTATTTGATGGAGTTCGCCTACAACAATAGTTTTCAGTCAACCATTCAGATGGCACCGTTTGAAGCGTTGTATGGCAAGCGCTGCAGATCCCCAGTATTCTGGGAAGAGGTTGGAGACAGGCAGGTATTGGGTCCAGAGTTGCTTCAGTTGACCAATGAGGCTGTCCAGAAGATTAGGGCTCAGATATCTTGATCGCCCGCAGCAGCAGCGTAAGAGCTACGCCGATGTCAGACGTAGAGAGTTGGAGTTTGAGATTGGCCAGCACGTGTTCCTTAAGGTTGCTCCGATGCGTGGAGTTCTGAGGTTTGGTAGGAAGGGGAAGCTGAGCCCCAGGTTTGTCGGACCATTCGAGATCCTCGAGAGGATCGGAGCCGTAGCTTACCGGTTAGCATTGCCGCCAGCCTTGGCTGCAGTGCATAGTGTGTTCCATGTTTCGATGCTCCGCCAGTATGTGGCCGACCCTTCGCATGTCATAGATTTCGAGCCTTTGCAGCTAAACCATGACCTGAGCTTTGAGGAAAAACCCATAAAGATCTTAGCATTTGAGAAAAATTTTTTGAGGAACCGGCAATTGACCTAGTGAAAGTGCAAAGGCGGAATCAAGGAGTTGAGGAAGCTACAGGGAGTTGGAAGGGAGATGAGGAGATGTTACCCAGAGTTGTTTTAGGAATGCAAATGACTTCCGGACGACTAAGTCTTCTAAGGAGGGAGTATTGTAACAGCCCGGATTTTAGTTAAATTAAAATAAGGATTAGAAGATGATTTTGGAGGACTCGAACCCTCGGCCTCAAAGAGAGATGGGAGTTTGGAATTAATTAAGAAAAATAAGTGAGTCAACTTGGGTTTGAAGGAGGGAAGCCTAGGGAAGGGAATTTAGGATTTCCAAGCTTATTTATTTAAAAAAAAAAAAGGAAAGAAAACACTCCTCTCGCAAAAACCCTCTCCCCACACCCCGCGCCGCCGCCACCCTCGCCGTCGCGCTACTGCCCGACTGTCGCCGCACCGTTCAGACTGCTCGCGCGTCGCACCGCGGCGCTCTCGGCTTCGACTCGGCGTCGCACCGTGCGCGCGCGCCCGCTGACGTCGCGACCGTGCGCCAAATACGCCTCCGACCGACCGCACCGCGAGATCGGGTCTCAAAGACACCCACCGTGTGCCGCTCGTCTGTCGTACCTCGTCGCGTCGCCGCGCTTACTTACTCTCCGAGCCCGCCGCTCGCCGCGCCGGTTCTCATTCCGCACGCGACGCCCCGCTCGGCACCACTCCAAGATCGCGTCCGCGCACGCGCGCCACACGCCGACCGTTTACGCACGACCGTCGGCCCGGCCGCCGACGCCCCGCTTATCAGATCTTGCCCAGAGGGCCACGCGCCTCGCCCTTGCACCAGCGCTCCGCGCCAGCGCGCCTACGCACTGCCGCCAAAGAATAGCCCAGCCCGATCGACGATCGCCGCAGCAAGCACACACGCACTCACTCACACCGCTCGCGACGCCGCTTGCCGAGCTTGGTGCCTTCTCGGTTGGTAAATTCCCGAGGCCGACCCTTTGGACTTTTGTGTTTTTTTTTCATTGTTGGTTAACTAGGTTGATTTTTATTACTTGCTTAGGTTGTCGGGTTCGCTTAGAAGCTCAAGAGTCATCCGTTGATCGTTGGATCGATTCACTCGGTAAGGATTTCTTACCGGGGGTTGTGTGGACCCTGCGAATACTTGATAGCATGATATGTGTTGTGTATGTATGAAACTGCTAGTGGATAGGTTGCTTGTTCCTTCTTGTTTTCAGATGGTTTTGCGCTTGTGATTCTTGATATATCCTGTTAGTTTCATGCTAGGGGTTAAATTGTCTCGCATGATAACCGTGAACACGTTATCCTGTTAATGCCATGCTAGAAATTGGCGGGTGATGTATAGTGTAAGAGATTGTAGGGGTAACTAGTGCGTCCCGCTCGTAAGACCCGATGGACATCCGAGGTGTAAGACCCGATGGGCATCCTAGGTGTATAAGTCCCCGATGGGCATCACCGAGTTGGAGGTGTAAGACCCGATGGGCATCCTAGGTGTATAAGTCCCCGATGGGCATCACCGAGTTGGAGGTGTAAGACCCGATGGGCATCCTAGGTGTATAAGTCCCCGATGGGCATCACCGAGTGGGAGGTGTAAGACCGATGGGCATCCTAGGTGTATAAGTCCCCGATGGGCATCACCGAGTTGGAGGTGTAAGACCCGATGGGCATCCTAGGTGTATAAGTCCTCGATGGGCATCACCGAGTGGGAGGTGTAAGACCCCGATGGGCATCCTAGGTGTATAAGTCCCCGATGGGCATCACCGAGTTGGAGGTGTAAGACCCGATGGGCATCCTAGGTGTGTAAGTCCCCGATGGGCATCACCGAGTTGGAGGTGTAAGACCACGATGGGCATCCTAGGTGTATAAGTCCCCAAAGGGCAACACTGAAGTTCTAGGTCGTGTAAGCCTCGAATAGGCAAGCCCCAAGAGTGACGTTCATTAACCCATCTGTTGGCTCTGAGTCTTTGCATGGTTGCATGTCCGTGTGCTAGATGATATGTTTTCGTATTGTACCCCTGGTTGGGATTCTTACTTGAGTAACTCGTTGCTCACCCTTATTTTCTGTGGTTTTCCACCGTAAACTTGGGACATCGGCAGGATGGCTAGGAGGAGGCTCTTTGGATGATCATGGATAGCCGACTGGGATGCATATTCTTTTATTGTTTCTTATGACTTAGCATGTAGTGGGACTTGAGTCCCTAGGAAAAGTACTCAAAAACCTATTTTCTGCTTTCTCGTACCATTTCCCTTGATTTATTTTTTTTAAAAGAACTGATCAGTCATCTACCTGTCTATTTTTAAATGGAATTATATTTTCTTTGTTTTGAATGTACTTACCTCAAGGATTTAAATTTCAAACTCAATGACGTTTACATTCCTAGACATGCATGCTAAGTAAGGACCTAGGTTAGAGACCGCTCCTTTTGGGTCGGGTCCTTACAGCTTGGTATCGAGCCAGTTATAGGTTCTCAGAGACCGACTGCAGCTTGTAGGTTGTTTTCCATGATCATCAGCGCTCGCCACCATCGGTATGTCCGAAAGTTTAAGGTTAAGGGTTAAGAATTACAATACCATTTGCACCTTGCATGTATATGACTTGTTGTTGAGGAGCAGGGAAAACAGGTTCTGACTCATTGTTCGTTTGAGTGTAGATTGTCGTTATGCCAGTCACTCGTAGAGGGCAGGGAGGCTCAAGGCCGACCAGCCAGGCATTCGTATTGATTCCGACACGGGAGGGACGTCGTCCCAAGCCGATGCCGATGTTAGGCCGCCTCTGAGCCCTTCCTGCTGTGTTGCCCGGTGAGGAGGCGTGGAGGCAACTCACCTCGAGAGGTCGCACCGGAGAGTTGCTTTTGTGGAGTCCATGAGGGCTCTTATGGTTGGGTTGCTGTCTGACCAGAGAGCCGAGCAGAGGGCTGAGACGCAGGCTCTGTTAGCTGCACAGAGGGAGGAGTCTCGTGAACTAACAACACTTACTCAACCGCCGAGGGAGGGGTCAACTCCCAAAACTTACTGACTAGGAACAAGACCTCAGGGCAACACCCTCTAGCTAGAACCGAACTAGCTCTTGAAACAATAAGAGGACCAAATCTTGGCCAAACACTCACAAGAGGCATAACAACCCTTACTACAGCCTCTAGAACACCATCCAAGAGTCCACCTAGCTGGACAAACAACTGCTTCCAAGCTGCCAACAAACTTTTCCCTCTTGCTAGCACCTCTACCATCAACTCAAGACTACGGGAGTAATCTGACATCTCCCAGAAGGAACGACTCTTACAAGCTGACAACCGAATGACAGAGAGCTCCACATACGCTCACTGTCTTGCTCCACTAGAGCAACAACATCTAAATCTCACGGGGCAACAACAGGGGTCCACCTCACACTGAACCTCCAAATGCCAAACGGGGCAATTCAACATCCTAGAAACAAGAAAACAACCAACAGGGCAAGAACCATTCGCCCCACGAGCAAAACTAATTTCTAGCAGCTCCATCCACACCTTGGTCAACACCAAGCATCAACTTGCCACCACACCGGAACCAATCCAGACTCTACTCCAAACAAACACTAGCTTGCTAGTCTACCAAGACTGCCAGCAACTCACTCGAGGCTACAAACTACATGCCTCCAGCTTGCCAACTGAAACTCACTACAGGCCTCGACCGAGCTCTGGAGAGGCTCTCCACAACCTAGGGTTCTTCGGCAACCCGACGACACACACCGTCGACTAACGAACTAACGACCAACCGCTCGAACAGCACAACTCTCTCCAAAGAACTCAAACCATGCTGGCCAACTCCAACTCCTTGGGAACCAAGAGGACCCGAAACGCTACAGAATGTGTCATCCTCCTACTCAAACATCAGCCACAACAAGGCTTCTACCCAAGGAAAGGATCCAAACAACTCTCTTAGCCAAGTCAATCAGAAACTGCGCGGCTTTGCTACCACCGCACTTGTTCAGTTTCCAACTGAACTCCAACCGAAGGAACACCAAAAGTTCCATCTCCACACGATGCTCAAAGCTGAGGCAACCTTGCTTTACCAAAGCATAACCATGCCACACAGAACTTACTTTATACCAAGCCTCTACCAAGGGTGCTTACCCATAAGGCATCCAAAACCTCTCGCAAGACATCAACTCATCTCGCCTCATAGGCATCCAACTCGCCTCATAGGCATCCAGCTCATCTCATAAGCATCCAACTCAGGGTCCCTCTACTGGACCAAACTCGCATCTACGTTGCTCAACTCTCCTCAGATTAAGGCACTCGAAGGTAGTTGACCGCACTACCAACCACAAGAATCATAAAATATGCCTAAATATAATACTTACCAACCGACAACCTGTTGACTTACTCAACCCCCAGTAACACTGGGAAGAGGCTCCGGCTCCTCTCAAGCATCCTTTCGCTTGTAGTCCATCGACTACCACTGAACTAGCCCTCTGATACGACCTAAACAGGTGCAACTGCCATAAACGGATCCAAGGCTAAAGGAGTGCGCTGAACTCCGGACGGCATAGAACCATCTGCTATGCCTATGCCAAACTCAAGCCTGAACCAGACTTAGTGCCAAAGTGGCACACCAACCAATGGACCTCAAGTGTTACTCCTACCAAATCCACATCTTACTACAGATGGGGCCAGCAAGGTCACTACCTCAAGTGACAACAACTCTGGCTAGGCATACAAGGGCTCAACTCAAACAACCATGCCTATGGCATCTCATCAAACCGAAGGCTCACTGCCTACACTAGCATCTCCTCATGATGCTCAACAATGCTCTGGCCGGCTCTCTCAACATGTAGCAGCTAGCTCCACTCTAGGAGCTCACCAAGGAAGAGTGCTCAACTCTACTAAACAACTGAGGAATCCACCAACGGATCCAAATTCAGAGGGAACATCGCTCACACACCCTTAACCACGGTTCTTACGGCTTCTGCGGCTGCAAACAACAACACTTTACAGGAGCATAAAGATGCCTCAACAATCTCCTCGAAGGCTACCAAATCTGCAGCCACTCACTGGGCAATCAACAATCTGCTAAGGCTCATGATCAACACTTGAGCTACCCAGGCTAGTCCACACGGGGACCTGCTCCACAAGCATCCACATAAGCGCAGCCATAACTAACTCCTCTCTTGGAGTGGCACTCCAAGGCAAAGCACCTCCACCCTCTCACTAGGGGAAAACCAACAACTGGGCCACTCGTGGCCTACGGGAGTCTAAGCTCTGCCTCCCTCTGGAACGATGTCCCAGGGGCATCCGAATCTATCTGGATACCTCAACATGCTTCTATCAAACTGCTCGCACTGCGGAAAGTTGGCATGATGGCGCTCTAAGCCCAAGCCAACAACGAGTCAGAACCTGCTCGTCTACGCTCCACAACTCTACACAAGGCAAACACTAGATGAAAAGTATTGTAAATTCTTAACCCTTTCTTTAAAGCGGTAAACTTAGGCTTACCTGATGACTGTCGGAGTGCTGATGATCATGGAAAAATGACCTACAACAAAAGGTCAGTCTACAGAATCTATGACTCTGAGCTCTGATACTAACTTGTAACAACCCGACCCGAAAGGGGTTCTAAAATAGGCCGTTACCTCAATGCATGCATTCAAATCTACAGAAAATTTGCAATATGGTGTTCAGATTCTAAGTAAAAACTAAAACATACAACATCCATTTAAAAAGTCAACATAATTTAATGAAACCTGTCCCTGTTTCCAAGCACCTGTTCCAAGACAAATACATTTACCAAACTTGCTCTGATCAGCGATTTATTTAAAACATACAAGCTTTCCAATAGTTACAACAATGCTAGAATCCGGAAATACATTCAGAAAACACCCTAGGGCTCCATGCCCAACTACATGCATTCAGAGGACATTTTAAATCATAAACATAAACACAAGACTCAGAGTTGAACAACGGGTTTTCCATGATCACATCTCCTCCTCCAGCCATCCTGTCTCGCACCATGGTTACTTGTGGAAAAACCACAAAAATAAGGGTGAGTAACAAATTACTCAGTAAGAATCCCCAATCGGGGTACGATACGAAATAATCAGTCATATAGTACCCAAGCATGCAAGCAAACAACTACCAACACAGATCATAGCTCAACGAGCTTACAAGGGAAGATCTGGAATCATCGGAAGTCTCCTACTTTCGGCCTAATGATTGGTTATCCTAACCAATCCTGGGACATCACCGAGGTCTCTTTCACTCGGGGGGATTGTTCAGCTAAAAAACTGATCCCAAGGATGTCCTCAAGGGCCTCTTTGCCCTTGCTACTAATCTGGACTTACGGGAGAGTACCCGAAGTCTGGCTCTAAACTGGAAGGAATGGTGTACTCACGAACATTAGCCCGGGAGCTCTCCGAACCGCAGACTAACGCATGTGCGCGCACACCGCATGCCGCCGCAACAGCGCGTAAATGCGGGGCCTAAGGGAAAACTACTCGGGCCAGTGCACGCATGCCTATGACTCAAATCGGTGTCACCGATCACGAGAGGTGCGAGGCCCTCGGCACTCATCCATGCGGCTGAGCCACCGACACAAGCTAAGAACCGCCAAGGTAGGCTTACACCGCTGGCGGGGTTCCGCTCTAGCGGGCTACAAACTAGGCATACGCCAATGAGGTAGCTAATTCTCATTGGTCACCGGGAGGGGGAGAAAAAGCAATGTATGTTATGCTTTTCTCTATTTTCGACCCGTGGGGACAAAGTACGTTATGTCGACTCTCAACCCCGGCTAAATATCGTTATGCTTCGCTTTACTCCCGACCGGTGGGGACAAAGTACGTTATGTCCGCTCTCAGCCTCTAGATGATGACAAACCCTACAACTCTATCTAAGAGTACAGAGTAAATGATTCCTGGCTAGCAAGCAATAACCGACATCAATCACATTTACCTAGCATGATACTACGAACTTAAAGCAGGAATCGTAAGCATGCTGGAAGAACAATCCTAGCATGGCACTAACATGTACAACCAGGCAAACATGCTAGCAAGAAATCAATCAACGCTGTTCTATCACTATCATGCTCATAACAGTCAACAAGCACACAAGGCATATCATGAAAATATCGCAGGACCCACACAACTCCGGTAAGAAATCCTTACTTGGTCGGAAGGCAACAACACACAATAAAACTAAGCTGCGATCGAACCCGAGCAACCTAAAGCGAACCAAAAAAACACATCAATAATCATAAAATAGGCCTAAATATAATAAAATAAATAGGGCTCGGCTCGGGAGCAACTCCCGAGGTGTGGCTGACACGCGAACGAGCCAGCTGCTCGGGCGAGGCAGCTGCTCGGCGCTGAGGGGCACAGATGGGAAGCATAGGCAATGAGTATGTGGTCATGTCGTTTGGATTGACCAATGCCCCAGCCGCGTTTATGGACATGATGGATAGGGTGTTCAAATCATTTTTGGACAGCTTCGTCATCGTGTTCATTGAAGATATTCTGATCTATTCGAGGTCTAAGGAGGACCATGCAGAGCATTTGAGGCGAGTATTGGCTCCCTTGAGGGAAAACCAGCTTTATGCGAAGTTTTCCAAGTGTGAGTTTTGGTTGGAGCAGGTGGCCTTCCTAGGTCACGTAGTTTTGAGAGGTGGTATAGCCGTGGACCCCGCGAAGATTGAGGCCGTGAGTTCGTGGGCCAAGTCGACTTCAGTTGTCGAGATACGCAGCTTTCTGGGTTTGGCAGGTTACTACCGTCGGTTCGTTAAGGACTTTTCCGCCATAGCCTCGCCCCTCACTCGTCGACGAGGAAAGGGTGTCGAGTTTGTTTGGGACAAGAGGTGTGATGAGAGCTTTGCGTGCTCAAGCGCGCTTTGACTTCAAACGATGTTGGCGATCCCGAGAGGGACAGTGGTTTCGTGGTCTACAAATGATGCTTCCAAGTTTGGGTTAGGTTGTGTGTTGATGCGAGCGGGAAGGTCATTGCCTATGCTTCCGTCACCGGCCGTATGAGCAGAACTACCCAACTCATGATATGGAGTTGGCGTGCAGTGGTGTTTGCACCAAGATTTGGAGGCATTACCCGTATGGTGAGCGGATACGATGTTTACCGATCACCAGAGCCTCAAGTATCTGTTTACTTAGAAGGAGTTGAATATGAGGCAGAGGAGATGGTTAAAGTTGGTAAAGGATTATGACTGCGAGATTTTGTACCATCCGGGTAAAGCCAATGTAGTGGCTGATGCTTTGAGTAGGAAGACGTCGCACTCCGCGGCGTTGTTGAGTTCCCAGCCCAGATTGCGGAGAGAGTTCGAGCCGGCCGAGGTTGCAGTGTTGTTGGGTGAGGTTACCGCTAGAGTAGCTCGATTGTGATTCACCAAATCGATTAGACAAATGGATTATTGATAGCCAGCTGAGTGACCCCACACTTAAGAGATTGTTTGACAGAGTTAGTGCTGACGGAGATTTTGATTTCGTATTTTCGCCAGACAGTGAGTTGACTTATAGAGGCCGGTTGTATGTTCCAGATGTTGCAGGATTGCGAGCAGAGTTGCTCTCAGAGGCCCACAATTCTCCGTTTGCTTGGCACCCCGGGGGTACCAAGATGTATCAGGACCTTAAGCAAACATTCTGGTGGATGGGTATGAAGAGAGATGTTGCGGAGTTTGTCAGTCGGTGTCTCACTTGTCGCCAAGTGAAGGCACCTGTGCAGCAGGCCGACCGGTTTATTGCGACCACCGAGTGTGCCTCGGTGGAAATGGGAAGAGATCTCCATGGACTTTATTTCTGGTTTGCCTAGTACTCCGAGGAAGTTCTCTCAGATCTGGGTGATAGTCGACCGTTTGACTAAGAGCGCACACTTCATTCCCGATAGAGACACTTATACCGTGGAACAAAGGGGGAGCGATTGTTTTTGGAGCGATCATTCGTTATCATGGTGTGCCCGTGAGGATTGTATCCGACCGTGACTCGCGGTTCACTTCTCGTTTTGGAGAGCACTCCGAGAAGGTTTAGGCACCGAGTGCGATTTCAAGATACTTTTCACCCTCGCACGGATGGACAGATCGAGAGGGTGAATCGATTCTCGAGGATATGTTGAGGGCTTGTGTGTTGGACTTCCGGGCGCTTGGGACCAAAGATATCATGTCGATGGAGTTTACCTATAACAACGATTATCGATCGACGATTCGAGATGGCTCCATTCGAGGCTTTGTACGGTAGCGTTGTCGGTCCCACGTGTTTTGGGAAGAGGTTGGTGATAGGCGTGTTTTGGGTCCCGAGTTGCTCGCAGCTTGACTAATGGAGCAGTCTGAAGAGATTAGAGCTCGTATGTTGACACTTTCGAGCAGCGAAAAGGTTACGCCGATGTTCGGCGTCGAGATTTGGAGTTTGAGGTTGGTCGGCATGTGTTCCTAAAGATTGCTCCGATGCGAGGTGTTTTGAGGTTTGGTAAGCGTGGGAAGTTGAGTCCCTATTTTGTTGGTCCGTTTGAGATTCTGGAGAGGATTGGCAGAGTTGCTTATCGGTTAGCTCTACCTCCGTCATACCTTTTATCTACAATAGAAAAACTTCTGGAGAGGATGGGGTGCAGCCATGCCCTTTTTTTATTGTTACATACCTTTTATCTGCAATAGAAAAACTTCATATTTGAAAGATATAAAGTATTGCAAACAGTTGTTTTTATTTTTGAAATTTAAGGTTCCAAATGCTATCTTGAGAAAAAAAACACAGCCAATTGTTTTTTTTTTTTAGTACATATTCGGGGAGGGGAGATAAATACCGATTCTTGGGCTCGAACCCGTGACGCTAGTGTTGAACTGATTTACAACCAAACACTGAAACTATTGCGTTACTGACCCATTCGGTACAACCAATTGTTTATCAAACCAGCATAAATAAATACAAAAACATCAAATTTATAACCCGATCAATAATTAACCATACATTCCTACAACCAATAATTAACCGTACATTGTGTTTGTTTTTTGTAGAAAAGAGTGGAGGGGTTTAGTATAGAGTGAAAAGAAGTGGTTAATAGTAGTTTGTAGTGGTTAACTACTCGTTTGGGGATTAGGGTTAATAGTGGTGAATAATTGTAACGGCCCGGAAATTTCATCCCGGTCTTCCCGGGAGGCCCAGGGGCATTTTGGTAATTTTTGGTCGGGCCGACAGGGCCGGTTATGTAATTGTTAATTGCCGGACAAATTATGAGTCAATTTGAATGGGATCGGGAATTTTGGTGAAGACATTTGGGCTTGGAAAAAGGTAAAAATAAATAGGGAATTAAATAGCACGTCGAGTGAGATTCAAGCCAAGGACGCGCTGCAAGCTAGGCAAGGGTCGTTGCCAATCGAGCCACTGAGCGCTCTTGTGCTTTTAAACGGGCGATCTTCTATATGAGCCTGTTCGACGCGAGTTTTGGTTTAAAGGCCGAGCTTCTCCTTCTTCTTCCCCATTTCCTTCGCGACTCTTCTCCGACCGACCAGCGAATCTCCTTCGCGATTTCTTCCTTCTCCAGCGTGTTCGACCGAGTTTCCTCTCCCAAATTCGAAGTCGATCTCACCCCGAGCAGCAGGTACATCTTCTTCTTCTTCTTCTCCTTCAAAATTCGATTTCTTCTCCCCTGTTTCAGGCTGTGCCATTTCTGACCGAGTCGAGGTGATTTGAGGTATGGGTTTTGTGCAGCTAGTGTAGGGGAGTTCGCCATCAATGAATTGCTCGTCGAATCCTCTCGGATCGCTCGATTTCGATTTTCTCCATCGCCCCGCTTCACGCCGCAGCAGCAGAGCCAGCGCGAGCTCGCCAACGCTACCGTCCGTCCGCGCGAAGATTGTTCAGCGCGCCGCGCGCGCACTGCCGCCCGAAAGCCGCGCGCCGAAAGCGCCCTCAGCGCCAGATGCCGCTCAGCGTCGCGCAGTGCGTCCTTACCAGCGCCAGCCGAGCCGCACGCCAACGCCTGTTGTCCGTCGCCGCGCTCGCGCCCACGGGCCCATTTCTCGCCCACCACCGGCCATTTCGCTGCCGTTTGTGCAATCACTCGTTAAATGCGTTAAATCGCGCCTCGTGAGTTGCTCCCGAGCCGAGCCTTGTTTATTTTATTGTATTTAGGCCTATTGTGTGATTTTTGTTGTGATTGATAGGTTCTCGGTAGCTAGTTCGGGTTCGTTCGCCATTTAGGATTTCGTGTCAAATCGTCCCCACTGCTAAGGATTTCTTCACCGGAGTTGTGTGGACCCTACGATATTATATGTGATTACCGATTGATTGCTTGTTTGTGTTTATTGACATATTTAGCAATAGGTGCTCGTTCTCGAATTCCTGTTAGCATGATTGTCCCGATTAATTCTCATGTTAATCCATGCTAGGTTGTTCCTTTCTCGCATGCTCGTATCTGCTTCCTTGCTTCGTAGTATCATGCTAGGCTCGTTGTATTCTTATTGAGCACGTATTGGATTTTATGGAATTGTTTGCCGATTGCTAAGGCGTTAGTTAGAGTGGCGGTAGATAGCATCATCCGGGCGGGTGCATAAAGTACCTTGCATCCACGACAAGGACGTATGAGATGGAGCTCATACGATCCCGTTAGGGAATAGCTAACCCTAACGGCTGGCCCCGCAATCTTGGGTGAGGGTGGCGGATCGTTAAATGCCCCAACCGTCGGGATGATGACTTGGCATTGCCTCGCCCCGGCAGTCGGCACGTCCTCAACGTGTTCGGCCGTAGCCCCTGATTGCCACCTGTTAAGGTAAGGGCGGCTTCCTGGTGTAAGCCTACCACGACCCGTTTCATTAGCCTCAAGTGCGGTGGTTCAGGCTGACATAGTTTACGTGTCCAGGTCTCACACCCCTATGTCAGTGACACCGATCCAAAGATTTAGTTAGGCGTGGTGACTCGACATGGGCAACTTGCCTTCACACGGCACCCCCATAGTCTGCAGTAGCACGAGGTGCATGCTTACGCTCATTACTGGCGCCACGATCGAAAGCTCCTCGGGATTGTGAGCCAGTGTACCTTTCGTCGACAATAGACAGGCTGAGGCCGGGACTTGTTTCTCGTATAGGGCGACTTGTGTGGTGATATTATTTCGGACTAAGACCCTAAATTGGCATCCGAGGCCCAAGTGTGGGCTAAGCTATGTGCTCTATTCTCGTGTTTATATTCATAGCTTGCATACGCTCATCGAGATGACCATGTATATCGTATTGTACCCGGTTGGGGATTCTTACTGAGTAATTCGTTACTCACCCTTATTATTGTGGTTTTTCCACAGTAACCAAGTTAAGAGACAGATGGTCAAGGAGGAGCTTGTGATCATGGGGCTCACCATCAAACTCGATTTTGTGTAATGACTCTTTATGTTTTATTTTCCCCGAATGCATGTAGCCGGGCATGGAGCCCTAGGATGTTTTCTCTCAATATTTTGTGGATTCCAAAGATTATTGTATTTTGACATGTTTTGAATGATTTTAAGAAATCTATGATCGGAGTATACTTTGGAAATGTATTTATCTTGGAACAGGTGCTTGGAAACAGGGACAGGTTCCAGGGAAATTGTCTAGTTTTTAAAGGGGTTATTTTGAATGTTTTGTTTTAATTGGAATCCAAATCATGTCTGCTTAATGTCCTTTACTTTGAATGCATGCATTGGGGTAAGTGCCCATTTAGTGCCCCATTCGGGTCGGGTCCTTACAGTTGGTATCAAAGCTCGAGTCATAAATTCGTGGATTGACCTTTTGTTGTAGGTCGTTTTTCCAGATCACTAGCACTCAAAGCTATCATCAGTGCGCCTAAGTTTACTATTTGTTGTAGAAAAGGGTTAAGAATTTACAATACCTGTCATCTAGTGTATGCCTTGTGTAGTGTTGTGGAGCGGAGACGAGCAAGTTCTGACTCGTTATTGGTTTTGGTTTAGAGCGCCATCATGCCAACTTCCCGCAGTGTGTGATGTATGTTGTGGCTTGTTGTGGTATCCAGGTAGATTCGGATGCCCCGGGACATCGCTCGGAGGGGAGGTAGAGATTGGACTCCCATAGGCCAACCGTGGCCCGATTGTTGGTTTTCCCCTAGTGATAGGGTGGAGGTGCTTTGCCTTGGAATGCCACTCCAAGAGAGGAGTTAGCTATGGTTGTGCTGATGTGGATGTTTGTGGAGCAGGTCCCCGTGTGGACTAGCCTGGGTAGCTCAAGTGTTGATCTCGAGCCTTGATAGATTATTTGGTTGCCCAGAGAGTGGTTGCAAAGTTGGTAGCCTTCGAGGAGATTGATGAGGCATCTTTGTGCTTCTGTGAAGTGTGGTTGTTGTAGCCGCATGGCGGAACCACAGTAGTTAAGGGTGCAAAGAAGCAAAGTCCCTTCTGATTTGGATCCGTTGGTGGTTTCCTCGATTGTTTGGTAGAATTGAACACTCTTTCTTTTGGTAAGCCTTAGAGTAGGGCTAGCTGCCGCGCATGTTGAGAGAGCCGCGAGTTTGTTGAGCATCATGTGGAGATGCAAGAGTAGGTCCGTGAGCCTTGACTTGATGAGATGCCTTAGGCATAGTTGTTGGAGTTGAGCCCTTGTATGCCGAGCCAGAGTTTGTGTCACTTAAGGTTGTGACCTTGTTGGCCCTGTTTGTAGTAAGATATGGATTTGGTAGTAGTGGCACTTGAGGTGCATTGGTTGGTGTGCCGCTTTGGCACTAAATCTGGTTAAGGCCTGAGTTTGGCATGGGCATAGCAGATGGTTCTATGCCGTTCGGAGTTTAGCGTACTCTTTTAGCCTTGGATCCGTTTATGGTAGTTGCACCTGTGGAGGTCGTGCAAAAAGGGCTAGTTCAGTGGTAATCGAAAGATTTCAAGCGAAGGGATGTTCGAAAGGAGCCTTTTCCCGCTTCTTTGGAGGTTGAGTAAGTCAAGCCGTTTGTTGGTTGGTAAGTGTTAGTGCGCGTGCATCTCACGCTAGTGTTAAGGCCAAAAGATCTTTGTGGTTGGTAGTGCGGTCAACTACCTTCGAGTGCCTAAATCACAGGAGAGCTGAGCATCGTAGAAGCAAGTTTGGGTTCCAGCTGAGGGACCATGAGTTGGATGCCTATGAGGTGAATAGGATGCCTTGTGAGAGGAGTTGGATGCCTTATGGGTAAGCACCCTTGGTAGAGGCTTGGTATAAAGTAAGTTTGGTTTGGCATGGTTATGTTTTGGTAGAGCAAGGTTGCCACGGCTTCGAGCATAGTGTGGAGATGGAACTTTGGGTGTTCAGTTGATTGGTTGTATCTCTGCCAGGAGCTAGTGTGGCTTTTGGGAAAAAGCATTTGTTACTCTTGGATCGCTAAATGAAGGTTGGGAGTTGTGCACACAAGTGTGTTTGGTGTGGTTCGTTCTGTGGCGAGAGTTTCAGATCCATGTAGGGTTTGCCTTGGGGATCTGGTGCTCAGTTTTTGGAAAAGTTGGACTCCAGGTGGATGTTGTAAGGCTTAGTGAGGTGGTAAGGATACCATGCTCGTGGTATCAGGTTGTTGCTTTGGTAAGATTTGTTAAGTTGGACCTAAGCTTGGTTGGCGGATCTTCTTGTGATCGTCATGACTGAGAGAGTTGTTCGGATCCTTCCTTGGGTAGAAGTTATGTTGTGATTGGTGTCTGAGTAGGAGGATGACGCATTCGGTAGCATTTCGGGTCCTCTTGGTTCCCAAGGAGTTGGAGTTGGCCAGCATGGTTATGATGCTGGAAAATGGAGTTGTTGTTTGTTCAGGCAGTTGCTGGTTAGTCCGTTAGTTGGCAGTGGGTGTTGAAGGTTGTCGGAGAACCCTAGGTTGTGAAGAACCTCTCTAGAGCTCAATCAGGCCCTGATAGTGAGTTTCAGTTGGCAAGTTGAAGCCGTGTAGTTTGTAGCCTCGGGGAATTGTTTGGCGATCTTGGTAGCCTAGCAAGTTAAATTTGTTTGGAGTAGAGTCCGGATTGGTTCCGGTATGGTGACAAGTTGATGCTTGGTGTTGACCAAGGTGTGGATTGAAATTGCTTGAAGTCAGTTTTGCTTGTGGGGCGAATGGTTCGAGCCCTGTTGGTTGTTTTCCTGTTTCCAGGAAAGTTGTGAGTTGCCCCGTTGGTATTTGGAGGTTCAGTTCGTGGTGGACCCCTGTTGCTACCCCGAGATTTTGATCTTGTGCTTTAGTGGAGCAAGACAAAGAGTGTAGGTGGAGCTCTCTGTCCTTCGGTTGTCTGCTCGTAGGAGCCGTTTCTTTCTGGGTTTGGCAGGTTACTACCGTCGGTTTGTTAAGGATTGTTCCGCCATAGCCTCGCCCCTCACTCGTCTGACGAGGAAGGGTGTCGAGTTTAGTTGGAACAGTAAGTGTGATGAGAGCTTTGCCAGGCTCAAGCGCGATTTGACTCGGCACGGTGTTGGCGATCCGGAGGGGACAGTGATTTCGTGATTTATAGCGATGCTTCCAAATTCGGGTTAGGTTGTGTGTTGATGCAGCACGGGAAGGTCATTGCTTATGCCTCCCGCCAGCTGAAGCTATATGAGCAGAACTATCCGACTCATGATATGAAGTTGGCAGCAGTGGTGTTTGCACCGATGATTTGGAGGCATTACTGTATGGTGAGCGGATTCGATGTTTTCCGATCACCGAGCCTCAAGTATCTGCTTACTCGAAGGAATTCAATATGAGGTAGAGGAGATGGTTAGAGTTGGTAAAAGATTATGATGCGAGGTTTTGTACCATCCGGTAAAGCCAATGTTGTAGCCGATGCTCTGAGTAGGAAGACGTCGCACTCATGCAGGTATTGTTGACTTCCCACCCCAGTTACGGAGAGAGTTCGAGCGGTGAGATTGCGATGTTGTTGGGTGAGGTTATCGCCAGAGTGGCTCGATTGGATCCCCCATCGATTCGACAGACAAATGGATTATTGATAGTCACCGAGTGACCCCGCACTTAAAAGATTGTTTGACGAGTTAGTGCTGATGGAGATTTTGACTTCGTATATTCACGAGCGCATGGGTTGGCTTACAGAGGCCGATTGTGTGTTCCGGGCGTGGCGGGATTGCGAGCGCGAGTTGCTCGAGGGCCACGATTCCCGCTTGCTTGGCACCGGGAGTACCAAAATGTATCGATCTTAAGCGGACATTCCGTGGATGGGTACGAAAAGAGATGTTGCGGAGTTTGTCGATCGATGTCTCACTTGTCGCAAGTGAAGGCACCCAGCGAGACCACCGGGTTTATTGCGGCCACCCGAGTGTGCCTCGGTGGAAATGGGAAGAGATCTCCATGGACTTTATTTCTCGGTTTGCCGAGGACTCAGGAAGTTCTCTCGCAATTGGGTGATAGTCGACCGATTGGCTAAGAGCGCACACTTCATCCCCTGGTAGAGACACTTATACCGTGGTGGACAAGTGGCGCAGATTGTTTTTGGAGCAGATTATTTGTTATCACGGTGTGCTGTGAGGATTGTGTCTTCTTACCGTGATTCGAGGCTTGTGTGTTGGATTTCCCGGGCGCTTGGGACCATGATTCGTATTTGATGGAGTTTGCATATAACAACGATTATCGATCGGCGATTTATCGGATGGCTCCATTCGAGGCTTTGTATGGTAAGCGTTGCCGATCTCCCGTGTGTTCGGGAAGAGGTTGGTGATAGGCGTGTTTTGGGTCCCGAGTTGCTGCAGCTGACCAATGATGTCGTGCGTAAGATTAGAGCTCGTATGTTGACATTTCGAGAGCGAGAGAAGAGATTCTGCCGATGTTCGGCGTCGGGATTTGGAGTTTGAGGTTGGTCAACATGTATTCCTAAAGGTCGCACCGATGCGAGGTGTTTTGAGGTTTGGCAAGCGTGGAAAGTTGAGTCCCCGCTTTGTTGGTCCGCTTTGAGATTCTCGGAGAGGATCGGCAAGGTTGCTTATCGATTAGCCTTGCCTCCGTCATTGTCGGCGATGCACGTTGTTTTTCATGTTTCGATGTTGAGGCGATGACGTGCGGATCCGTCGCACATTGTTGATTTTGAGCCTTTGCGGTGAATGAGGATTTGAGCTTGAGGAGAAGCCGGTGGGGATTCTTGCTTTTGAGACAAAGACACTGCGTAATCGTGAAATCCGGTTGGTAAAAGTTCAGTGAAGGAGTCGAGTTCGAGAGGAAGCCACTTGGGAGCGGGAGGATGAGATGAGATTGCGATATCCCGAGCCGTTCCAATCTTAAGTGACTTTCGAGGACGAAAGTCTTATAAGGGGGAATATTGTAACGGCCGGAAATTTCATCCCGGTCTTCAGGAGGCCCAGGGGCATTTTGGTAATTTTTGGTCGGGCGAGACAGGCCTGGTTATGTAATTGTTAATTGCCGGAAAAATTATGAGTCAATTTGAATGGGATCGGGAATTTTGGTGAAGACATTTGGGCTTGGAAAAAGGTAAAAATAAATAGGGAATTAAATAGTGCATCGAGTGAGATTCAAGCCAAGGACGCGCTGCAAGCTAGGCAAGGGTCGCTGCCAATCGAGCAACTAAGCGCTCTTGTGCTTCTAAACGCGCGATCTTCTATATGAGCCTGTTCGACGCGAGTTTTGGTTTAAAGGCCGAGCTTCTCCTTCTTCTTCCCCATTTCCTTCGCGACTCTTCTCCGACCGACCAAGCGAATCTCCTTCGCGATTTCTTCCTTCTCCAAATGTGTTCGACCGAGTTTCCTCTCCCAAATTCAAGTCGATCTCACCCTGAGCGAGCAGCGTACATCTTCTTCTTCTTCTTCTCCTTCAAAATTTGATTTCTTCTCCTGCTTGGGTTGTGCCATTTCCGCCGAGTCGAGGTGATTTGAGGTATGGGTTTTGTGCAGCTAGTGTAGGGGAGTTCGCCATCAACGAATCGCTCGTCGAATCCTCTCGGATCGCTCGATTTCGGATTTTCTCCATCGTCCCTATTCACGCATAGAAACAGAGCCAGGCGCCGAGCTCGCCAACGCGCTGTCCGTCCGCGCGCAGAAGATGGTCCAGCGCTGTCGCGCGCCGCCCAGCGCGCCGCGCCAGCGCCCGCAGCGCCTCAGTCGCCGCCAGCTGCCGCGGCGTCAGCGGCGCGCGCGTCCTCGCCAGCGCCCATTCTGCGCCCACCACCAGTTCTTTGCCCGTTCGTCTGCAATCGGCTCGTTCGTGCGTTCGTCGCACCTCGTGAGTTGCTCCCGAGCTGAGCCTTGTTTATTTTATTGTATTTAGGCCTATTGTGTGATTTTTGTTGTGATTGATAGGTTCTCGTGAGCTAGTTCGAGTTCGTTCGCCATTTAGGATTTCGTGTCAAATCGTCCCGACCAAGGTAAGGATTTCTTACGAGGAGTTGTGTGGACCCCTGCGATATTATATGTGATTACCGATTGATTGCTTGTTTGTGTTTATTGACATATTTAGCAATAGGTGCTCGTTTCGAATTCCCTGCTAGCATGATTGTCCCGATTAATTCTCATGTTAATCCATGCTAGGTTGTTCCTTTCTAGCATGCTCGTATACTTCTCTTGCTTCGTAGTATCATGCTAGGCTCGTTGTATTCTTATTGAGCACGTATTGGATTTTATGGAATTGTTTGTGATTGATAAGGCGAGTTAGAGTGGCGGTGTAGATAGCATCATCCGGGTAGGTGCATAAAGTACCTTGCATCCACGACAGTGGACGTATGAGATGGAGCTCATACCCGATCCCGTTAGGGAATAGCTAACCCTAACGGTGGCCCGCAATCTTGGGTGAGGGTGGCGATCGTTAAATGCCCCAACCGTCGGGATGATGACTTGGCATTGCCTCGCCCCGGCAGATCGGCACGCGTCCTCGCCGTGTTCGGCCGTAGCCCCGATTGCCACTGTTAAGGTAAGGGCGGCTTCTGGTGTAAGCCTACCACGACCCGCTTCCTTAGCCTCAAAGTGCGGTGGTTCAGCCGACATAGTTTACGTGTCCAGTCTCACACCCCTATGTCGGTGACACCGATCCAAAGATTTAGTTAGGCGTGGTGATCGACATGGGCGGCTTGCCTTCGGACGGCACCCCATATAGTCGCAGAGCACGCGGTGCATGCTTACGCTCATTACAACACCGATCGAGAGCTCCTCGGGATTGTGAGCCGATGTACCTTTCGTCGACGGTAGACAAAGCAGAGGCCGGACTTGTTTCTCGTATAGGGCGACTTGTGTGGTGATATTATTTCCTGACTAAGACCCTAAATTGGCATCCGAGGCCCAAGTGTGGGCTAAGCTATGTGCTCTATTCTGTGTTTATATTCATAGCTTGCATACGCTCATCGAGATGACCATGTATATCGTATTGTACCCCAGTTGGGGATTCTTAATGAGTAATTCGTTACTCACCCTTATTATTGTGGTTTTTCCACAGTAACCAAGTTGCGAGACAGATGGTCAAGGAGGAGCTTGTGATCATGGGGCTCGATCCATCAAACTCGATTTTGTGTTATGACTCTTTATGTTTTATTTTCCCCGAATGCATGTAGCCCGGGCATGAAGCCCTAGGATGTTTTCTGAATATTTTGTGGATTCCAACATTATTGTATTTAGACATGTTTTGAATGATTTTAAGAAATCTCTGATCGGAGTATACTTTGGAAATGTATTTATCTTGGAACAGTGCTTGGAAACAGGGGACGTGTTCTAGGAAATTGTCTAGTTTTTAAAGGGGTTATTTTGAATGTTTTGTTTTAATTGGAATCCGAAATCATGTATGTTTAATGTCCTTTACTTTGAATGCATGCATTGGGGTAAGGGCCCATTTAGTGCCCCATTCGGGTCGGTTCCTTACAATAATGAACTACTTGTTTGGGGATTGGAGTTCACAGTGGTTGATATAAATTTTTTTTTTTTTTGAAAATGTGGTTGGAGTAAATAACAACAATTATATGTTGTTGTTGTTTTTTTTAGTACCACATCAATTGTTATTAACTGAACTTAAAAAACATTTTTATAGTTGATCATATTTGTTTTAAAAAAAAATCAATTTTATATTTTGTTACTAAACATATAGACAACATGAATGAAGCAAACAATAATAAATTTTAAAAATTTAGGCTAAATTTATGATTGAATAGACTATTAAAATGTGAATTATTACAGAAATAATAAAAATATATTTACGTGAAACTTGTAAAAATACATTATTCTAGAAAATAAAGAAATAGAAAGTACTAGAATATATTATGGTCTTCTTGTTTAAAAAAAAATAGCAATCATAGTCAAACTTACGGTATAATTAATACTCATTATACGGTATTGTTTATACATAATACTATATAAATACACAATATTGTAGTAATAACATATAATATTGTATTATTATAATATCCCAAATTATATTGTACAATGAATATTAACCATACCGCATTTTTTATTATGGATGAAAATATTTTCAAATTTGCTTAGATATTTTGTGAAATTGGAGTATGCAGCACAATTTCCCTCTAGTCTACCTACTTCTAATTTTATTTTGATTATTTTATTTTTAAATGTCAAATTTTAATTATTATAACGATAATAAAGCTAAATTTTAATATTTATTGTTAATTTATTACTATATTTCATTTGTAAATTTTTTCTTATTATTTTTTCAAAATTTTAGAAATATGGTTACATCAAATGTTTTATTAAAAAAATGGAGTTTTTTTTTATGAATTAAAATTATTATTAATTGATAATTTTTTAATGAAATAATTCATTTTAAGATTGAATTTTCGAAATTAAAATTAAATTAGATTACAACCAATCTATTAACCCAACACGCTATTGACTTTTTCAATAGAGTTAAAATTATTTTTAGAAAGAAATATTTAAATATTGATGTTAGTCGAGATTAAAAGATAAATTTGACGAAATTTAAAGTGAGATTTAATAAAATTGTTTTTTTATAAAAAAAATAGAGATTTGATAGAGGGTTTGAAGAGTAGTTAAAAGGAGGTTGAAGAGTGGTTAAAAAGAAGTTGAAGAGTGATTGTTTACTACAAAATACAAATGAGAGGTTGTTTAACCACTCTTCATGTTCAAAGAACAAACGTAGCCAAAAAACAGCAACGTTATACTCAATATTTTCGTGTTTTCAAATAGAATCACAAAGTTAGAGATGTTGTACTTAAAAAACAAAAAAAACAAAGTTAGAAAAATGTTCAATTTAAAACGACTGTTACATAGTAATTGATAGTGGCTGACAAGAACATGTTTTTTTAACGAGATAATGTTTTTTTAGAAACTACAAAAGCAACCAATTAATGTCCATAAACACTGGAAAAACAAATTTAATCCAGATAAATTCAAACCCTTTTAAACTAAAACTAGTTGTAACAACAAAGTCACATCAATTCAAATTAAATTCATCTAAGTTTCTCAAACGTTTTAAACACCCTTCAATTTGCCAATAATAATAATAATAATACAATTAAGATTACGTGTTAAATGTATATATTACTGTATGTGGAAAAACTAGATCAAGGAATAAAAGCATGAGTAATATATCTTACACGTGGAAGATTTGAACACTATACATTAATGGTATATTCTAAGTTTAGATTGAGATTTGTTTTTCCCTTTTTTTGAAAAGAGATTAAGAATATTTAGAACTCAAGAATTTGACAAGTATGATAAGTGGGAGAATTTGAATTCTAAACGGAACCTAGTTTTTTTTTAGTTAATAGGTGTTCAATTTCTAGTTTTATAATTTGGTAAGGACAACATGTTGGGTTAAAGATGAATTTGCTAACTCCAGATCAAATCAAGGTTAATGGATGACTTAACAAATCCAAAAAAACAACTACAAAACTCTCATGGATCTAATTTGAATAATCATAACTCAGGTTGATCTAATTTAAGATAAAATCAATAAAATCTAATTTTTATTTATTTATTTTTAAAAATGTCATCTTATAACCTATCGAAATTTTATTTTAAATATTTGTGGATACAAACTGCATTCAAAGTTAATAATAATGGTAAAATATTTCTGCAAAAAAGTTGAAAACGAGATTATTTATCCCATATTTTTTATAATAAAAAAAAAGGGAAAAGTTGGACTAACATAAGCACGGTTATACACAAAATTATGCGTAAGAGATTGAGCAACTCGAAGAAAGGTTAGGCCCGCCAAGAAATATCCAACCCTGAGCAAAAAGGCATGAAACCAATTGATAGGCGACCTGGCGAGCAGAGGCCACTACGTGACCGACCACGCGAGTAGAGGCCACCAGGTGAATAGAGACCACCAGGTGCACAGAGGCGACCACACGGGCCAGCTCGCGCAAGCGCCTTTGCAGGGCCACACAACCTGCCTCAATGACGCAAGCGGGCCCGCATCGACAGGCATAAGCGCACGAGAAAAATTTGGGTGTAGTCAGAATGCGACCGTGTTTTTCTTCACGGTCTTCCGTATGCCCTAGGGGTAATTTGGTAATTTGGTCGGGCCGTCGAGTCGTTTGTGTCTTTTTCCAGATTACTAAAATTATTGGATGGTTTTGTAGGGGTTTGTGGTTTGGTTTGAGCAAGGTTTGATGCAAAAGTAAAAATAAAGGAAATTGTCTTTGCAAATGGTTTGAACCCGGGTCTCCGGGAAGCTTGTGGAGATGTGTGCTAATTGAGCCATTAGGTGCTCTTGTTGCTCTTCCCGCATCATTTTATGGTTAGCCTTGGATTTTGGAGTTTTGGTGCATTTGGTTAAATGAAATAGAAATTAGGTTTATTCCATCTTCTTCTCCAAATCACCTCTTGGCCGCACAAGCTCTCCTCTCCATAGCCCTTGCCGATTCTTCTTTCCCTTGCATCTCCTTGGGTTCGATCTTCATCATTCCGGTAAGTCTTCATCCTCTTCATCTCCTCATTTGGTTTTTGATGCTTTGGCAAGGTAAGAAGTAGAGTGTTGTGTTCGTTTGTGTTGATTGCAACCACCGAGAAGCCAGCAGCAGCCCATCGTCGCCGCCACCCTCGCCCCGTGATCTGTTGGCAGCCTCGCCGCGACGCCATCGCCACCAGATCGCCAAAGACGCCATCGCTCACCAGTCGCCCAGATCTGTTGAAGCGCCGCGCTTACGCCATCGCTCGCGATCGCCAAGACGCCATCGCTCACGTGTCGCGTCGCCAGACTGTTGAAGCGCTCCCCCGCCGCGCCATCGCTCGTCGTCGTGCGTGTCGCGCGTGACGCAGCCAGACGCCCGACGCCAGACGCCAGACGCCGCCGCCAAGGCTTTCGCTTCGAAGCTGCGCCTCGCATACGCGATACTGGCTCGCCGCGCCCTGCCGACGCCACGCCGCCGCTCGCGCGCTGAAGCCGCCGCTCGCCGCTCAGACGCTGCATCCTGCCGCTGCATCCGTCGCTCTTCCGTGCCCGTAGCGCGGCCAGCAGCCACCCTGCCGTGCCCGCCAGCGCACTGCGCCCGACCTGCTGCGCTGCAGGCCGGCTGCCAGCCTCCAAGCTCGTGTCGCCATGCCGCGTGAGTTCCCGAGTCGAGCTTGCTTTGCTTCTATTGTTGTTTAGACGTTTTAGATGCTTGATTATTATTGGTTTGCTAGGTTCCCGCTCGCTAGCTCGGGATTGTTCGGCAGCTTAGGATTTGTGTGTAGAAGCCTCCCGACCAAGGTAAGGATTTCTTACCGGAGTTGTGTGGGCCCTGCGGTATATTTGTGATTGTTGTTTTGTATGCTGTGTATGATTATTAGCATGTTTAGCCCTAGGTGCTCGCTTCAATTCTGATCGCATGAACTCTTGTATTGTTTCTCATGTTAGCCCATGCTAGGTTGTTCCATTATGGCATGTTCGTTATCCGTTCTTGCTTCGTAGTATCATGCTAGGTTCCTTGTATCTGTTGAGCACGTATTGGACTGCATTGAATGAATTGTTATTATTGTTATGGTTTAGAGTTCAAGTAGGTAGCATCATCCGGGCCGGATGCATAACGTAACTTGCATCCCCGACAGGGACGTACGAGATGGTACTCCGTCCCTGATCCCGTTAGGGTTTAGCTAACCCTAACGGCTTGCCCTGCAATCTTGGGTGAGGGTGGCAGACTGTTAAATGCCCCAACGGTCGGGATGATGACTTGGCATTGCCTCGTCCCGGCGATCGGCACGCCCCTCGGCGTGTTCGGCGTAGCCCTTGATTGCCACTGTTAGGGCAAGGACCGCTTCTGGTGTAAGCCTACCACGACCGGTTCCTTAGCCTCAAAAAGCGGTGGTACAGCCGACATAGTTCACGTGTCCAGTCTCACACCCTATGTTAGTGACACCGATCCAGATTTAGTTAGGCATGGTGGATCGAACTCGGCGCTTTGCCACTAGACCCGCACTCCCGTGAGTTTGCGCAAGAGCATGCGGTGCGCGCTTACGCTCATTACAGCGCCGATCGAGAGCTCCTCGGGATCTTGAGCCAGTGCACCTTTCGTATCGTCGATGAGATGCGCCGAGGCCGGGACTTGTTCCCGTATAGCGCGTATAGTGTGTTGTGGTATTTTCCTGACTAAGACCCCGAGTTGGCATCCGAGGTCCAAGTGTGGACTTAGCTATGTGCTCCGCTCTGTGTTTGTACTCATAGCTTGCATACATTCTTCTAGATGATCATGTATATCGTATTGTACCCCTTGGGGATTCTTACTGGTAATTCGTTACTCACCCTTATTCCGTGGTTTTCCACGGTGTAATCAAGGCGGAGACAGGATGGTCAAGGAAGGAGAGCCGTGATCATGGAATCGGTGTCATCTCTCGACCATTTTATTATATCATGACTCTTGACTTTTGTTATTTCCCACTGATGCATGTAGACGGGCACGGAGCCCTAGGATGTTTTCTTACGCTTTATGGATTCCAAAGATATTTGTACTTGTGGATTGTTTAAACGGTTTAAATAAATCTCTCCGATCGTAGTATGCTTTTAGAAATGTATGTTTTGGATGTTGAATGTTTCGCTTTTACTTGGGATCCGAAATGTATTTTTCATAATGTCTTTTATTTTCAATACATGCATTGGGGTAAAGGCCCATTTAGAGCCCCTTTTGGGTCGGGTCTTTACTGAGCTTGGTATCGAGCTCGAGTCATAGATTCTCAGTAGATCGACCTTTTTGTTGTAGGACGTTTTTCCATGATCATCAAGACTCGGCGGTCATCAGTGCGCCTAAGTTTACTATTTGTTGTTGAAAAATGGTTAAGAATTTACAATACCTTTCATCTAGTGTATGCCTTGTTTGGTGTTGTGTAGCGAGACGAGCGCGTGTTCTCGACTCGTTGTTGGTTTGGGCTTAGTGAGCCATCATGCCAACTTTCTCTCGCAGATCTGCGGCGAGCTTTGTTTAGCGGCTTGTTGAGGTATCCAGATAGATTCGGATGCCCCGGGGACATCGCTCCGAGGAGGCGAGCTTAGACTCCGCTGGCCATTTGTGGCCCGATTCTTTGCCGCTTTCCCTAGTGAGAGGGTGGAGGTGCTTCGTGCGGATCGCCAAGATGTTGGTCGCACCTGCAGGAGCAGGGCGCTTGGCATGTCCGACCGAGGAGTTGGACCGATCGTGTTGATGTTGAGGCCGCGTCGAGGGTTGTTAGGCCCGCATGCCGATTTGGCCCCGCAGCTTGAGTTGCCTAGAGGAGGGGTAGAGGCTAGCGGCGCCTCAGTGAGACTCCTTGAGCAGAGTGTGCTCCACCATGAGAGATTTGATGGCGTGTCTTTAGCTATCGAGAGCAGAGACCCGTGCGCAGCTTTGTAGCGCGTAGTGAGGAGTCCCGGCACAGATAGCCCAAATGACAGAGTTTGTTTCAAAGATCTTTCCCCAAAGAGTTTTTGTAGCCCCTGAGGTTCCCTGGAGGGCATGATCAGCAGAGTTTATTCAGATAAGTTTGTGGCGTTGATGGAGACGCCCGTGTTGGCAAATGGATGCCTGTAGAGCTCGATGTTTTAGTAAGTCCTACCGCTAGTAGTAAAGTAGTTGGCCAGTTTGAGTTTAGCATCCGTGTGTGGGATGCCTGCTGCTCGTGAGGCCGAGGTGTGCCGCCTTCTGTCTTTGTTTGGTTCATCGGATGGTGGTGGAAGTCCCTTGTGAGAGGTGGACTAGCGAGTCTCCACCATCGCCCGATTGTTTGGCAAGTTGCCGTGTTAGTGGCTTGAGGCGGATGAAGGGTCATCTTTGCCCCTTGCGAGCCTCTTTGTTGTTTATCACCCACTTCCTCGGATGTGGATTTGGTAGTAGTAGCACTTGAGGTGCATTGGTTGGTGTGCCACTTTGGCACTAAGTCCGGTTCGAGCTTGAGTTTGGCTTGGGCATAGCGGATGGTTCTATGCCGTTCGGAGTTCAAACGTACTCCTTTAGCCTTGGATCTGCTTTTATGGCGCTTGCACCCGCTTAGGTCGTGCGGAGGGCTAGTTCGGTGGTAGTCGATGGACTACAAGCGAAAGGATGCTCGAGAGGAGCCGGAGCGGAGCCTTTCCCATGTTACCGGAGGTTGAGTAAGTGAGCAGGTTGGCGGTTGGTAATTGTTTGTGGGCGTGATTCTCGCGCTAGTGTTAAGGCCAAGAGATTTTTCTTTGTGGTTGGCAGTGCGGTCAACTTCCTTCGAGTGCCTTAATCTGAGGAGAGTTGAGCATTGTAGATGCGAGTTTGGTCCAGCAGAGGGACCCTGAGTTGGATGCCATGAGGCGAGTTGAATGCTTTTTTAGGCGAGAGGAGCTGATGCCTTGCGAGAGGATTTGGATGCCTTATGGGTAAGCACCCTTGGTAGAGGCTTGGTATAAAGTGAGTTCGGTTTGGCATGGTTATGCCTTGATAAAGCAAGGTTGCCTCAGCTTTGAGCATCGTGTGGAGTTGGAACTTTTGGTGTTCCTTCGGTTGGAGTTCGCTTGGAAAGCCGAACAAGAGCGATGGTAGCAAAGCCGCAGCTTTTGTTGGCCTTGGCTAAGAGAGTTGTTTGGATCCTTTCCTTGGGTAGAAGCCTTGATGAGAGGCTGATGTTTGAGTAGGAGGACGACGCATTCGGTAGCGTTTCGGGTCCTCTTGGTTTCCAAGGTATTGGAGTTGGCCTGCATGGTTGAGATGCCGAGAGAGTTGTGCCTGCTCGAGCAGCCATGGGCTAGTTAGCTTGCTTTGTCGGCGGTGTGTGTCAAGGGTTGCCAAGAACCCTAGGTTGTGGAGAGCCTCTCCGAGCTCACCGAGCCTGTAGTGAGTTTTAGTTGGCAAGCTGGAGCCGTGTGGTTCGTAGCCTCGGTTGAGTTGCTAGCAGTCTTGGTAGGCTAGCAGGCCAGTGGTTGTTTGGAGTAGAGTCCGGATTGGTTCCGGTGTGGTGGCAAGTTGATGCTTGGTGTTGACCAAGGTGTGGATTGGAGTTGCTAGAGATTAGTTTTGCTCGTGGGGCGAGTGGTTTGTGCCCTGTTGGTTGTTTTCCTGTTTCCAAGATGTTGAGTTGCCCTTGTTGTTGCCCCGTGAGATTTAGATGTTGTTGCTTTAGTGGAGCAAGACAGTGAGAGCATTTGTGGAGCTCTCTCTCCCTTCGGTTGTCTGCTTGTAAGAGCCGTTTCCTTCTGGGAGTTGTCAGATTCCTCCCGTAGCCATGAGTTAATGGTAGAGGTGTTAGCTTGAAGGAAAAGTTTGTTGGCTGCTTGGAAGCAGTCGTTTGTCCAGTTAAGCAGACTCTTGGATGGTGTTCTAGAGGCTGCAGTAAGGGTTGTTCTGCCTCTTGTGAGTGTTTGGCTAAGATTGGGTTCTCTTGTTGTTTCGAGTGCTAGTTCGGTTCTAGCCGGAAGGCGTTGCCAGGTCGTGTTCTTAGTCGAGAAGTTGTGGGAGTTGACCCTCCCTCGGCAGCTTGAGCAAGTCTTTGTTTGTTTCGGATTGGAGATCCGATTGGTTGAGATATTCCTTGGGTGTTGCTTCCAAGAGAGTTGGTTGTCTTTGTTGCCTTGGGTTTGAGCAAGTCGTGAGCTTGTGTGAAGTCCGTTGCCCTTGAGTTTGCTTGCCGGGAAATTCGTTTCTGTTTTGTAGGAGTCGGCTTAGCTCCGAGTTGTGTATTTGATCGAGTAGCGCAGCGATCACCCCAAATGGAGAGGGTCCTCGCTTTGTGTTGTTAGCAAGCAAGAGTTGTTTGTCCTCGCAAGAGCGGTGGCTGCCAATAGAGTTGTTTCTCGCAAGTTGTTGGTTCTTTGGGGATTGAAGATTTCCCTTTCCCTAGTCTCTGTGGTGGTTGAGTTGCTCCTGGATGTCACCTCGAGAGTTAGCTTTGAGGTTGTCGTTATCCGCTTTCCTCGTGAGGTTTCGGAGTGGAGCTTCGTTTGGAAGTTGAGTTAGGCTTAAGCTTAAAGGAGAAGTCCTTTGAGTAGTCGGTTGGATTTTAAGAGTTGAGAGGTAGCTTGGAGGCGAGTGTCGCTCGTTATAAGTTTGGGTTGAGTTCTGTGAGCAAGCCCTTCTCGGGCTTTGACCCTTGTTGTGCGCTCGCAGCTGGAGTAGCAGAGCCGTTTGAGTGGGTTGGCACAGAGGTGCCATGGCTTTGGTTGGTAAAGCCATTGAGCTATTTTCCTCAAGGTGTTGTGCCGTATAGAGTGCGTGATGGTTTAGTCCTTGCGGCCCGAGTTTTCCTTGAGAGGAATTTTGGTGGTTTCCTTGCTGGCGATGTTTTCTTTGGCGATTGCTAGTAGATTTGCATGGAAACGTTTGCTTTCAGCCGTTTGGTTTCTGGAATCTGGAAGGTTCAGTTGTTTGGCCAGTTTGTTGAAGGGCTGAGTTTGTTTGTTGTCAGCTGTGAGCTTCCAGAGGAGTTTAGCCGAGCGTGGTGTAAAGTTTCGAGCTTTTGACCACCGCCGAGTTTCTTTGTGAGTAGCACCGCTTTAGAGTTGGTGCGAGTTGAGGACGTGGTTTGCCGTCTGC
Organism: Sicyos edulis; assembly: GCA_036507275.1. Taxonomy (NCBI): domain Eukaryota; kingdom Viridiplantae; phylum Streptophyta; class Magnoliopsida; order Cucurbitales; family Cucurbitaceae; genus Sicyos; species Sicyos edulis. The sequence continues at coordinate 18,091,399 of CM071851.1, forward strand.
TCCCTTGTAGTTCAAAGGCCCACCGATGGCATTGTGGCCTTGAGTTTTGAGAACCCAAGAGAGTTTTTGTAAAGACCCGACCCAAAAGGGGCTCTAAATGGGCCTTTACCCCAATGCATGTATTCAAAATAAAAGACATTATGAAAAATAAATTTCGGATCCCAAGTAAAAACAGAAACATTCCACAATCAAAACATACATTTCTAAAAGCATACTCGATCGAGAGATTTATTTAAACCATTTAAACATTCCACAAGTACAAATATGCTGGAATCCATAAAACGTAAGAAAACATCCTAGGGCTCCAGTGCTGCCTCTACATGCATTCGGGGAAATAACAAAAGTCAAGAGTCATGATATAATAAAATGGTCGAGATGACAAGCAGGATTCCATGATCACACTCCTCCTTTCACCATCCTGTCTCCCGCCTTGGTTACCCGTGGAAAACCACGAGATAAGGGTGAGTAACGAATTACTCAAGAAGAATCCCCAACCGGGTACAATACGATATACATGATCATCTAGAAGAATGTATGCAAGCTATGAGTATAAACACAGAATAGAGCACATAGCTTAAGTCCACACTTGGACCTCGGATGCCAACTCAGGGTCTTAGTCCGGAAATAAATCCACCACACAATACGCCCTATACGAGAAACGAGTCCCGGCCTCGGCTTTATCATCTACATCCGTCGATACGAAAGGTGCACTAGCTCAAGATCCCGAGGAGCTCTCCGCTCGGCGCCAGTAATGAGCGTAGCGCGCCTTCGCGTGCTCTGCGCAGACTATGGGGGTGCGGGTCTAGTGGCAAGTCGCCCATGTCCAATACCACGCCTAACTAAATCTCTCCGGATCGGTGTCACCGACATAGGGGTGTGAGACTCGACACGTGAACTATGTCACCAACCACCTCACCGAGGCTAAGGAATCGGTCGTGGTAGGCTTACACGAGGAAGCCGCCCTTGCCCTATCGGTGGCAATCAAGGGCTACGGCCGAACACGCCGAGGACGCGTGTCGATCGCCGGATGAGGCAATGCCAAGTCATCATCCCGACCGTTGGGGCATTTAACGATCCGCCACCCTCACCCAAGATTGCGGGGGCCTCTTCGGTCGGGTTAGCTAAACCCTCACGGGGTCCAGGGACGGAGTATTACCTCGTGACGTCCACGCCATGGATGCAAGATACTTTATGCATCGGACCGGATGATGCTACCTACCTACACTCTAACATATCATTTCAATAGCATATAATCCAATACAATCCAAAACGTGCTCAACAGAGATACAACGAACCTAGCATGGTACTACGAAGCAAGAATGATATGAACATGCCGTAAGCGGAACAACCTAGCATGGACTAACATGAGAGAACAACATACGAAGTCATGATAGTCGTGAATTGAGCGAGCACCTAAACTATACATGCGATAATCACAAACAAACATACAAACAACAATCACATAGAACATCGCAGGTCCACACAACTCCTGTAAGAAATCCTTACCGCCGGGCAACTACACACAAAACCTAAGTCTGCGAACGAACCCGAGCTAGCTACCGAGAACCTAACAAAACAATGATAATCATAATCCATAAGCCTAAATATAATAAAATAAACAAGGCTCGGCTCGGAGCAACTCACGCGCTCGGGTGACACGCTGACGGGCAGGCAAAGACGGCGGGCTGGCTGGCTGGCGCTGACGGCGCGAGCAGGGGCGGATGGCGCGCAGGGGACCGCACACTCGCGCGCTGACGGCGCGGGAGCGCGGCGGCAGGCTGCGCGCGCGCAAGACGACGGACGGGCTGGCTTGGCGCGCGCGCGCGCGCGGCAAGCGGACGGGACGAGCGCATCGGGCGCGAGGCGGCGACGCGATGCGGCGCGACGGGCGCAGCGCAGGAGCGGCGCGCGCGCGACGCGGCGCGCTGGCTGGCCGCTCACCGGTGCGCGCGACGGCCGCGACGGGCCGGGCGGTCCGGGCGGCTCGGTGCTCGCTGGCTGCTGCGATGTGGGCACTGGCTTGCCGCTAGGCGATCTGGGCGGCTCGGGCTTGCTTCTTTGGCGGATCTGGGCATGCTGGGCGACTGCAACAAACACACACACACACAAGCTCTTCTCCTTACCTTCGCCAACAAGAACACCCAATCGAGAAGATGAAGAGGATGAAGACTTACCCGGAATGATGATTGAACCAAGGGGAGCCGCAAGGATGAAGAACTCGGCAAGGCAATGGAGAGAAAAGCTTGGGCGGCCACACACTTTGGAGAAGAAGATGAGACAAACCTAATTTATATTTCATTTAACCAAATGCTCCAAAATTCCCAAAATGCAAGGCTAACCATAAAATGATGCAGGAGAGCAACAAGAGCACCTAATGGCTCAATTGGTACACATCCCCACAAGCTTCCCAGAGACCGGGTTCAAACCCCAAATGCAAAGACAATTTCCTTTATTTTTACTTTTGCACCAAACCTTGGTCAAACCAAACCACAAATCCTTCCAAAAACCTCATAAATCCATCCAATAATTTTAGCAACTGGAAAAAGATATAAACGGCCTCGACGGCCCGACCAAATTACTAAAATACCCTAGGGCATACCGAAGACCGGATGAAAACTGGTCGTTCTGAGTTTTGGTTCTCGAAGAGGGCTTGTGTGTTGGATTTCCCGTGCAGCTTGGGACCATATCATGCTTGATGGAGTTTGCCTATAACAACGATTATCGCTTGATTTATCTGAGATGGCTCCATTCGAGGCTTTGTATGGTAAGCGTTATCGGTCCCCCGTGTTCGGGAAGAGGTTGGTGTTAGACAGTTTTGGGTCCCGAGGTACTGCAGCTTGACCAATGGTGCGATCTGAGAAGATTAGAGCTTGTATGTTGACAAAATTCGAGCAGCAGAGAAAAGTTACGCCCGATGTTCGGCGTCGAGTTTTAGAGTTTGAGGTTGGGCGGTCGTAGTTTTAAGGTTGTGCCGTTGTGAGTTGTGTTGAGGTTTGGTGCCGGAGAAGTGGAGTCTCCCGTTGTTGGACCATTTGAGATTCTCGAGAGGATTGGCGAGTTGCATATTGGTTAGCTTTTTCTGTCATTGTCACCGTGTGCGATGTTCTCATGTATCGGTGTGAGGCGGATGTGTCGGACCCATCGCTCATTGTGGACTTTGAGCCTTTGCAAATTGAATGAGGATTTGAACTTCAAGGAGAAGCCGGTGAGGATCCTTGCCTTTGAGACCAAGACGTTGCGTAATCGCGAGATTCGTTTGGTAAAGGTTCGATGGAAGAATCGTGGGTTACGAGGAAGCCACTTGGGAGCGAGAAGACGAGATGAGATTGCATTACCCCAGAGTTTTTTTCTGTCTTAAGGACTTTCGAGGACGAAAGTCATAAAAAGGAGGGAATATTGTAACGACCTGTGTTTTTCTTCCCGGTCTTCCGGTATGCCCTAGGGGTAATTTGGTAATTTGGTCGGGCCGTCGTGGTCGTTTGTGTCTTTTCCATTACTAAAATTATTGGATGGTTTTTGTAGGTTTTGGAGGGGTTTGTGGTTTGGTTTGAGCAAGGTTTGATGCAAAAGTAAAAATAAAGGAAATTGTCTTTGTGCAACCGGGTTTGAACCCGGTCTCTGGGAAGCTTGTGGAGATGTGTGCCAATTAAGCCATTAGGTGCTCTTGTTGCTCTTCTTTGCATCATTTTATGGTTAGCCTTGGATTTTGGAGTTTTGGTGCATTTGGTTAAATGAAATAGAAATTAGGTTTATTCCATCTTCTTCTCCAAATCACCTCTTGGCCGCACAAGCTCTCCTTCTCCATAGCCCTTGCCGATTCTTCTTCCCTTGCATCTCCTTGGGTTCGATCTTCATCATTCCGGTAAGTCTTCATCCTCTTCATCTCCTCATTTGGTTTTTGATGTTTGGCCAAGGTAAGAAGTAGAGTGTTGTGTGTGTTTGTGTTGATTGCGGCCACCGAGAGAAGCCAGCCAGCCATCATCGTCGCCGCCACCCTCGCCCAGATCTGTTGAAGCGACCACGCCGCAGACGCCATCGCCGCTGGATCGCCAAAGACGCCATCGCTCACCAGTCGCCCAGATCTGTTGAAGCGACCTCGCCGCCGCGCCATCGCCGCTGCGCGGATCGCCAAAGACGCCATAGCTCACCAGTCGCCCAGATCTGTTGAAGCGACCCTCCGCGACGCCATCGCTGTCGCCGTCGTCGTGCGGATCGCGCGCAGAGCAGCGACGCCAGACGCCGGCGCCGCGCCAGCCCGCCCGCCGTGCTCGCCGCGCCAGCCGCGTCGCGTCGCTGTCGCCGCGACGCCAGCGCCAGCGCGCCTTTTGCTCTGCCGCGCGCGCCGCAGACGCTTCAGACGCCACGCGTGCGCCTACCGTGCATCCGTGCCGTCTTGTGCAGGTAGCGCGCAGCGCCGCCGCCACTGCCGTGCCACAGCGCGGCTGCGCCCGACCTGCCGCTGCCGCCTTGCCTGCAGCAGCTCCAAGCTCGTGTCGCCGTCGCGCGTGAGTTCCCGAGCCGAGCTTGTCGTTCTATTGTTGTTTAGACGTTTTAGATGCTTATTATTATTGGTTTTCTAGGTTCCCGCTCGCTAGCTCGGGATTGTTCGGCAGCCTTAGGATTTGTGTGTAGAAGCCTCCCACCAAGGTAAGGATTTCTTCACGGAGTTGTGTGGGCCTGCGCGGTATATTTGTGATTGTTGTTTTGTATGCCCATGTATGATTATTAGCATGTTTAGCCCTAGGTGCTCTGCTTACAATTCTGATCGCATGAACTCTTGTATTGTTTCTCATGTTAGCCCATGCTAGGTTGTTCCATTCGGCATGTTCGTTATCCGTTCTTGCTTCGTAGTATCATGCTAGGTTCCTTGTATCTGTTGAGCACGTATTGGATCGCATTGAATGAATTGTTATTATTGTTATGGTTTAGAGTTCAAGTAGGTAGCATCATCCGTGCCGATGCATAACGTAACTTGCATCCCCGATGGGGACGTTTAGATGGTACTCGTCCACGATCCCGTTAGGGTTTAGCTAACCCTAACGGCTTGCCCCGCAATCTTGGGTGAGGGTGGCGGATCGTTAAATGCCCCAACGGTCGGGATGATGACTTGGCATTGCCTCGTCCCGGCGATGCGGCACGCCCTCGGCGTGTTCGGCCGTAGCCCTTGATTGCCACTGTTAGGGCAAGGACCGCTTCTGGTGTAAGCCTACCACGACCGGTTCCTTAGCCTCAAAGTGCGTGGTGCAGTGACATAGTTCACGTGTCCGTGTCTCACACCCTATGTCGGTGACACCGATCCGGAGATTTAGTTAGGCATGGTGGATCGAACACGGGCGGCTTGCCACTAGACCAGCACTTCGTAGTTTGCGGTGAGCATGCGGTGCGCGCTTACGCTCATTACGGCGTCGGATCGAGAGCTCCTCGGGATCTTGAGCGCTGCACCTTTCGTATCGTCGATAGACAGCCGAGGCCGGACTTGTTCCCGTATAGCGCGTATAGTGTGTTGTGGTATTTTCCGGACTAAGACCCTGAGTTGGCATCCGAGGTCCAAGTGTGGACTTAGCTATGTGCTCCGCTCTGTGTTTGTACTCATAGCTTGCATACATTCTTCTAGATGATCATGTATATCGTATTGTACCCCGGTTGGGGATTCTTACTGGGTAATTCGTTACTCACCCTTATTCTGTGGTTTTCCACAGGTAATCAAGGCGCGAGACAAGATGGTCAAGGAGGAGCTGTGATCATGGAATCGGCTGTCATCTCTGACCATTTTATTATATCATGACTCTTGACTTTTGTTATTTCCCCTGAATGCATGTAGACGGGCACGGAGCCCTAGGATGTTTTCTTACGTTTTATGGATTCCAGCATATTTGTACTTGTGGATTGTTTAAACGGTTTAAATAAATCTCTGATCAGAGTATGCTTTTAGAAATGTATGTTTTGGTTGTTGAATGTTTCTGTTTTTACTTGGGATCCGAAATGTATTTTTCATAATGTCTTTTATTTTCAATACATGCATTGGGGTAAAGGCCCATTTAGAGCCCCTTTTGGGTCGGGTCTTTACAGTAGCCAACCATGATGTTACACACACACTTTTTATTTTTTTTCTTTAAAAGAAAAAAAGAAGTGGGCTAAGATGTGTGGCACCAGAGGTGCCACATATGTTGGCATCATCATTGGGATGCAGCCATGGTTTCACCCCAAATTGCTCTTTAAGCGCACAGCTCGTCCCAGGTGCGCGCGCAGGCCACCTTGCCTGCCTTATGCGTGCTCGCGAGCTGTCCTGCCCGCCTTGTCGTCTCTCGCCGGTCGACCTGGTTTGACCCATTCTCACCATTTTAAACATATCTTGCTCAGTTGGACTCCGATTCACGAGTTGTTTTTGCCTATGTTCATTATTTTTCCTTATCTACGGTTAGACCATATTTAGAGCTCGGCCCAAAAAGAAATATCTTCCTAGAATAGAAATATTTACCTAAAAAGGGGAATATTTTCATACATTAAGATTTATTTTTACCAAATGTGGTCACCTACTAGCTTCCTATATATATGCAAGTCAATTAATTATGTGGTAAGCTAATTCTAAACTCTAAACTCGACTCACCTACCCATCTCTTTCAATCTCGAGTGACTTAGTCATCGGAGGCACCGATTAGTTTAAGTTTCTCTTTATTTTTGTAAGAATCCGACCCAAACAGTGGGCTTAAACCCGATTCTCACCTAACATGCTTAAAATTTAAAATCGTTTAAGTTAACTTCGAAACTGCTTCACAAGAAAATTCATTTATTAAATCTGTAGAAAAGCATCCATTCAATTAAACATCATTAAACAAGTCCTGGCCAGTATTTAAAACTCAATAATTAAAAATAACTTCTCAAAACAAAACAGTTTCTCTAGCATGCTATCAAGGAAAATATGACTCAGCAGACAAATAGAAAGACAGAGTGCCCCAGCTCCCATGATCAGTCAGCTCCCTCCGCTAGCCGTCCCGGTGCTGTTCTAAGTTACCTAGTGGAAAAACCACAGAAATACAAGTGAGTACAAACATACTCAGTAAGAATCGCCAACCGGGATACAATACGATACATCAATCATCTTGCCTCCTAGTATACATGCAAATAGTTACCAACACAAATCTTTGCTCAACTAGTTAACGAGGCAAATCCGGAATCCTCAGAAGTCTCCTACTTCCAGCCTAATGATTGACTCTCCTAACCAATCCCAAATGACATCCTCGAGGGTCTTTCTCCTCGGCCAAATGACCAACTCACAAGCTGATCCCAAATAGATGTCGGACACCCTCGACAGTCTTTCTCCCTCGGCCAAATGACCAGCTAAAAAAATGATCCCAAATAGGTGTCCTCGAGGGCCTCTTACCCTCGGCTAAACATTTACTTGACAAACAAGAGAGTACCCGAAGTCTGGATCTAAACTGTAACGGAAGTGGTGTACTCACGAACATTAGCACGGGGGAGCTCTCCGAACCGGCCACTAATGCTTGTTCGCGTACACTGCATGCTACTGCAAACCAACGTAAATGTGGGGGCCTAGGGACAAACTACTCGGTCCAGGTACGCATGCCTAAAGACTCAGAAGCGGTGTCACTGAATACAGTAGTGCGAGGCCCTACTGTAACAGCCTGTACCACCGACCTAAAGTTAAGAACCGTCCAAGGTAGGCTTAAACCGATGGCTGGGCTCCGCTCTAGCAGGCTACAAACTAGGCTTATGCCGATGCTGAAGCTAATCCGCATCGGCTGCAGGGGTGGAAGCAAAGTATGTTATGCTTCACACTGAATCCCGACCGGTGGGGACAAAGTACGTTATGTCCGCTCTAAGCCTCTAGATGATGACAACCCTTACAGTTCTATCTAAGAATTTAGAGTAACGATTCCTGGCTAAACAAACATGCTCAATATTACAAACACACAACCTAGCATGATACTACGAACTTAAAGTAGGAATCACAGAACATGCTGGAAGGACAAACCTAGCATGACACTAACATGTAGAAACAAAGGTAAACATGCTAGCAGAGATCAATCAACAAGCAGTCTTATCCACTAACATGCTCATAACAATCACAGGCATACAAGGTACAATCATGATAATATCGCAGGGTCCACACGACCCCGATAAGGAATCCTTACCTGGAAATATGCAGAAAATAATCACAACAATAAACGACCCTCGAGCTGCGAAGTCAACCTGAACAACCTAGGTAATTAATGGAGACAACCCACATTAATTAAGCAAGCTAAGTAACTAAATCACAGGAGACAAGAGGGTTTGGGAAACTACCCAACACAAGAAAAATCCTCGGCAGCAAAGCCTCGGTGATGGCAAGGCACACGATGCAAGTCTTTGGCTCAGAGGTGTGCGTCAAAGCGAGCAGCGAGCAAAGCGGTGGCATCTTGCGGGTGACGCGAGGAGCTGTTGTGTGCCTCACTGTGGCTAAGTGACGTCACCGTTGGCTCGAAACAGTGTCGGGTCGGCTAACTGCGGAGCGCGTCTTTATTCCACGTGAGCGGGCGATCTTTGATGGCTGCGGCATGCGTGCGTCTTGCGCGCGATCGGTCAAGGCGAGGGGTTGGGTGACGCGGCAGGGATCTAGCGAAGGTTGTGCTGCTGCTATACACGGGCGAGCATGCCTGTGTGTAACGGCCCAGGTTTTCATCCCTGTCTTCCAGGTATGCCCTAGGGGTATTTTGGTAATTTGGTCGGGCCGTCAGGGCCGTTTATGTCTTTTTCAGTTGCTAAAATTATTGGATGGTCTTATGTAGGATTTTGTTGCTTTGTGGATGTGTTTGGGCATGGTGAGATGCAAAAGTAAAAATGAGAAGTAAATGTGCTGTTGTTGGGATTCGAACCCGGGTCTCCGGGAAGTCTGTTGGGTAGCGTGCCAATTGAGCTATTGGGAGCTCTTGTTGCTCTTTCCGCGGCATGTCTTGCTTAGCCTTGGTTCTTTGGGGTTTTGGTGCATTTGATTAAAAGAAGGGAAAATAGGGTTGATTGTGTTTTCTTCTCCAAAACATCCTTAGCCGCCCAAGCTATTCTCTCCCAAGCTCCAAGCCGAATTCCATCTCCCTAGTAGCCCCGTTGTTCGATCGTCACCCCGAGTAAGATTTCTCGTTCTCTTCTTCTTCTTCTTCTGTTGGGTTCTTGCTGGCCGAGAGGAAAAAGGGGCTGAGTTGTGTGTTTGTTGCAGCTAGCCGAGAGAGGAGCCCAGTAGAGCGATGAGAGCCCATCGCAGCCGTCGCCGCGCACACGAGACGGCGTCGCCGTGTGGCAACCAAAGGCGAGCACATCGCATCGCCCTGCCGCGGCCGTCAACCCACCAGACGTCGTCGCCTGTTGCAACCAGCAGCAGCCCTGCATCGCCTGTCGTAGCCCGTCGCACGCACCAGACGCCATCGCCTCTGTCGCAGCCCGTCGCACGCACCAGCAGCAGCGCCAGATGCCATCGCCCAGCCGAGCAGCCCGCACGCCTGCGTCCATGCCATCGCGTCTGCACGCCCGCGTCCACGTTATCGCGTCTGCACGCCGCACTCGCACGCCCGCGTCCGCACCATCGCGTCTGCTTGTCCACGCCCAGCCAGCCCTTCCACGCGCACGCGCGCGCCTCTCCGCCAAAGGCGCCATCGACGCCGGAGTGTCGTGCGACCGTCGGTCACAAGCGCCCGGCCGTCTTGCGTGTGAGTGCTCCCGAGTCGAGCCATGTGTGTTTTATTATATTTAGGCCTATGGATTGTGATTATTATTGTGCTTGTTAGGTTCTCATTAGCTAGCTCAGGATTGATCACGGCTTAGGATTCTTGTGTGTAGTTGCCTTCCGACCAAGGTAAGGATTTCTTACCGGAGTTGTGTGGGCCCTGCGATATAATATGTGATTGCTATTTGTTTGCTTGTTTATGTTTATCAGCATGTTAGTGGATAGGTGCTCTGTTCTGAATTCTGACTGGCATGAATCTCGTATTGTTTCTCATGTTAGTTCCATGCTAGGTTGTCCTGTTCTGGCATGCTCGATATCTGTTCTTGCTTCGTAGTACCATGCTAGGTTCGTTATTTCTGTTGAGTACGTTTTGGAATGTTTTTTGTTTATGTTATAGTTTAGAGTTCAGATAGGTAGCATCATCCGGGCAAGGATGCATAACGTAACTTGCATCCACGACAAAAATGTACGAGGCAGTACTCCTTCCCTGATCCACCGTTAGGGTTTAGCTAACCCTAACGGCAGCCCAGTGCAATCTTGGGTGAGGGTGGCAGACTGTTAAATGCCCCAACGGTCGGGATGATGACAAGGCATTGCCTTGTCCTCGGCAGTCGGCACGTCCTGAGCGTGTTCGGCCGTAGTGTAAAGACCCGACCCGAATGAGGTCCTACAATGGGCCTTTACCTCAATGCATGCATTCAAAGACTTAAAATCAATATGCAAGAATGGTTTTCGGATTCTAAGTGAAAACTAAAACATACAAACATCCATTTAAAAAGTCAATACAAAATTCCTGAAACCTGTCCCTGTTTCCAAGCACCTGTTGCAAGGAAAATACATTTCCAAAACTCACTCTGATCAGAGATTTATTTAAAACATTCAAAACTTTCCAATAGTTACAACAGTGCTAGAATCCGTAAAAGCAGTCAGAAAACAATCTAGGGCTCCGTGCCCAGCTACATGCATTCAGAGGAAAATAAAACATAAAGAATCATAGACATAAACTCAGAGTTCGAACAACAGGTTTTCATGATCACAGCTCCTCCTCCAGCCATCCTATCTCGCACCATGGTTACTTGTGGAAAACCACAAAATAAGGGTGAGTAACGAATTACTCAGTAAGAATCCCCAACCGGGGTACAATATGATATACATGGTCATCTAGCAGAAAGGTATGCAAGCTATGAATATAAACACAGAAGAGAGCACATAGCTTAAATCCACACATAAACCTAGGATGCCATCTCAGGGTCTTACTCCAGAAAATCCACCACACGATACGATCCTATACGAGAAACAAGTCTCGGCCTCGGCCGCCTCGCCGATACGAAAGGTGCACTCGCTCACAATTCCGAGGAGCTCTCGATCGGCGCTATAATGAGCGTATCGCGCGCCACCGCATGCTACGCAAACCATAGGGGTGCCGGGTCTAGTGGCAAGCCGCCCGAGTTCTGTCACCATGCCTAACTAATCTCTCGGATCCGTGTCATCGACATAGGGTGTGAGACTGACACGTGAACTATGTCACCTGAACCACCGCACCGAGGCTAAGGAACCGGCCGTGGGTAGGCTTACACCGAAGCCGTCCTTGCCCTAACAGTGGCAATCAAGGGCTCTTTGCCGAACACGCCGAGGACGTGCCGATCACCGGAGACAAGGCAATGCCATGTCATCATCCCGACCATTGGGGCATTTAACGATCGCCACCCCCTCACCCAAGATTGCGAGCTGCGCCGTTAGGGTTAGCTATCCCCTAATGGGGATCGGGGCTCGAGTCTTGCCTCGTACCTCCTCGCCGTGGATGCAAGTTACTTTATGCATCCCGGCGGATGATGCTACCTATCTCGAACTCTAAACTATAACATCAACGACAAACAATCCAATACGTGATCAAAAGATACAACGAACCTAGCATGATACTACGAAGCAAGAACGATGAATTGAGCATGCTAGAATGGAACAACTTAGCATGAACTAACATGAGAAACAACATAAGAAATCATGTCGATCGGGAATTGAGCGAGCACCTATCACTAAACATGCCGATAAACACAAACAAGCATACAAACAAAGAATCACATATAATATCGCGGGGCCCACACAACTCCGGTGAAGAAATCCTTACATGGTCGGAAGGCAACTACACACAAGAATCCTAAGCTGCGATCGATCCCGATCTAGCAAATGTGAACCTAACAAGCACAATAATTATCACAATCCATAGGCCTAAATATAATAAAATAAACAGGGCTCAGCTCGGGGAAACTCACACGGCACACGGTGACGCTTTCGGACCAGACAGCCGCAGCGCATCAAACCTGCTAAGCGCGAGGCTGCGCGGCCTGGGCGTCTTGCGCGCGGCACGCACGGCTGCTGGCATGGCGTGAGCGCGTGCTTGCACGGCCACTGGGCGAGGGCGCGCTGGAGCGAACGAACAACGGCGTGCGGGAGCGCTAGCGCGGACAAGCGACGAGTGAGCGGGAGCGCTGGCGCGACGTGCAGACGCGGGCGCGCTGGCGCTAGGGCTTCTGGCGAGATGCGCAGCTGCGGTAGGCGGCGGCGTCGGCCGTCGCGATGGGCTGCACCGTGAGTCTGCTGCTGCGCGATGGGCGGCGGGCGATGGGCGTCTGCAGCCGCGCAGCTATGGGGCGCTTGGCGATGGGCGTCTGTTTGCTCGGTGGCGGGACGACGGTCTGTGGGACTCTGGGAGAAGGCACACGCAAGGGGCTTGAGAGAAGATGGGTTGGGGCGGCGAGGGGATTGGAGAAAAAATGGGGAAAAAAACCTATTTCTCTTTATTTAACCAAAAACACAAAAATCCCAAAAACCCATAGCTATCCAAGACATACCGCAGAATGAGCATCAATATCACCTGGTGACTCAACTGGCAAGGCCCTACTCTAGCACACAAGGCCACCCTGGCTCGAACCCTGGCTGCTGCAACTTTAAATCCCTATTTTACTTTTGCATCTCTCCATGCCCAAATACATCCACAAAGCAACAAAATCCAACATAAGACCAATCAATAATTTTAACAACTGAAAAAGACATAAACGGCCCCTGACGGCCTGACCAAATTAGCAGATTGTTTGGTTGCCTAGAGAGTGGCTGCAGAGTTAGTAGCCTTCAAGGAGGATGTAGAGACATCTTTGTTCTCTTGTAAATTGTTGTTGTTTTGCAGCCAGTAAGTCGGAACCCTGTGGTTAAGGGTGCAGCGAGAAGTGTACCCATCGGACTTGATCCGTTGGTGGTTTCCCCAGTTGTCCTGTGGAGTTAAGTCCTCTTCTTTTGGTGAGCTCCTAGAGCAGAGCTAGCTGCTGCATGTTGAGAGAGCCGGTCAGAGTTTTGTTGAGCATCATGTGGAGATGCAAGAGTAGGCCATGAGACTTCAGTTAGATGAGATGCCATAGACAGGGTTGTTTGAGTTTTGCGCCCTTGTATTCCTAGCTAGAGTTTTTGTCACTTGAGGTTGTGACCTTGTTGGCCTTATTTGTAGTAAGATGTGGAATTGGTGGTAGTGGCACTTGAGGTGAGTTGGTTGGTGTGCCACTTGGCACTAAGTCTGGTTCAGGCCTGAGTTTGGCACGAGTAGAACGGATGGTTCTATAACTCGTCCGGAGTTCAGCACTTCTTTAGCCTTTAGACCCGTTTGTGGCAGTTGCACCTGCTTAGGTAGTGCAAGAGAGCTAGTTCAGTGGTAGTCGTAGGACTACAAGCGAAAGGATGTTCGAGAGGAGTCGGAGCCTCTTCCCAGTGTTACTGGGGTAAGAGTACGTCAGCAGGTTGAAGGTTGATAAGTGTTAGTGCGTGTGAGTCTCACGCTAGTGCTAAGGCCAAGATATCTATGTGGTTGGTAGTGTGGTCAACTACCTTCGAGTGCATAAATCTGAGGAGAGTTGAGCATCGTAGATGCGAGTTTGGTCCAGCAGAGGGGCCATGAGGGATGCTTATGAGGTGAGTTGGATTCTTATGAGATGAGTTGGATGCCTATGAGATGAGTTGGATGCCTATGAGATGAACTGGATGCCTATGAGACGAGTTGGATGCCTATGAGATGAGTAGGATGCCTTATGAGAGAAGTTGGATGCCTTATGTGTAAGCACACTTGGTAGAGACTTGGTATAAGGTAAGTTCGGTTTGGCATTGTTATGCTTTAGTAGAGCAAGGTTGCCACAGCTTCGAGTATCGTGTGGAGATGGAACGTTTGGTGTTCCTTTGGTTGATTGTATCTCTGCCAGAAGTTAGTGTTGCCTTTTGAAAAAGCACCTGTTAGTCTTGGATCTCTAAAGGAAGGTTGAGAGTTGTGCACACAAGTGTGTTTTGTGTAGTTCGTTCTGGTGGTGAGAGTTTCTGAACCATATAGGGTTTGCATTGGAGAACTGGTGCTCAGTTCTTGGGGAAGTTGGACTCCAAGTGGATGTTGTAAGGCTTTAGTTGAGGTTGAAGGATGCCGTGCTCGTAGTCGGGTTGTTGCTTAGGCAAGTTTTGTTAAGTTGGACCTAAGCTTGGTTGGTGGAACCTCTTGTTGATCATGGTTGGAGTTCAGATGGTACTGAACAAATGGTGGTTGTAGAAGCCATGTAGTTCCTGACCGTAGTTGCTAAGAGTGTTGCTCGGAATCCTTATCCTGGGTGGAAGCTACGATGTGGCTCATGCTTTGAGTAGGAGGATGACACATTCTGAAGCGTTTCTGGTCTTTGGGTTTCGAGGTTCGGAGCAGGCCAGCATGGTTGTAATGTTGGAGTAGGCGTTGTTTGTTCAGGCAGTTGACTGTTAGACCGCTTGACGACAGTGTGTGTTTGAGGGTTGCCGAAGAAACCCTAGTTGTGGAGAGCCTCACCAGAGCCCAGTCAGACTCAGGCAGTGAGTTTCAGTGGACAAGCCGGAGTCGTGTAGGTAGTAGCCCTCGAGTGAGTTGCTGGCAGTTTTGGTAGGCTAGCAAGCTAGAGTTTGTTTGAAGTAGAGTCTGGATTGGTTCCGGTGTGGTGGCAAGTTAGTGCTTGGTGTTGACCAAGGTGTGGTTTCAAGTTGCTAGAAGTTAGTTTTTCTCGTGGGGCAAGTGGTTCTTGCCCTGTCGAATGTTTTCCTGTTCTGGAGTTTTGGGAGCTGCCCCTCCTTTGGCGTTCGGGGGTGAGTCTTTGCCAGTTTGTGGTTGGCGGTTCAGTCTGTGGTGGAACCCCTGTTGTTGCCTCCGTGAGACTTAGATGTTGTTGCTTTAGCTGAGCAAGACAGCGAGCGTGTGTGGAACTCTCTGTCCTTCGGATGTCCACTTGTAAGGAACCGTTTCCTCATAGGAGTTGTCAGGTTACTCCCTTGGTCTTGGAGTTGGTGGTAGTGGTGCTAGCAAGAGGGAAACGTTTGTTGGCTGCCTGGAAGCAGTTGTTTGTCCAGTTAAGCGGACTTTTGAGTGGTGTTTTGGAAGTTGCTGTAAGGGTTGTTCTGCCTCCTGTGAGTGTTTGGCCTAGTCAATTAAGGTACTTTGTGTGTTTGGCCTGGGAGCTGTTACACCGTGGTAGTTGAGGAACCCTTTGTATCTGTTGTGGGATGAGTTTGTGCCATTGTGGCTGGTCTAGGGTCTTGACCTTTGACGGATCCTTGCTGGTTAGTGTAGCTTGTGCTCTGCCAGCCATTGTTGGTATTCTTGTTCTTCATAGCTGGTGTTAACCGGGTAGTGGCGTTTCGTTTATGAAGTTTCGGTGGGAAGGTGCAATAAGCCTAAGTGTAAAGACTCGACCCAAAAAGGGGTTCTAAATTAGGCCTTTACCTCAATGCATGCATTCAAAAGTTAAAGACAATATGCAAGAATGGTTTTCGGATTCTAAGTGAAAACTAAAACATACAAACAACCATTTAAAAAGTCAATATAAAATTCCTGAAACCTGTCCCTGTTTCCAAGCACCTGTTCCAAGACAAATACATTTTCAAAACTCACTATGATCAGAGATTTATTTAAAACAGTCAAAACTTTCCAATAGTTACAACAAATTGCTAGAATCCTAAAAGCAAAGAAAAACAACCTAGGGCTCGGTGCCCTCACTACATGCATTCAGAGAGGAAAATAAAACATAAAGAATCAAAGACATAAACTCAGAGTTCGAACAACGGGTTTCCATGATCACAACTCCTCCTCCAGCCATCCTGTTTCGCACCATGGTTACCTGTGGAAAACCACAAAATAAGGGTGAGTAACGAATTACTCAATAAGAATCCCCAACCGGGTACAATACGATATACATGGTCATCTAGCGAGAATGGTATCCAAGCTATGAATATAAACACGTAAGAGAGCACATAGCTTAAATCCACACATAAACCTCGGATGCCATCTCGTGGTCTTACTCGGAATGTCCACCACACGATACGATCCTATCGAGAAACAAGTCTCGGCCTCACCGCTTCATCATCGCCGATACACGAAAGGTGCACTGAACTCAAGATCCCGAGGAGCTCTCCAATCGTATTTATGAATGAGCGTGCGCGCGCACCGCATGCTACCGCAAACCATGGGGTTCCGGTCAAGTGGCAAGCCGCCAGTCCGATTACCATGCCTAACTAAATCTCGGATCGGTGTCACCGACATAGGGGTGTGAGACACGACACGTGAACTATGTCGGCTGAACCACCGCACTGAGGCTAAGGAACCGGCCGTCGTGGTAGGCTTACACCACGAAGTCGTCCTTGCCCTACCAGGTGGCAATCAAGGGCTACGACCGAACACACTGAGGACGTGCCGACTGCCAGGGACAAGGCAATGCCATGCCATCATCCCGACCGTTAGGGCATTTAACAGTCTGCCACCCTCACCCAAGATTGCAGGGCCTGCCGTTAGGGTTAGCTAAACCCTAACGGTGGATCAGGAACGGAGTACCGCCTCGTATGTCTCTGCCGTGGATGCAAGTTACGTTATGCATCCTGGCCCGGATGATGCTACCTACCATATCTCAAACCTATAAACAGATACAACAAACAATCCAATACGTGCTCAACAGATACAACGAACCTAGCATGATACTACGAAGCAAGAACAGATAACGAGCATGCCAGAACGGAACAACCTAGCATGGACTAACATGAGAAACAACATAAGAAAACATGCTAGTCGGGAATTCAGAGAAAAACACCTATCGCCAAAGATGCTGATAAACACAAACAAGCATACAAACAATAATCACATAATATATCGTAGGGCCCACACAACTCCGATAAGAAATCCTTACCTGGTCGGAAGGCAACTATACACAAGAATCCTAAGCTGCGATCGAACCCGAGCTAGCTAATGAGAACCTAACAAGCACAACAATTATCACAATCCATAGGCCTAAATATAATAAAACACACAGGGCTCGGCTCGGGAGCACTCACACGGCACATGCTGGGGCGCGGACCGGCGGGCTGCACGACACTGGGACACGGACGCGAGCGCGGCTTGCAAACGCGAGCGTGTGGACGTGGACGTGCGGGCGCGGCATGCAAACGGGATGGTGTGGACGCGGGCGTGCGGGCGCGGCGTGCAGATGCGGAGGGGTGAGACGCGGGCGTGCAAACTTGCTGGCGCGGGGGCGGCGCGCGGGCTGCGACGCTGGCCGGCGTCGCGAGAGGCGCGACAACTCTGGCCTGCTTTGCTTTGCTTCTTCTTGGTCGAAATTTCTTGGCCCATTCTTGCTTGGGCTCTCCTCTCGACCAGCTGGAACAAAACACACAACTCACCTTCTTTTTCACTCGGCCAGCAAGAACATCAATCGGAGAAGAAGAAGAGAACGATGAATCTTACCCGAAATGACGATCGAACCACGGGGCTGCTAGGCAGATGAAATTCGGCTTGGAGCTTGGGAGAGAATAGCTTGGGCGGCCAAGGAGCTTTTGGAGAAGAAACTCATCAACCCTAATTCCTTTTCTTTTAATCAAAAGCACCAAACCCCAAGGACTCAAGGCTAACCAAGATATGCCGCGGAAAGAGTAACAAGAACCTCCTGTTGCTCAACTGGCCACTCCACCCACCTGACTTCCTAGCATCCCGGGTTCGAATCCCAACAAACACACCTTTATTCCTCAATTTTTCTTTTGCATCTCACCATGCCCAAACACATCCACAAAGCATCAAAATCCTACTGAAGACCATCCAATAATTTTAACAACTGAAAAAGACATAAACGGCCCTGACGGCCAGACCAAATTACCAAAATACCCCTAGGCATACCTGGAAGACCGGGATGAAAACCTGGGCCGTTACACTAAGCTAGAGGGTATAAGCTTGTTTGTGTTATCGTTTGGACTTGTGAGGTGTGTTTCATATTTGAGGCAAGCTTTGTTTTGTTGCTGGCATGAAGGTAAGTTAGTGGAGGGAGCTCTCTGGGGCCCTGTTGTTAGCGGGCTGACTTGTCCAGTCACTGATCTAAGTCGAGCTAGAGTTGAGTAGATTGGAGTAGCTATGCAGTTTGTAGTTGTTTGGGCTTCCGAGTTCGTAGCACTCAAGTTGTTGGATTTTAGGTTTCCGTGTGGGAGCTGTTTGTTAGTTGAGGTTGTTGTGTGAGTTCGGATTTTTGGCGGATTAGTTGTAGTAGCTAGAGCTCGCACCTCGCCCCAGGTGGAGATGTCATTACTATGGAGTAGTGGCATGGCAGTTTCAGGCTAGAGTTGTTGGCACCAGGGTGTGGCAACAAAGGGTATTCTGGGCAGTGCATTGAAGAACCGTGGTTCTGGGGAGCGTTATTGAGAGGCTTATGAGCCGAGTGCAGTCCTAGTAGTGTTTCACCCTCTGACCGATGGTCTTTTGGGAGGGGTGAACCAAGCCCTTTGGAACTTGTTGCGAGTTGGTGTTTATGTGGTTAGGCAGTAGGAGACCAGTGTTGGTTTTATGAGGTTGCTTTGGGTAGCAGTTCCCAGCTGTTAGTTCATATGATTCCGTTGAGGCGTTGTATGGTAAATGTTGCAGGTTTCTAGTGTTCTGGGAAAAGGTTGCCGTCAGTTTTTGGGTCCTAAGTTGCTCTGATTGACCAAGCAGATCAAATCGTAAGTTTAGAGCTCGTTTGTTGTCACCGAGCGCAGAAGAGAGTTACGCCGATGTTCGGCGTCGAGATTTGGAGTTTGAGGTTGACAAGATCGTGTTTTTTAAGGTTGCACCGATGCGAGGTGTGTTGAGGTTTGGTAAGCAAGGGAAGTTGAGTCCCCGTTTGTTGGTCCATTTGAGATTCTCGAGAGGATTGTCAGAGTTGCTTATCGGTTAGCTTTTCCCCCTTCATTGTTAGCTATGCACAGTGTGTTCATGTATCGATGTTGAGGCAGTATGTGTCGGACCCATCACTCATTGTGGACTTTGAGCCTTTGCAGCTGAATGAGGATTTGAGCTTCGAGGGGAAGCCTGTGAGTATTCTGGTCTTTGAGACGAAGACGTTGCGTAATCGAGAGATCCGTTTGGTAAAAGTTCAGTGGAGGAGTCAGAGTTCAGAGGAAGCCGCTCGTGGGCGGGGAGGACGAGATGAGATTGCAGTATCCTGAGTTGTTTCAGTCTTAAGGACTTTCGAGGACGAAAGTCATAAAAAGGAGGGAATATTGTAATGGCCCAGGTTTTCATCCCGGTCTTTCAGGTATGCCCTAGAGGTATTTTGGCAATTTGGTCGGGCCGTCAGGGCCGTTCATGTCTTTTTCAGTTGCTAAAATTAGTGGATGGTCTTATGTAGGATTTTGTTGCTTTGTGGATGTGTTTGGGCATGGTGAGATCCAAAAGTAAAAATGAGAAGTAAATGTGCTGTTGTTGGGATTCAAACCCGGGTCTCTGGGAAGTTTGTTGGGTAGCGTGCCAGTTGAGCTATTGGAAGCTCTTGTTGATCTTTCCGCGACATGTCTTGGTTAGCCTTGGTTTTTTGGGGTTTTGGTGCATTTGATTAAAAGAAGGGAAAATAGGGTTGATTGTGTTTTCTTCTCCAAAGCATCCTTAGCCGCCCAAGCTCTTCTCTCCCAAGCTCCAAGCCGAATTCCATCTCCCAAGTAGCCCCGTTGTTCGATCGTCACCCCTAGTAAGATTCCTCGTTCTCTTCTTCTTCTTCTTCTTCAGTTGGGTTCTTGCTAGCAGAGAGGAAAAAGTGGCTGAGTTGTGTGTTTGTTGCAACTAGCCGAGAGGAGCCCAAAGAGCAGCAGACAGACCGCGCCGCACCGCCGTGACGCACGTTATCGCCCATCGCCATGGCAACCAAAGAGCGTACCGCATCACGGGCGCGCACCGTCGCGACGCGCACGAGACGCCGCGCCCGCTGCAACGATGCGCAGCCCCCGTGATCGCCTCGTCGCATCCCGTCGCACGCACTAGACGCCATCGCCCCTGTCGCAGCCCGTCGCACGCACCAGCAGCAGCGCCAAATGCCATCACCCAGCCGAGCAGCCCGCACGCCCGCATCCATGCCATCGCGTCTGCACGCCGCGCCCGCATCCACGCCATCGCGTCTGCAAGCTCGCGTCTGCACCATCGCGTCTGCTTGTCCGCGCCAGTGCGCCCGCGCCTAGCCAACCCGTCTGCAAGGCGCTCTTGCCGCCAAAGAAGGTGCCCATCGGCGCCCGATGTGTCGTGCGGCCTGCGGTCACAGCGCCAAAGATGTGCCGTGTGAGTGCTCCCGAGCCGAGCCCTGTGTGTTTTATTATATTTAGGCCTATGGATTGTGATTATTGTTATGCTTGTTAGGTTCTCATTAGCTAGCTCGGGATTGATCGCGGCTTAGGATTCTTGTGTGTAGTTGCCTTCCGACCAAGGTAAGGATTTCTTACCGGAGTTGTGTGGGCCTGCGATATAATATGTGATTCTCTGTTTGTTTGCTTGTTTATGTTTATCAGCATGTTAGTGGATAGGTGCTCTGCTTACGAATTAGATGGCATGAATTTCGTATTGTTTCTCATGTTAGTTCCATGCTAAGTTGTCCTGTTCTGGCATGCTCGATATCTGTTCTTGCTTCGTAGTACCATGCTAGGTTCGTTGTTTCTGTTGAGCACGTATTGGATTGTTTGTTGTTTATGTTATAGTTTAGAGTTCAGATAGGTAGCATCATCCGGGCAAGGATGCATAACGTAACTTGCATCCACGCGGGACGGGCGTCGAGGCAAGATTGCCCACGATCCACCATTAGGGTTTAGCTAACCCTAACGGCAAATTGCAATCTTGGGTGAGGGTGGTAGACTGTTAAATGCCCCAACGGTCGGGATGATGAAAAGGCATTGCCTTGTCCACGGCAGTCGGCACGTCTTCAGCGTGTTCGGCCGTAGCCCTTGATTGCCACCTGATAGGGCAAGGTCTGTTTCCTGGTGTAAGCTTACCACGATCGGTTCCTTAGCCTCAGGTGCGGTGGTACAGGCTGACATAGTTCACGTGTCCAGGTCTCACACCCCTATGTCAGTGACACCGATCCAGAGATTAGTTAGGCATGTTGACTGGACCAGACCCTGCACCCCCCTGGTTTGCAGTGGCATGCGGTGCGCGCACACGCTCATTACAGCGCCGACTGGAGAGCTCCTCGGGATCTTGAGTTCAGTGTACCTTTCATATCGACAGTAGACAGGCTGAGGCCGAGACTTATTTCTCTTATAGGATCGTATCGTGTGGTAGATTTTCTGGAGTAAGACCCTGAGATGGCATCCGAGGTTATGTGTGGATCTAAGCTATGTGCTCTCTTCTGTGTTTATATTCATGGCTTGCATACATTCTGCTAGATGACCAGTTATATTGTATTGTACCCCGGTTGGGGATTCTTACTGAGTAATTCGTTACTCACCCTTATTTTGTGGTTTTTCCCACAAGTAACCATTGTGCGAGACAGGATGGCTGAAGGAGGAGTTGTGATCATGGAAACTAGCTGTCAAACTCTGAGTTTATGTCTATGAGTCTTTATGCTTTATTTTCCTCTGAATGCATGTAGTTGGGCACGGACCCGTAGGTTGTTGTTCTGACTGTTTTTTCGGATTCTAGCACTATTGTAACTGTTGGAAGTTTTGAATGGTTTAAATAAATCTCTGATCAGAGTGAGTTTTGGAAATGTATTTGACTTGAAACAAGTGCTTGGAAACAGGGACAGGTTTCAGGAATTCTATAATTGTGTTTGTTTCAAATGGATGTTTGCATGTTTTAGTTTTCACTTAGAATCTGAAAACCATTCTTGCATATTGTTTTTAAGTTTTAAACGCATGCATTGAGGTAAAGGCCTAGCTTAGGACCCCATTCGGGTCGGGTCTTTACACTGTGTAAGGACCCGACACTAAACAGCCGTAAAGGCCCTTACTCAACATGCAAAATTCAGTGAAAATCATTCAAGGGTAGGAAAAGAACACTTTTTTAAAACATTGGAAACATGAAATCTGTTTGGAAATTCTTCAAAGGAAAACAATAAACACTCTCTGGCCAGAGTTTACAAACATTACAAATGACAAAACATAAATCCAAGTTCGACAGTACAAAGTTCCCAAAATACTTTCAAGATGCATTATAAAGACTAAGACTATGCAGCGGCCTGCCCATGATCCATCAGCTCCCTCCTCTAGCCACCTCGATGCTATGCCAAGTTACCTGGTGGAGAAAACCACAGAAAGGGTGAGTACAAATTGCACTCGATGAAGGATCCCCAACCGGGGTACAATACGCACAACAAATCACCTAACACCCTAGCATACAAATAATAGAACATAACATGGCAGTCTTAAATAGTACAGCAGGATAATCATCAACATCGTCTAAGCTCACAGCCAGCCAAAGATTAGCACACCCTGGGCTAACTAATAGGAGTACAATTCTAGCAATTCGCAAGCTATGACAGCACAATAAACAAGATTAGCACACCCTGGGCTAATTAAGGACAGCAACACACTGGGCTAGTCCTGGCTGCGCAACACATCAAGGCAGCCTGGCTCGCAACACATGGCGCTTCTGCTCTACCTGATTAGCAACACCCTGGGCTAATAGGGACAACACACACTGGGCTAGTCCTGAAGCAACATGGGTAGCAACATGGGTAGCAACACACTGGGCTATCCCAGGATCAGCAACACACTGGGCCAATCCTAGCAACTGGTCAGCACTCCCTGGGCCAATAAAGGACAGCTCACACTGGGCTAGTCCTAGACTGCAACACACTGGGCAGTCCTAAGCAAACCGAGCCAGCACACAACCCGACTGACACTCGGGACTTCCTAATGACTCTAACACACTATTACAGTCATGGTATAATGATAATTACTATGTTCAGGATATAAGAATATAAAACGGACAGATAAACAGTCAATAGGTAGAGAAGCACATATACAGGATATATTCTACATGCCAACCCTAACAATAATCCACGAAGAACCTAGCTACAATCATGCTAAAGCATACATCACCATAGAACATATACAACATACAATTCCATTTTACACACAAGAGAAAATAAACAGGGTTAAGCATCTACAAGCATATACTTCCTCCAGGGGACCTACAAAAGCCTATCCAGTAACAATTTATATAAATCCAGACAATCTGCATAGAACCTATCCACTAACAGTTTATATAAAACCAGACAACCTGCATAGAAGCCTATCCACTTACAGTTTATACAAAACCAGACAACCTGCATAGAAGCCTATCCACTAACAGTTTATACAACACACAACTGGGAGTTATCAATGAGGTGCACAGGGCCCACACAACCCTAGGGAGGAACCCTTACCTGTCAACAGAAGAATCCCAAATCCAGGAATGAATCCACAAGCTGAAGAACCCCACACTGTTAACCTAACAACAGAACAATCCAGTCACAACCAACCCACAACAACCAAACAACCAAACACCAGGAGTTAGGGCTTTACCGGAACCCGAGCAAGACCTCAACCTCCAAGGGTGGTCTCGGCCAAGGAAGTCCAACAACACACAAGAGAATTTCAAGCCCTTCCCTCTTCACTCTCAGCTAGGGCAAACAACACAACACTAAGTATAGGTTAGTTTTTCCTACACACAACACACAAGCCAAACCCTTCCACATTGTGCTCTCGGCCGCCAAGGGAATTTAGGGCAAAATTCAAACATCAACATCACACCAACTCACCTTGTAGTCTCGGCCAAGGAGAGAACACAAGAGGTCTCGACAACACACCACAAGCTTGAGATTTCGGCTAGGCTTCAACTTACACAAACAAGAAGAACACTTGAGTGAACCAACCTCCAACCATTTGGACAACAAAACAAAAGCAAAGATACAACACACTCACCTTAAGGATCTCGGCCAAGGAAGTGTTGCAAGAGCAAAGGAGATCTCGGCTAGGTTGCACAAACAAGAAAAGAACCATGTTAGATTTGCTCAACAATCAACTAACCAAAGCAAACAACATCTTCACTTACTCAAGGCACTCGGCGATGGAGATTAAAGCAAGGGCAATGGGGATCTCGGCCAATCTAGACACACCAACACAAGCAATTTGATTTTTAGCACACAACACCAAAACAACATCATTTCGGCTAGATCTACAATTCTGAGCAAGCAACACCAACAACACTTACCTTGAGGTCTCGGCAATGAGGATGGAATCAACAAGGGTCAATGGAGCTCTCGGATTTGGCTTGGAGAGGGGAGATTTTTTGCTAGTTCTTGAAAATCACCATCTAGGATTAGTCTTTGGCAATGGATGAAGAGAAAACCAAGAAGAGAAAAGAATGGAGAAGCTTACTTGAAGTTCCTCTAGAGAGCTTGCAAATTCGGCCAAGGGAGGATGGGAGGGAGAATTTGGGACGGCTAGGGCAAAAGGAAGGAGAAAGAGATGGATTTTTTCTTATTTTAAAATTGCACAAAAGTCCTCCTTTTGACAAGTGTCAAATGAGGTTCCCCCTTCGAGTCCCAACTCCAACATCTTTTTAAATCATTTTATTTTCCCTCTACACTTACCTCAAATTCGACCACACACCAAGGATAAAATCCTAGCTCAACCCCAATTTGTTTTAATTTACTCTTTTTTCCCGGGGATCCACCAAACTTTCCTAAAATGGAACTCTTGCCCTGGAAACCAAACTTTCCTAAAACCCTGAGTAACTGAGAGAACAACTTGGAGGACAAAATGACCAAAATACCCCTGAAAGGTAAAATGACCAAAATGCCCCCGAAGGCTCAGGAAGCCCTAACAGCCCCAAACAAAGTTAGAAGGCTAACAAACATCCCTAGAGAGTTGGAAGGAAAACTTGGGTTGTTACAGTATTCCCTCCTTTTAAGACTTTCGTCCCCGAAAGTCCTAAAGCTAAAACAACTCCGGGTAGTGCATCCTCATCTCATCCTCAAGCTCCCAAGTGGCTTCTTCTACTCTTTGGTTTCTCAACTGAACTTTGACTAAACTGATCTCCCTATTGGGCAAAACCTTGCTCTCCCTGGCTAAAACCTGCACAGGCTTCTCCTCAAAGCTCAAGTCCTTATTGTAACGGCCCAGTTTTCTATTTCGGTTTCCCAGGTGTTTTCGGGACATTATGAGGATGTTCGGATGGGCCGTTAGAGCTATTTTAACCCTTAGGGGTATTTTGGTCTTTTTGCCCCCAGTCAGGGTTTTGTGGATTTTCAGGATTTCAGGGCCATTCCTGCCTTTGTCGAAGCTTGGTGGTTATTGGTTGCAAGACCCAAGAAGTTTGGGAAAGTTGTTTGGAAGTTTGGAGGTAAGTTAGATTTTGGCAAAATTAATTGTTATTTGAGTGCTTCCATTGAGATTTGAACCCTTGCCCTAAATGGTTTGGGGAGTTTGTAGGAAAAAGTGGTTTTATTTTAAAAAGGAAAGTTGTTTCAGCCGGGTCTCGAAGTAGGAAGCTTTGGGAAGGGATTTTAGGTCTATTTAAAAGAAGAAAAGGAAAGAAATCAAGAAAAATCCCTTTCCCTGTTGTTTTGCAATATTCTCTCTCTCTCTCTCTCTCTCTTTCTCTCTCTCTCTCTCTCTCTCTCTCTCCAAACCCTAGCCGCACCATGCCCAACCCTAGCAGCACCATGCCCAACCCTAGCCGCACCAACCCCAAATAGAGCCACCACACCCTAGCCGCACTTCGCGCCAGTCGCCGCCCGACCAGTCTTGCCCGAGCCGCCTGATCGCTCACCACCGCATCGCCCAGCCAAGATCGCCCACCGTCGCCCAGCGCAGCACCGCACTGAGCCACCACCCCGCCCAGATGCGCTGCACAAATTTCACACCCAGTCCGCTTACGCGCGCTGCCGCCGCCAAAGAATGGCGCTCGCCGCTCCGCTCGTTGCCGCCCAGATGCGTCGCCCGCGCGCTGTCCTCACAGACCCGACGTCTCGCCCGTGCGCCCGCTCCAGCGTGTCTGCTCGCCTTGCCAGCGCCTGCCTCGCCAGCGCCCAATGTCAGCGCCCAGCGCCAACACCAGAAAGACCCGACCCAAAAGGGGCTCTAAATAGGCCTTTACCCCAATGCATACATTCAAAGGAAAGGATAATATGCAAATAAGTTTTTTAGATTCCCAATTAAAACAAAACAATCAAGGTTCAATCGAAAATCAATATAGTTTGTCAAACTGTTTCAAGGCAAATACATTTCCAAAACGTACACTCTGATCGAGATTTATTAAAACATTTGAAACATCCTCAAATTCAATAAAGCGGGAATCCACAAAATCATTCGAGAAAACATCCTAGGGCTCAGTGCGTCCACATGCATTCAGGGGGAAAATGAAAGACAAGAGTCATAGAAATAAAAAGTCGAGACGACAAAGACGCTCCCATGATCATAGCTCCTCCTTCACCATCCCGCCTCGCGCCATGGTTACCCGAAAGATAAGTAAAGGTGAGTAACGAATTACTCAAGAAGAATCCCCGACCGGGTACAATACGATGCACATGGTCATCTAGATGAGTGTATGCAAGCTATGAACATAAACACATAATAGAGCACATAGCTTAAGTCCACACTTGGACCTCGGATGCCAACTCGTGGTCTTAGTCCGGAATAATCCACACCACACAATACGCCCTATACGAGAACCAAGTCTCGGCCTCGGCTGTCATCGCCGATACGTCACGAAAGGTACACTAGCTCAAGATCCCGAGGAGCTCTCCGGTCGTGCCAGTAATGAGCGTAAGCATGCACCGCGTGCTCTACTGCGCAGACTATGGGGGTGCCGGGGTCTAGTGGCAAGCCGCCCATGTCCATCCACCACGCCTAACTAAATCTCCGGATCGGTGTCACCGACATAGGGTGTGAGACTGGACACGTGAACTATGTCGGCTGAACCACCGCACTGAGGCTAAGGAACCGGTCGTGATAGGCTTACACCAGAGAAGCGGTCCTTGCCCTAACAGTGGCAATCAAGGGCTACGGCCGAACACGCCGAGGACGTGCCGATCGTGTCGGGACGAGGCAATGCCAAGTCATCATCCCGACCGTTGGGGCATTTAACGATCCGCCACCTCACCCAAGATTGCGGGGCCTACCGGTCGGGTTAGCTAAACCCTAACGGGTCGAGGGGATGAGAACTGTCTCGACGTCCCCGCCATGGATGCAAGATACTTTATGCATCAGGCCCGGATGATGCTACCTACCTACACTTTAACCTATCATATCAATAACATACAATCCAATACAATCCAAAACGTGCTCAACAGATACAACGAACCTAGCATGGTACTACGAAGCAAGAACAGATATGAGCATGCTAGAACGGAACAACCTAGCATGGGCTAACATGAGAGAACAACATACGAAGTCATGCTAGTCGAATTCGAGAGCACCTAAACTATACATGCTGATAATCACCAACAAACATACAAACAACAATCACATAGAACATCGCAGTGGTCCACACAACTCCTGTAAGAGATCCTTACCTTGGCCGGGGCAACTACACACAAAATCCTACGCTGCGATCGATCCCGAGCTAGCTAACGAGAACCTAACAAACACAATAGAAATCACAATCATAGCCCTAAAAATATAATAAAACAAGCAGGCTCGGCTCGGGGCACTCACACGGCACGACTGACACGCGGACGGGCAGGCAGCACGGCGGGGCTGCTGCTGGGCGCTGACGGGCGCAGAAGGGGGCTGATGGGCGGCAGGGACCGCACACTGGGCGCTGACGGGCGGCAGGGAGGCGCAGCGGGCTGCGCAGCATGCGCGGACGATCGGGCGGGCGCAGCGCGACGGGCGCGAGCAAGCGGACGACGAGCGCGCGCCGGGCGCGAGGCGCGGCGCGCGCGAGGCGCGCGGCGCGCAGCGAGGAGCGCGCGCGCGCGCGAGACGCGGGCGCGCGGGCGCTCAGCCAGTCTGCGCGCGACGGGCCGCGACGGGGGCTGGCGGGCTGGGCGGCTCGGTGCTCGCTGGGCTGCGCGATCTGGCGCACTGGGCTTGCGCTGCTAGGCGATCTGGGCGGCTCGGGCTTGCTGGCAGATTGGCGGATCTGGGCATCTTTGGCGACTGCTACAAACACACACACACACAAGCTCTTCTCCTTACCTTCGGCCAACAAGAACACCCAATCGAGAAGATGAAGAGGATGAAGACTTACCCGGAATGATGATGAACGATCCAAGGGAGCTGCAAGGATGAAGAATCGGCAAGGAGAGCTTGGGAGAAAGCTTGGGCGGCCACAACTCTTTTGGAGAAGAAAACACAACAAACCTAATTTCTATTTCATTTAACCAAATGCACCAAACACCAAAGATCCAAGGTTAACTAAGATGTGATGCGAAAGAAGAGCAACAAGAGCACCTAATGGCTCAATTGGCACACATCTCTACAAGCTTCCCAAGAGACCCGGGTTCAAACCCCGGCTGTAGCACAAATTCCTTTATTTTTACTTTTGCATCTACCCATGCTCAAACCAAACCACAAATCCTCAAAACCTTCATAAATCCATCCAATAATTTTAGCAACTGAAAAAAATAATACGCATCCCTGACGGCCCGACCAAATTACTAAAATACCCCTAGGGCATACTGAAGATCGGGACGAAAACTCTCGGCCGTTACAATATTCCCTCCTTTTTATGACTTTCGTCCTCGAAAGTCCTTAAGACTCAAACAGCCACAGATACTTGCAATGTCATCCCGCTTTCCCGCTCACAAGCGGCCTCCTCTGAACTCTAACTCCTCCACCGAACTTTTACCAAACGGATCTCACGATTATGCAACGTCTTCGTCTCAAGGACCAGAATACTCACAGGCTTCCTCTCGAAGCTCAAATCCTCAATCGGTGCAAAGGCTCAAAGTCCACACCGAGCGATGGGTCCGACACATACTTGCCTCACACCGATACATGAGAATACGCACACGGTGACAATGACGTAAAAAAGCTAACCAATATGCAACTCTGCCAATCCTCTCGAGAATCTCAAATGGTCCAACAACAGGAGACTCCACTTCTCCCGCTTACCAAAACTCAACACAACTCACAACGGCACAACCTTAAAAGCACGACTTTGTCCAACCTCAAACTCTAAAACTCGACGCCAACATCGACGAAACTTTCATGCCTCGCTTCTCTGAGCTAACCACAAACGAGCTCAACCTCTTGCACAACACCTCCGGTCAATCTGCAGCAACACAGACCCAAAACAACACCGACGGCCACCAACCTTTTCTCACAAACTAGAGACTCGCAACACTTACCATACAATGCCTCAATGGAACCACAAGAATCGATCACGAGAATCGCTACTGCCAAGGCAACCTCCTAAAACCACACTGGTCTCCCACGCTAATCACGGAAACACCAACTCGCAACAAGCTCCGAAAGATCCGGCTCTCTCCTCCCAAAAGACCATCGGACAAAAGGGTGAAAACACTACAGAATCGCACTCGGCTCATAAGCCTCTAAGAACACTCTCTGAATCACGGTTCGCCACGCACCGCCTAGAACAAACCTTTGTTGCCACACCCTATTGGCAACATTTCCAACTGAAACCGACATGCCTCTACTCCATAGAAATGGCATCTGCACACCAACCGAGGTGCGAGCTCTAGCTACTGAAGTCAATACTCTAAAAATCCGAACTCACACAACAACCTCAACTAGCTGACAGCTCCCACACGGAAACTTACAATCCAACAACTTGAGTGCTACGAACTAGGAAGCTCAAACAACTACAACTGCATAGCTATGCCAATCCACTCATCTCTAGCTCGACTCAAATCACTAGCTGGGCAAGACAACTTGAAAACAACCAGAGGCCCAGAGGGCTCCATCCACTAAACTTACCTCCATGCAAACAACGGAACAAAGCTCGCCTCAAATATGAAACACATCTCACCACCCAAACGATAACACATACAGCTTAACCCTCAAGCTTAGGCTTAATGCACCTTCCCACCGAAACTTCATAACGGAACTCCACTACCTGGTCAACACCAACTACCAAGAACAAGAATACAAACAATGGTGGCAGAGTGCAAGCTACACTAGCCAAAGAAGGATCCTCAATAAGTCCGGACCTAATCCAAAATGCCACAAAGGTGCAACCTCATCCACAATCAAACAAAGGGGCCTTCAACTACAAAGGTGCAACAGCTTCCAAGCCAACACTCAAAACCTTAACCAACTAGGCCAAACACTCATAGGAGGCGAGAACAACCCTTCACGCAACTTCCAAAGACACCACTCACGAGTCCGCTTAACTAGACTAAACAAGCGCTTCCAAGCGACCAACAAACTTTTCCTCCTACTAGCACCACTACCACCAATTCCAAGACCAAGGAATAACCTAACAACTCCCAAGGAGAAACAGTCCTTACAAGCGGACATCGAAGGACAGAGCTTCATAACCGCTCATTGTCTTGCTCACCTAGGTACAACATCCAACTCTCCCGAGAGCAACAACAAGGGGTCCACCACAGACTGGACCGCCAACCACGGGCAAGAGAAGACTCACCCCCAAACAACAAATAAGGGCACTCTCAAACTCTGGGAACAGGAGAGACATCCTACAGGGCAAACCACTTACCCACGAACAAGGCTAACTCCTTGGCAACTCGAAAACCACACCTTGGCCAACATCAAGCACCAACTTGCCACCACACCGAACCAAATCCGGACTCTACTCCAAACAAACTCTGGCTTGTTAGCCTACCAAAACTGCCAGCAACTCACCCGAGGCTACAAACTACCCGACTCTGGCTTGCCAACTAAACTCACTACCTGGGTCTGACTGAGCTCTGGTGAGGCTCTCCACAACTAGGGTTCTTCGGCAACCCTCGACACACACCCGTCGCCTAACGGTCTAACAACCAACTACCTGAACAAACAACTCCTTTTCCCAGCATCACAACCACGCTGGCCTGCTCCAAACCTCGAAACCAAAAAGACCAGAAACGCTTCAGAATGTGTCATCCTCCTACTCAAAGCATCGGCCACAATGTAGCTTCCACCTAGGGTAAGGATTCCGAGCAACACCCTTAGCAACTACGGTCAGGAACTACGCGGCTTCACTACATCCACCATTCGTTCAGCACCATCTGAACACCAACCATGAACACAAGAGGTTCCACCAACCAAGCTTAGGGTCAACTTAACAAACTTGCCTAGGCAACAACCCAACTACGAGCACGGTATCCTTACAACCTCAACTAAAGCCTTACAACATCCACCGAGTCCAACTTCTCCGTGAACCGAGCACCAGCTTCTCCAATGCAATCCCTACATGGTTCTCGGAACTCTCGCCACCGAACGAACTACACGAACACACTTGTGTGCACAACTCTCAACCTTCCTTCAGAGATCCAAGACTAACAGTGTGCTTTCCAAAAAGGCAACACTAACTTCTGGCAGGGATACAATCAACCAAAGGAACACCAAAAGTTCCATCTCCACACGATACTCGAAGCAGTGGCAACCTTGCTCTGCTAAAACATAACGATGCCAAACCGAACTTACTTTATACCAAGACTCTACCAAGTGCGCTTACACATAAGGCGTCCTACTCATCTCATAGGCATCCAACTCATCTCATAAGCATCCAACTCATCTCGAGAGCATCCAACTCATCTCACGGGCATCCAACTCATGGTTCCTCTGTTGGACCGAACTCGCATCTACAATGCTCACTCAACTCGAGTTTAGGCACCCGGCTGTAGTGGACCGCACTACCAACCACAAAGATCTCTTGGCCTTAGCACTAGCGTGAGACTCACACGCACTAAACACTTACCACCGCCAACTCTGCGACTTACTCGACCCCAAGAACACTGGGAAGAGGCTTCACTCCTCTCGAACATCCTTTCACTTGTGGTCCTTCAACTACCACCGAACTAGCCCTCTTGCACGACCTAAACAAGTGCATTTTCCATAAATGGATCCAATGGCTAAAGAAGTGTGTTTGAACTCCGGACGGCATAGAACCATCTGCTATGCCAAGCCAAACTCAAGCCTGA
Source organism: Sicyos edulis (assembly GCA_036507275.1). Taxonomy (NCBI): domain Eukaryota; kingdom Viridiplantae; phylum Streptophyta; class Magnoliopsida; order Cucurbitales; family Cucurbitaceae; genus Sicyos; species Sicyos edulis. The sequence goes on from CM071851.1 coordinate 18,123,463, forward strand.
ACCAGACTTAGTGCCAAAGTGGCACACCAACCAACGCACCTCAAGTGCTACTACTACCAAATCCACATCCGAGGAAGCGGGTCATTTAAACAACAACAGGCTCGCAAGGGGCAAAAGATGACCCTTCATCCGCCTCAAGCCACTAACACGGCAACTTGCCAAACAATCGGGCGATGGTGGAGACTCTGCTAGACCACCTCTCACAAGGGATTTCCACCACCATCTCGAAGAACCAAACAAAGACAGATCGGCACACCTCGGCCTTTAAATGCAGTGAGGCATCCCACACACGGATGCTAAACTCAAACTCGCCAACTACTTTACTACTATCGGTAGGACTTACTAAAACATCGAGCTCTCTGAGGCATCCATTTGCCAACCAGGCGCGTCTCCAACAACGCCAACAAACTCATCTGAATAAACTCACTGATCATGCCCTCCCGAGAACCTCCGGGGCTACAAGAGCTACTGGGGAAAAATGCTGAAAAGCAGACTGCACACCGGGCTAATCGTGTGCCGGACTCCTCACTACGCGCTACAAATCTGCGCTGGGTCTCCGCTCTCGATAGCTAAAGACTCGCCATCGATCTCTCATGGCTGGAGCACACTCTGCTCAAGGAGTCTCACTGCGAGGCGCCGCTAGCCTCTACCCCCTCCTCTAGGCAACTCAACCTGCCGGGGCCAAATCGGCATGCGGGCCTAACAACCACGACGCGGCCTCAACATCAACACGATCTGTCCAACTCCTCGGTCGGACATGCCAAGCGCCTGCTCCTCCTCGGGTGCGATCAACATCTTGGCGATCTGCACGAAGCACCACCACCCTCTCACTAGGGAAAAGCAAAGAATCGGGCCACAAATGGCCAACGAGTCTAAGCTCGCCTCCCTGCGGAACGATGTCCCGGGGCATCCGAATCTATCTGGATACCTCAACAAGCCGCTAAACAAATCGCTCGCTTTCTGCGAAAAGTTGGCATGATGGCTCACTAAGCCCAAACCAACAACGAGTCGAACACCCTCGCTCGTCTCCGCTCCACAACACTACACAAGGCATACACTAGATGAAAGGTATTGTAAATTCTTGACCCTTTTCTAAAAACAAGAAACTTAGGCGTGCTGATGATGGTATCCAGTCTTTGGTGATCATGGGAAAGACGACCTACAACAAAAAGGTCGACTTACAAAGTCTATGACTCGAGCTCGATACCAATCAGAAAGACCCGACCCAAAAGGGGCTCTAAATAGGCCTTTACCCCAATGCATACATTCAAAGGAAAGGATAATATGCAAATAAGTTTTTAGATTCCCAATTAAAACAAAACAATCAAGGTTCAATCAAATCAATATAGTTTGTTGAAACTGTTTCAAGGCAAATACATTTCCAAAACGTACACTCGATCGTGAGATTTATTAAAACATTTGAAACATCCTCAAATTCAATAAAGCGGAATCCACAAAATCATTCGAAAACATCCTAGGGCTCAGTGCTCGCTACATGCATTCAGGGGAAAAATGAAAGACAAGAGTCATAGAAATAAAAAGTCGAGAGACAACAAAGACGCGTCCCATGATCATAGCTCCTCCTTGACCATCCTCGCCTCGCGCGCCATGGTTACTGAAAGATAAGTAAGGGTGAGTAACGAATTACTCAGTAAGAATCCCCGATCGGGGTACAATACGATGCACATGGTCATCTAGATGAGTGTATGCAAGCTATGAACATAAACACATAATAGAGCACATAGCTTAAGTCCACACTTGGACCTCGGATGCCAACTCATGGTCTTAGTCCGGAATAATCCACACCACACAATACGCCCCTATACGAGAACCAAGTCTCGGCCTCGGCTGTCTCATCGTCGATCACGAAAGGTACACTAGCTCAAGATCCCGAGGAGCTCTCGGTCGGCGTTGTAATGAGCGTAAGCATGCACCGCGTGCTCTGCAGAACTATGGGGTGCCGGTCTAGTGGCAAAGCTGCCCATGTCCAGTCACCACGCCTAACTAAATCTCTGGATCGGTGTCATCGACATAGGGTGTGAGACTGGACACGTGAACTATGTCACCTGAACCACCGCACTTTGAGGCTAAGGAACCGGCCGTGATAGGCTTACACCGAAGCGGTCCTTGCCCTAACAGTGGCAATCAAGGGCTACGGCCGAACACGCCGAGGACGTGCCGATCGTCGGGGACGAGGCAATGCCAAGTCATCATCCCGACCGTTGGGGCATTTAACGATCGCCACCCTCACCCAAGATTGCGGGGCCTCACCGGTCGGGTTAGCTAAACCCTAACGGGGTCCAGGGAGGAGAACTGTCTCGACGTCCCCGCGCCATGGATGCAAGATACTTTATGCATCGGGCCCGATGATGCTACCTACCTACACTTTAACCTATCATATCAATAACATACAATCCAATACAATCCAAAACGTGCTCAACAGATACAACGAACCTAGCATGGTACTACGAAGCAAGAACAGATATGAGCATGCTAGAACGGAACAACCTAGCATGGGCTAACATGAGAGAACAACATACGAAGTCATGCTAGTCAGGAATTCAGAACAGAGCACCTAAACTATACATGCTGATAATCACCAACAAACATACAAACAACAATCACATAGAACATCGCAGGGTCCACACAACTCCGGTAAGAGATCCTTACCTTGGCCGGGGGCAACTACACACAAAATCCTACGCTGCGATCGATCCCGAGCTAGCTAACGAGAACCTAACAAACACAATAGAAATCACAATCATAGCCCTAAAAAATATAATAAAACAAGCGAGGCTCGGCTCAGGGCACTCACACGGCACGGCCGATCGACACGCGGACGGGCGGCGACGGCGGCGCGGCTGCTGGCGGCGCGACGGCGCAGAAGGGGCGATGATGGCGCGGGACCGCACACTGGGCGCTGACGGGCGGCAGGAGGCGGCAGGGCCGCGCGCGCGCGCGGACGGTTGGCTGGGCGCAGGCGCACGGGCGCGAGCAAGCGGACGACGACGCGCGCTGGCGCGCGCGCGGCGGCGCGACGCGATGCGCGCGCGCGCGCAGCGAGCGGGCGCGCGCGGCGCGCGACGCGGGCGCGCGGCCGCTGCTCAGCCAGTCGCGCGACGACGGCCGCGACGGGGCGGGCGGGGCTGGGCGGCTCGGTGCTCTGCTTCTGCTGCGCGATCGGCAAGCTTTGGGCTTCTTTGCTAGGCGATCTGGGCGGCTCGGGCTTGTTCTTTGGCAGATCTGGGCATCTTTGGGCAGCCTGCTACAAACACACACACACACAAGCTCTTCTCCTTACCTTCGCCAACAAGAACACCCAATCGAGAAGATGAAGAGGATGAAGACTTACCGGAATGATGATGAACGATCCAAGGGAGCCGCAAGGATGAAGAATCGGCAAGGAGAGCTTGGGAGAAAGCTTGGGCGGCCACAACTCTTTTGGAGAAGAAAACACAACAAACCTAATTTCTATTTCATTTAACCAAATGCACCAAACACCAAAGATCCAAGGTTAACTAAGATGTGATGCAGAAAGAGCAACAAGAGCACCTAATGGCTCAATTGGCACACATCTCTACAAGCTTCCCAGGAGACCCGGGTTCAAACCCCGGTTGCAGCACAAATTCCTTTATTTTTACTTTTGCATCTACCCATGCTCAAACCAAACCACAAATCCTAAAAAACCTTCATAAATCCATCCAATAATTTTAGCAACTGGAAAAAAACATAAACGGCCCTGACGGCCCGACCAAATTACTAAAATACCCCTAGGGCATACCTGGAAGACTGGGACGAAAACCTGGGCCGTTACAAGCGCCCCTACCGCACCAGCAGCGCCCATTCCTTCCCCTTACTACCGAGACCGCGTGTCTTCTCGGTTGGTAATTCCCGAGCCTTTCCCCTTTTAGATTTTAAGTCACTCACGCTTTTGTTTTATTTACTTAGGTGTTTTTATTAAGTGCTTAGGTGCTCGGGTTCGCTTAGAAGCTCGAGGGTCGCTTGGTTGTTATTTGATAGCTAATTCTGCTTGTTCCCAGGTAAGGATTTCCTACCTTGGTTGTGTGGACCCTGCGATGCTTCCTTGATTGTGCCTTGTATGCATGTTTACTGTTATGAGCATGATAGTGATAGGACAGCTATGTTTGATCTCTTGCTAGCATGTTTGCCTGATTGTACATGTTAGTGTCATGCTAGGTTTGTTCTTCCAGCATGCTTATGATTCCTGCTTTAAGTTCGTAGTATCACGCAAGGTTATGTGTGATTGATGTTGATATGTATGTTTAGCCAGGAATCAGTTATTTTGTACTCTTAGCTAGTATAGTAGGGTATGTCATCATCCAGAGGTTGAGAGCGGACATAACGTACTTTGTCCCCACCGGTCGGGAGTAGAGCGAAGCATAACGTACATTGCTTCCCCCGGCAGCCGATGTGGATTTAGCTACCACATCGACATAAGCCTAGTTTGTAGCTCGCTAGAGCGGAACCACGCCAGCGGTGCAAGCTGCCTTGGCCGGTTCTTAGCTTCCGTGTCGGTGGTACAGTGCCGCATGATGAGTGCCGAGGGCCTCGCACTCACCGTGTTCAATGACACCATTTTTTAGTCTTTAGGCATGCGTACCTGGCCCGCGTAGTTTGTACTTAGGCCCCCACATTTACGCCGGTTGCAGCAGCATGCGGTGTGCGTGCACACGCGTTAGTCGCCGGTTCGGAGAGTGTAAAGACCCGACCCAAAAGGGCTCTAAATAGGCCTTTACCCCAATGCATGCATTCAAAGGAAAGGACAATATGCAAATAAGTTTTCGATTCCCGCTTAAAACAAAACAATCAAGGTTCAATCGAAAATCAATATAGTTTGTTTGAAACTCATCCTCGTCTCCAAGCACCTGTTTCAAGGCAAATACATTTCCAAAACGTACACTCTGATCAGAGATTTATTAAAACACTTGAAACATCCTCAAATTCAATAAAGCGGGAATCCATAAAACATTCAGAAAACATCCTAGGGCTCCGTGCCCGGCTACATGCATTCAGGGGAAAATAAAAGACAAGAGTCATAGAAATAAAAAGTCAGAGACGACAGCAAGTTCCCATGATCATAGCTCCTCCTTCACCATCCCGCCTCGCGCCATGGTTACTGAAAAGATAAGTAAGGGTGAGTAACGAATTACTCAAGTAAGAATCCCCAACCGGGTACAATCACGATGCACATGGTCATCTAGATGAGTGTATGCAAGCTATGAATATAAACACAGAATAGAGCACATAGCTTAAGTCCACACTTGGACCTCGGATGCCAACTCAGGGTCTTAGTCCGGAATAATCCACACCACACAATACGCCCTATACGAGAACCAAGTCTCGGCCTCAGCCTGTCTACTGTCGATACGAAAGGTGCACTAGCTCAAGATCCCGAGGAGCTCTCCGGTCGGCGCTGTAATGAGCGTAAGCATGCACCGCGTGCTCTGCAGACTATGGGGGTGCCGGTCTAGTGGCAAGCTGCCCATGTCCGATCCTCCACGCCTAACTAAATCTCGGATCGGTGTCACCGACATAGGGGTGTGAGACTGGACACGTGAACTATGTCAGCCTGAACCACCGCACCTGAGGCTAAGGAACCGGTCGTGGTAGGCTTACACCAGGAAGCGGTCCTTGCCCTAACAGGTGGCAATCAAGGGCTACGGCCGAACACGCTGAGGACGTGCCGACTGTCGGGGACGAGGCAATGCCAAGTCATCATCCCGACCGTTGGGGCATTTAACAGTCTGCCACCCTCACCCAAGATTGCAGGGCCTACCGGTCGGGTTAGCTAAACCCTAACGAGGTCCGGGACGGAGGATCGTCTCGACGTCCACGCCATGGATGCAAGATACTTTATGCATCGGGCCCGGATGATGCTACCTACCTACACTTTAACCTATCATATCAATAACATACAATCCAATACAATCTAAAACGTGCTCAATGAGATACAACGAACCTAGCATGGTACTACGAAGCAAGAATGATATGAGCATGCTAGAACGGAACAACCTAGCATGGGCTAACATGAGAGAACAACATACGAAGTCATGCTAGTCGAGAATTCGAGCGAGCACCTAAACTATACATGCCGATAATCACAAACAAACATACAAACAACAATCACATAGAACATCGCAGGTCCACACAACTCCTGTAAGAAATCCTTACAGCCGGGAGGCAACTACACACAAAAATCCTAAGCTGCGATCGATCCCGAGCTAGCTAACGAGAACCTAAAAACACAATAATAATCACAATCCATAGGCCTAAACATAATAAAATAAACAAGGCTTGGCTCGGGAGCAACTCACGCGGCGCGGCCGACACGCTGGACGGCGGAGACGGCATGGCGAGGTCGCTGCGGGCGCTGATGGGCGGCGGGTGTTGGCGCTGGCGCCGATGAGCGCGCAGATGGCGCAGAGCTGGCGATGCGCGCGCGCTTGCGACGGCCGATCGGGCGCAGCGCACGGGCGCGACAAGCTGGAAGCGACGGACACGCGCGGCGCGCTGCGACGACGACGGCGCGCTGGGTGAGCGTCTGACGCGCGCGATCTGCTCTCTGCAGGGCTCGGCAGGCGATCTCTGCTGGGCGAGATCGAGGCCGCGGCGAGGCTGCTGGCGTCTTTGGCTGCGATAGGGCTGCTCGAAAGTCGCTCTCGGCCGCTTGGCGACAAAGTGCGCTCGATGGCACCGCAGGGCGATGGAGCCGGGCGACTCGGCGATCTGGGCTTCTTCTTTGGTGCGATCTGGTCGGCTGGGGGCGCACAGCGGTGGGTCGCTTGCTGGGGCTCCTCTCGGCGGTGCAAACAAACATACACACACAACCACACTCTTCTATTTACATTCGCCGGCAAGAACTCAAATCGGAGAAGACGAAGAGACGAAGAAACTTACCCGGAAGACGATCGAACCACGGGCCGCAAAGGGGATGAAAATCGGCTTGGAGCTTGGGAGGGGAAAGCTTGTGCGGCCAAGAGGTGATTTGGAGAAGAAGATGGAATAAACCTAATTTCTTTTCATTTAACCAAAATCACAAAACTCCAAAGATCCAAGGGTAACTAAGATATGACGCGGAAAGAGTAACAAGAGCTCTCCATAGCTCAACTGGCACGCATCCTCACAAGCTTTTCCGGAGACCCGGGTTCGAATCCCAGCTGCAACATAAATTCCTTTATTTTTACTTTTGCATCTACCCATGCTCAAACCAAACCACAAAGCCTCAAAAACCTTCATAAATCCATCCAATAATTTTAGCAACTGGAAAAGACGTAAACGGCCCTGATGGCCCGACCAAATTACCAAAATACCCCTAGGGCGTACCTGGAAGACTGGGATGAAAACCTGGGTCGTTACAGAGAGCTCCCCCGGGCTAATGTTCGTGAGTACACCAGTTCCTTCCAGTTTAGAGCCGGACTTCGGTACTCTCCCGATAGTCCGTCGGTTGTTAGCGAGGGTAAGAGGCCCTTGAGGACACCCATTGGGATTGGCTTTTGAGCTGATCATATGGTCGAGGGAGAAAGACCCTCGAGGGTGTCGGACATCTTTGGAATCGGTTTTCGAGCTGATCAATTGGCCGAGGGAGAAAGACCCTCGGAGATGTCCTGGGATTGGTTATGAGAACCAATCATTAGGCCGGAAGTAGGAGACTTCCAAGGATTCCAGATTCTGCCTTGTAAGCTCGTTGAGCTATGATCTGTGTTGGTAACTGTTTGCATGTATACTAGGGTGCTAGATGATTGATGTATCGTATTGTACCCGGTTGGGGATTCTTCTGAGTATGTTTATACTCTCCCTTATTTCGTGGTTTTTCCACGAGGTAACTTGGAACAGCACCGGGACGGCTAGCGGAGGGAGCTGATTGATCATGGGAGCCGCCGGCACTCTGTCTTTTATTGTTTGCATAATGTTTTCAGCATGTAGACGGACAAGAGTCCTAGGGGGATGTTTTTAAAAGTTGTTTAAATTGTATTGTATGATTTTATAAACACTGGCCAGGCTTGTTTTACTTTGTTGGTTTGCTTAAATGAAGGTTGTTGTTTATGTTTTAAGTGTCCCCGCTTTTAAATGTTTTGAAAGGTTATAAATATGAGCACTAAACCGCTTGATGAAGTATTTAACTTGCATGCTAAGTGAGAACCTAGGTTTAGGACCGTATTTTGGGTCGGGTTCTTACACTTATTCAGCTGTAACGGCTCAAAATCAACAATGTGGGATGGGTCTGCAACATACTGACGTAACATCGATACGTGGAATACGCTATTCACAGAAGCCAACGACGGAGGCAACGCTAATCGGTACACCACTGGACCGATTCGCTCAAATATCTTGAAATGTCCCACAAACCTGGGACTCAGCTTGCCCCGTTTACCAAATCTCAGTACTCCACGCATCGGTGCTACCTTCAGGAAGACATGTTGCCCCACCTCAAACTCTAAGCTTCTACGCTTAACATCGGCGTAGCTCTTCTGCCTACTCTGAGCAGTCAACATACGAGCTCGGATCTTTTGCACTGCCTCGTTGGTCAACTGAAGCAACTCTAGACCCAAAACCTGTCTGTCGCCTACCTCTTCCCAGAACACAGGGGACCTACATCGTTTACCATACAGTGCCTCAAACGGTGCCATCTGAATTGTCGCCTGGTAACTGTTGTTATAAGCGAACTCCATCAGATACAAGTACTGATCCCAACTGCCCGGGAAGTCTAACACACAGGTTCTCAGCATGTCCTCTAATATCTGGTTCACCCTCTCCGTCTGCCTATCGTCTGAGGGTGAAAAGCGGTACTGAAACTACACTCGGTACCCAAGCCTTTCTAGAGTGCCCTCCAGAAACGAGAAGTGAAACGGGAATCTCTGTCAGAAACAATCTCAACTGGCACCCCGTGGTACCGCACAATCTGCTCCAAGAACAACTGTGCCCACTGCTCCACGGTATAGGTAACCCTACCGGGAATGAAGTGCGCACACTTGGTCAAGCGGTCAACCATCACCCAGATCTGAGTAAACCCTCTCGGTGTCCTCGGCAAACCAGAAATGTAATCCATGGAAATCTCTTCCCACTTCCACTGAGGCACACTCAGTGGCTGCAACAGCCCTGCAGGCTTCTGCATGGGAGCCTTCACCTGCTGACAGGTGAGACACCGACTGACGAACTCTGCTATGTCTCTTTTCATGTTAACTCACCAAAAGGTTTGAGGTGCTGATACATTTTGTTGCCCCCTGGGTACCATGCGAACGGAGAACTGTGAGCCTCAGAAAGCAACTCAGCTTGTAATCCCGCATATGCTGGCACGCAAAGGCGCCCTCTATACCTCAAACCACCATCTGGAGCCACAACAAAGTCAAAGTCTCCATCTGCCTGAACCCAGGCAATCAAGCGACTCAACTCGGGATCACTCAGCTGGCCGTCTATGATCCTCTGCCTGATGGAAGGCTGAACCGTCAACTTGGCCACTCTGGCAGTAACCTCTCCCAACAGAACTGCTATCCCAGCTCGCTCTAAGTCCCTCTGTAACGGACCCTGTGAACTCAACAGTGCAGCAGAATGAGAAGTCTTTCGACTCAAAGCATCAGCTACCACATTAGCTTTACCCGGATGGTACAAGATCTCGCAGTCATAGTCCTTAACCAATCCAACCACCTCCTCTGCCTCATGTTCAGCTCCTTCTGAGTGAAGAAGTATTTGAGGCTTTGGTGATCAGTGAAAATCTGAATCTTCTCACCATACAAATAATGCCTCCAGATCTTCAAAGCAAGAACCACTGCAACTACCTCCATATCATGTGTCAGATAGTTCTGCTCATACGGTTTCAGCTATCTCGAAGCATAAGCGATAACCCTACCATGCTGCATCAGAACACAACCTAGACCAAACTTAGAATCGTCGCTGTACACAACAAAACCACCTGTACCCTCTAGCACTGTCAAAACTGGAGTGGATGTCAAACTATGCTTCAACAGGGCAAAGCTCTCTTCACACTTCTCGTCCCAAACAAAGTCCACACCCTTCCTGGTCAACCTAGTCAAAGGTGCAGCTTTAGCTGTAAAGCCCCGAACAAACCTGCGATAATAGCCTGTTAGACCTAGAAAACTGTGAACCTCGACAACTGTTGTCGGTCTAGCCCACGAACTCACTGCATCTATCTTGGAGGGGTCCACTGCAATGCCATCCTTAGATACAACATGCCCTAGAAAGGCGACTCGATCCAACCAAAAGTCACACTTGGAGAATTTTGCATACAATTGGTTCTCTCTCAGAGCTGTCAAAACTTGTCTCAGGTGTGAAGCATGGTCCTCTCTGGTCCTTGAGTAAATCAGGATGTCGTCAATGAATACGATGACAAAGCTATCCAAGAATGCCTTGAATACTCTGTCCATCTGTCCATGAAGGCTGCTGAGGCATTGGTCAGCCCGAAAGACATTACTACGAACTCGTAATGGCCATACCTCGTCCTGAACGCTGTTTTGGGGATGTCAGCATCCCTGATCCTCAGCTGATGATATCCAGACCTCAAATCAATCTTCGAAAAGACTGAAGCTCCCTGCAAGTGATCAAACAAATCGTCAATACGGGGCAATGGGTACTTGTTCTTCACTGTAACCTTGTTCAGTTCCCTGTAATCTATGCAGAGGCCCATCGAACCGTCTTTCTTCTTTACAAACAGAACTGGTGCTCCCCACGGGGACACACTGGGACGAATAAAACCACGGTCCAACATCTCCTGCAACTAAACCTTCAGCTTCTTCAGGTCAGCTGGTGCCATTCGGTAAGGAGCCTTTGAGATAGGGAGAGTCCCTGACTCAAGCTCGATTGTGAAGTCCACCTCTCTCTTAGGTGGTAAACCAGGCAACTCCTCTGGGAACACATCTGCAAATTCCTGTACAACCGGTACCTGATCCACGGATGGTGGAGAATGATCTCCTCTAGACAACTTCGCTAGGAAACCCATAGCTCCTCGAGCTAACAGACGTCGAGCTTTCACTGCTGAAATCAAAGGTGGACAAACTCCACTCCGAACTCCATGGAATCTAAAGCTCTGCTTTTTCAACGGTCTGAACACAACCTCCTTCTGGTGACAATCAATTAAGGCATGGTGCTCGCCTAACCAGTCCATCCCAAGGATCACATCAAAACCACTCATAGGCAGCACTATGAGTGTAGCAGCTAAAGACTCCCCGGATACTATGATCCGACCGTTTCTAATCTTTTCACTAGCCAACATACTAACTCCCGAAGGAGTGGCAACACATAACTCGAACCCTAAGGGTTCCAATACTAAACAGGCTTGACTAGCAAATAAAGCAGAAATAAACGAGTGGGTCGAGCCCGAATCAAACAGCACATAAGCATAATGGTCCAAAACAAGTAAATTACCTGCCACAGCTGCGTCAATCTCAGACCTGAAGAATTCCCATGTAGGGGGTGGGGATCCTGCAGGTCTGCCTCTAAGGGTGGACTCACACCACCACACTGCTGTGTCAGTGAGAACATGAGTCGCACAACACGGTCTCGCACATTTGGGCGATCCATGACTGAAAATGTACTCCATCCTGGCCAACCACTTAGCTGCCTTCAACGGTTCCTCGGTTGCATGGAACTCCTTACGTTTTGTAAAGGCCCAGGTTTTCATCCCGGTTTTCGGGTATCTGCCGTAGGGGTATTTTGGTAATTTGGTCAGCCGTCGTAATGTTTATGTCCTTTTCGGTTGCTAAAATTATTGGATGGTCTTATGTAGGATTTTGATGCTTTGTGGATGTGTTTGGGCATGATGAGATGCAAAAGTAAAATTGAGAAATAAAGTGAAGCACTTGGGGTTTGCTGCGTCAATCTCAGACCTGAAGAATTCCCATGTAGGGGGTGGGGATCCTGCAGGTCTGCCTCTAAGGGTGGACTCCCACCACCACACTGTTGTGTCAGTGAGAACATGAGCTGCACAACACGGTCTCTGCACATTTGGGCAGTCCATGACCTGGAAAATGTACTCCATCCTGGCCAACCACTTAGCTGCCTTCAACGGTTCCTCGGTTGCATGGAACTCCTTACGTTTTGTAAAGGCCCAGGTTTTCATCCCGGTTTTCCAGGTATGCCCTAGGGGTATTTTGGTAATTTGGTCGGGCCGTCAGGGCCGTTTATGTCCTTTTCAGTTGCTAAAATTATTGGATGGTCTTATGTAGGATTTTGATGCTTTGTGGATGTGTTTGGGCATGGTGAGATGCAAAAGTAAAATTGAGAAATAAAGTGAAGCAGTTGGGGTTTGAACCCGGGTCTCCGGGAAGCTTGATGGGTAGTGTGCCAGTTGAGCCATTGGGAGCACTTGTTGCTCTCTCCGCGGCATGTCTTGGTTATCCTTGACTCCTTGGGGTTTTGGTGCATTTGATTAAAAGAAGGGAAAATAGGTTTGAGTGCATTCTTCTCCAAAATTCCCTAGCCGCCCAAGCTTCCTCTCCCAAACTTCAAGCCGAGCTCCATCTTCCCTAGCAGCCCCATTGTTCGATCGTCACCCCGGGTAAGAATCCTCGTTCTCTTCTTCTTCCTCCGATTGGTGTTCTTGCTGGCCGAGAGAAAAGAAGGTGAGATTGGTGTTTTTGTTGCAGCTAGCCGAGATGAGCACCAACCGAGCAGCAGATCTACCCAACAACCCGTCGCAGCCTGTCGCACTCCCAGCAGCAGCCCTGCATCGCGTCGCCTGCCCATCGCGCCAGTAGCCGGGACGTGCCGCAATAGACGCCGTCGCCAGCAGCTCTGTCGTCGTAGCTCAGATCGCGTCTGCACGCCGCGCTCACACGCCCGCGTTCGTTTCATCCGTCCGCATCTGCACGTTGCACCCGCGCGCCCGTGTCTCGCCCGCATCTCATCTGCTCGTCTACGCCAGCACGCCCGCCCCCCAGTGCTCGTCCGCTCGCAGCTCCGAGCCCCAGCACCGTGCCAGCACGCTCAGCCACGCAGCCCAGCGCCCAGTAGTGCCCAGTGTCGTGCAGCCTATCCGTCCACGCGTCAGCCGTGCCGTGTGAGTTGCTCCCGAGCCGAGACCTGTTTGTTTTATTATATTTAGGCCTATAGATTGTGATATTGTTGTGCTTGTTAGGTTCTCATTAGCTAGCTCGGGATCGATCACAGCATAGGATCTTTGTGTGTAGTTGCCTCCCAACCAAGGTAAGGATTTCTTACCTGAGTTGTGTGGGCCCTGCGATATAATATGTGATTGCTGTTTGTATGCTTGTTTATGTTTATCAGCATGTTTAGTGATAGGTGCTCTGTTCTGAATTCCGACTGGCATGATTCTCGTGTTGTTCTCATGTTAGTTCCATGCTAGGTTTGTTCTGTTCTGGCATGCTCGTTATCTGTTCTTGCTTCGTAGTATCATGCTAGGTTCATTGCCTCTGCTGAGCACGTATTGGATTGTTTGTTGTATCTGCTATAGTTAGAATTATGATAGGTAGCATCATCCGGGCGAGGGTGCATAACGTGACTTGCATCCGTGGCAGGGACGTACGAGGCACTACTGTAACGGCCCAGGTTTTCATCCCGGTCTTCCAGGTACGCCCTAAGGGTATTTTGGTAATTTGGTCGGGCCGTCAGGGCCGTTTATGTCCTTTTTCAGTTGCTAAAATTATTGGTTTGTCTTAAGTAGGATTTTGATGCTTTGTGGATGTGTTTGGGGCATGGTGAGATGCAAAAGAAAAATTGGGAAATAAAGTGAAGCAATTGGGTTTCGAACCCAGTTGGTCTGGGAGGTCAGTTGTGTGTCATTGCTGGTTGAGCCTCGAGCTACTCTTGTTACTCTTTCCACGGCATATCTTAGTTAGCCTTGAGTCCTTTGGGTTTTGGTGCATTTGATTAAAAGAAAGGAAATTAGGTTTGAGTGTCATCTTCTCCAAAATCCCCTTGGCCGCCCAAGCCATTCTGTCCCAAGCTATAAGCCGAGTTCCTCCTCCCTAGCAGCCCGTTGTTCGATCGTCATCTCGGGTAAGGGTCCTCATCCTTTTCATCTTCTACCGTTCCGAGTGTTGCTGGCTGAGAGGGAAAGAGGTGAGTTTTGTGTTTTGTGCAGCCAGCCGAGAGGAGAGCAGCAGCCTTGTCGTGCCAGCAGCCGAGCAGCCCAGCACCTGCTTCGCCCATCCATCAACTCTGTCGCGCAAGACGGCCAGCCCAACAGCCTGCATCGAGCCCCAGACGCCGGTCGCAGCAGCCTGCGTCGCCCAGAGCCCTGTCTTAGCCCGTCGCACGCACCAGATCGCTTAGTGCGTCCGCGTCGCCAACAGCCCGTGCGCCCGGTCCGCGCCCAGCACCCGCAAGCCCTTCGCCGTCCCAGCGCGCCTGTAACGACCCAGGTTTTCATCCCGGTCTTCCAGGTATGCCCTAGGGGTATTTTAGTAATTTGGTCGAGCCGTCAGGACCGTTTATGTCTTTTTCTAGTTGCTAAAATTATTGGATGGATTTATGTGAGTTTTTGAGGCTTTGTGGATGTGTTTGGGCATGGGGAGATGCAAAAGGAAAATTGTGTGTTAAAAGTGTGTTTGGTGGGTTTCGAACCCAGGCGGTCTGAGAAGTCAGGTGGGTGGTGTGGCCAGTTGAGCTATGGAGAGCTCTTGTTGCTCCTTCCGGGTCATTTTATGGTTAGCCTTGGGTTTTGGAGTTTTGTTGTATTTGGTTAAAAGAGAAAGGAAGCTAGGTTTGCATTTCTTCTCCAACACCTCACTTTGCCGCACAGCCCCGCCTCCCAGCGCACCTTGCGCCAGCCCTCACCCGCAATACTGCAGACACTCGGCCCGTGTCGTCGTGTCGTGTGAGTGCCCCGAGCCGAGCCTGCTTGTTTTATTATATTTTAGGGCTATGATGGTGATTTCTATTGTGTTTGTTAGGTTCTCGTTAGCTAGCTCGGGATCGATCGCAGCGTAGGATTTTGTGTGTAGTTGCCTCCCGGCCAAGGTAAGGATTTCTTACCGGAGTTGTGTGGCCCTGCGGTATATTTGTGATTGTTGTTTTGTATGCTGTGTATGATTATTAGCATGTTTAGCCCTAGGTGCTCTGTTGCAATTCTGATCGGCATGAACTCTTGTATTGTTTCTCATGTTAGCCCATGGTAGGTTGTTCCATTCTCGCATGTTCGATATCTGTTCTTGCTTCGTAGTATCATGCTAGGTTCCTTGTATCTGTTGAGCACGTATTGGACCGCATTGATTGATTTATTATTATTGCTATGGTTTAGAGTTCGTAGGTAGCATCATCCGGCCGGATGCATAACGTAACTTGCATCCCCGACGGGGACGTGCGAGATGGTACTCGTCCACGATCCCGTTAGGGTTTAGCTAACCCTAACGGCCGCCCCGCAATCTTGGGTGAGGGTGGCAAATCGTTAAATGCCCCAACGGTCGGGATGATGACTTGGCATTGCCTCGTCCCGGCAGATCGGCACGTCCTCGGCGTGTTCGGCCGTAGCCCTTGATTGCCACACGATAGGGCAAGGACCGCTTCTGGTGTAAGCCTACCACGACCGGTTCCTTAGCCTCGGTGCGGTGGTACAGCTGACATAGTTCACGTGTCCGTGTCTCACACCCTATGTCGGTGACACCGATCCGTAGATTTAGTTAGGCATGGTGGATCGACTCAGGCGACTTGCCACTAGACCCGGCACCCCGAGTTTGCGGTAGCATGCGGTGCGCGCTTACGCTCATTACAACACCGACCGAGAGCTCCTCGGGATCTTGAGCTAGTGCACCTTTCGTATCGACGAGAGACAGTGAGGCCGAGACTCGTTTCTCGTATAGGGCGTATTGTGTGGTGGATTTATTTCCGGACTAAGACCACGAGTTGGCATCCGAGGTCCAAGTGTGGACTTAAGCTATGTGCTCTATTCTCGTGTTTATACTCATAGCTTGCATACATTCTTCTAGATGATCATGTATATCGTATTGTACCCGGTTGGGGATTCTTACTTGAGTAATTCGTTACTCACCCTTATTCTGTGGTTTTCCACAGTAACCAAGGCGCGAGACAGGATGGTCAAGGAGGAGCTGTGATCATGGAATCTGCTATCATCTCGACCATTTTATTATATCATGACTCTTGACTCTTGTTATTTCCCACGAATGCATGTAGACGGGCACGAGCCCTAGGATGTTTTCTTACGTTTTATGGATTCCAAAGATATTTGTACTTGTGGATTGTTTAAATGGTTTAAATAAATCTCTGATCAGAGTATGCTTTTAGAAATGTATGTTTTGGTTGTTGAATGTTTCTGTTTTTACTTGGGATCCGAAATATATTTTTCATAATGTCTTTTATTTCCAATACATGCATCGGGGTAAAGGCCCATTTAGAGCCCCTTTTGGGTCGGGTCTTTACTGATTGGTATCGAGCTCGAGTCATAGATTCTGTAGATCGACCTTTGTTGTAGGTCATCCTTCCATGATCACCAGCACTCCGACAGTCATCAGTACGCCTAGGTTTATTGTTTTAGAAAGGAAAAAGGGTTGAGAATTTACAATACCTGTCATCTTGTGTATGCCTTGTGTAGTGTTGTGGAGCCGAGACGAAAGGTGTTCGACTCGTTGTTGGTTTGGGCTTAGTGAGCCATCATGCCAACTTTCTCATGATGCGAGCGGTTTGTTTAGCGGCTTGTTGAGGTATCCAGATAGATTCGGATGCCCCGGGACATCGTTCCGCAGGGAGGCGAGCTTAGACTCCCGTTGGCCATTTGTGGCCCAGCTGCTGCTTTTCCCCTAGTGAGAGGGTGGTGGTGCTTCGTGCGGATCGCCAAGATGTTGATCGCACCCGCAGGAGCAGGGCGCTTGGCATGTCCGACCGAGGAGTTGGACCGATCGTGTTGATGTTGAGGCCGCGTCGTGGTTGTTAGGCCCGCATGCCGTTTGGCCCCGGCAGCTTGAGTTGCCTAGAGGAGGGGGTAGAGGCTAGCGGCGCCTCAGTGAGACTCCTTGAGCAGAGTGTGCTCCAGCATGAGAGATTTGATGGCGGTCTTTAGCTATCGAGAGCGGAGACCCAGCGCGCTTTGTAGCGCGTAGTGAGAGGAGTCCCGGCACAGATAGCCCAAATTGACAGAGTTTGTTTCAAAGATTTTTCCCCAGTAGCTCTTGTAGCCCCTGAGGTTCCCTGGAGGGCATGATCAAGCAGGTTTATTCGGATGAGTTTGTTGGCGTTGATGGAGACGCCCGGGTTGGCAAATGGATGCCTGTAGAGCTCGATGTTTTAGTAAGTCCTACTGCTAGTAGTAAAGTAGTTGGCCAGAGTTTGAGTTTAGCATCCGTGTGTGGGATGCCCCTGCTGCTCGAGAGGCCGAGGTGTGCCGTTCTGTCTTTTTGGTTCATCGGATGGTGGTGGAAGTCCCTTGTGAGAGGTGGACTAGCGAGTCTCCACCATCGCCCGATTGTTTGGCAAGTTGCCGTGTTAGTGGCTTGAGGCGGATGAAGGGTCATCTTTGCCCCCTTGCGAGCTTGCCGTTGTTTTTAACGACCCGACTTCCTCGGATGTGGATTTGGTAGTAGTAGCACTTGAGGTGCATTGGTTGGTGTGCCACTTTGGCACTAAGTCCAGTTCAGCTTGAGTTTGGCTTGGGCATAGCGGATGGTTCTATTCCGTTCGGAGTTCAGTACTCCTTTAGCCTTGGATCTGTTTATGGCGCTTGCACCTGCTTTAGTCGTGCGGAGGGCTAGTTCGGTGGTAGTCGATGGACTACAAGCGAAAGATGCTCGAGAGGAGCGGAGCCTCTTCCCAAATGTTTCCGGAGGTTGAGTAAGTCAAAGCAGGTTGCCGGTTGGTAAATATTGGTGCGCGTGAGTCTTGCGCTAGTGTTAAGGCCAAGAGATTTTCCTTGTGGTTGGTAGTGCGGTCAAACTACCTTCGAGTGCCTAAATCGAGGAGAGTTGAGCATTGTAGATGCGAATTTGGTCCAAATGAGGGACCATGAGTTGGATGCTTATCGATGAGCCGATGCCTATGAGGCGAGTTGGATGCTTTTGAAGCAAGATGAGCAGATACCTTGCGAGAGGTTTTGGATGCCTTAGGGGTAAGCACCCTTGGTAGAGGCTTGGTACAAAGTAAGTTTGGTTTGGCATGATTATGCTTTGGTAGAGCAAGGTTGCCTCACTTTCAGTATCGTGTAGAGATGGAACTTTTGGTGTTCCTTGGATTGTTTGTATCATTGCCAGGGAGTTATCGTTGCTTTGTGGAAAAGCGCTTGTTAGTCTTGGATCTCTAAAGGAAGGTTGGGAGTTGTGCACACAAGTGTGTTTTGTGTGGTTCGTTCCGTGGCGAGAGTTTGAGATCCATGTAGGGTTTGCTTTGGAGATCTCGTGCTCGGTTCCTTGAGAAGTTGGACTCCGTGGTGGTTGTTGTAAGGCTTTGGTTGAGGTGGTAAGGATATCGTGCTCGTGGTATCAAGTTGTTGCTTAGGCAAGATTTGTTAAGCTAGGCCTAAGCTTGGTTGGCGATCTTCTTGTTGATCGTTGGTTGGAGTTCGATTGGAAACCGAACAAGAGCGGTGGTAGCTAAGCCGCGCGGTTTTTCCGATCGTCATGGCTAAGAGAGTTGTTCGGATCCTTCCTTGGGTAGAAGTTATGTTGTGGCCGATGTTTTGAGTAGGAGGATGACGCATTCTGTAGCGTTTCGAGTCCTCTAGGTTCCCAAGGAGTTGGAGTTGGCCAGCATGGTTGGGATGCTTTGAAATTGGAGTTGTTTGTTCAGCAGTTATGTCTGTTAGATCGTATGTCGGCGGTGTGTGTGTGTGTCGAGGGTTGCCGAAGAACCCTAGGTTGTGGAGAGCCTCTCCGTAGCTCGGTCAGCCCAGCTAGTGAGTTTCAGCTAGGCTAGCCGGAGGCGTGTAGTTTGTAGCCTCGGTGGAGTTGCTAGCGAGTCTTGGTAGACTAGCAAGCTAGTGTTTGTTTGGAGTAAAGTCCGGAGTGGTTTCGGTGTGGTGGCAAGTTGATGCTTGGTGTTGACCAAGGTGTGGAATGGAGTTGTTAGAGTTTAGTTTTGCTCGTGGGGGCGAGTGGTTTGTACCATGTTGGTTGTTTTTCATGTTTCCAGGATGTTGAGTTGCCCCGTTTGGCATTTGGAGGTTCATCGAGATGGACCCTTGTTACGCCCGTGAGATTAGATGTTGTTGCTCTGGTGGAGCAAGGCAAAGTGAGCGTATGTGGAGTTCTCTCATCCGTTGGTTGTCCGCTTGTAAGAGCCGTTTCCTTCGGGGAGTTGTCGTTACTCCCTTGGTCTTGGAGTTAATGGTGGAAGCGCTAGCTTGAAGGAAAAGTTTGTTGGTCGCTTGGAAGTAGTCGTTTGTCCAGCTTAAGCGGATTCTTGGATGGTGTTCTAGAGGCTGCAGATAAAGGTTGTTCTGCCTCTTGTGAGTGTTTGGCCAAGATTTGGTTCGTTTGTTGTTTCGAGAGCTAGTTCGGTTCTAGCCGGAGGCGTTATCGAGGCCTTGTTCCTAGTCATAAGTTTTGGGAGTTGACCCCTCCTCAGCTGATTGAGCAAGTGCTTTTTGTTTCTGGTTTGGTGGTCCGATTGGTTGAGTTTTCTCTTGGGTGTTGCTTCCAAGAGAGTTGGTTGTCGTTGCCTTGGGTTTGAGCAAGTCGGCGAGCGTGTGTGGAGTTCGCCGCCCTTCCGAGTTTGCTTGCTTTGGAAGTCGTTTCCCGTTTGGCGTGAGTCGGCTTAGCTCCCGAGTTGTGTAGTCGATCGAGTAGCGCAGCGATCACCCCAATGAGAGAGGGTCCTGCTTTGTGTTGTTAGCAAGCAAGAGTTGTTTGTTCCCGCAAGGGCGGAGGCCACCAAGAAGAGTTGAGTTGTTCGACAAGTTGTTGGTTCTTTGGGGATTGAAGATTTCCTTTCCCTCTAGCCTCTGTGGTGGTTGAGTTGCTCCTTGGATGCCACCTCGAGTGATAGCTTATGCGAGGTAGTCTTGCGGATTCGTGTGGCCCGGATCCGTAAGCTTTGAGGTTGTCGTTATCCGTTTTCCTTGTGAGGTTTTGGGAGTGGAGCTTACGTTGGAAGATGAGTTAGGCTTAGGCTTAAAGGGAAGTCTTTTGAGTAGCCAGGTTGAATTTTAAGAGTTGAGTAGTAGCTTGGAGGCAGCGTTGCTCGTTATAAGTTTGGGTTGAGTTCTCTGAGCAAAGCCCTTCTCGGGCTTTGTTCCTAGTTGTTGTGAGTTCCCAGCTGGCGTTAGTAGAGCCGCGTTTGAGTGAGTTGGCACGCAGGTGCCGTGGCATTGGTTGGTAAGTCGTTGAGCCGCTTTTTCCTCAAGGTGTTGTGTCGCAGATAGTCTGCGTGATGGTTTAGTCCTTGCTTCCCGAGTTTTCCTTGAGAGGAATGTTGGATGTTCCTTGCCCGGCGATTTTCTCCTTAAGATGGTTGCTTAAGTGTTGTGGTCGTGTTCTAGTTGGAGAAGTTTGTCTTTTTGGATCGATCGCGATTGGTGGTTCGTTTTTGTATCTCGTTAAGGTTTAGAGTCAAGGTTTGAGGTTTGTTGGTCTTTTGTGAAGTAAGAGTAGGCCGTTTAGTTTTGGATTCTGGAAGGTTCAGGTTGTTTGGCCAGTTGTTGTAGGGTTGAGTTTGTTTGTTGACAACTGTGTGCACGTTGTTTTTTTATATGTATCGATGTTGGGGCGGCATGTGCCTAACCCATTGTTCATTGTGGACTTTGAGCCCTTGCGGTGATTGAGGGTTTGGGCTTGAGGAGAAGCCTATGAGTATTCTGGTCTTGAGTCGAAGACGTTGCGTAGAAGTGAGATCCGTTGGTAAAAGTTTAGTGAAGGAGTATGAGTTCGGAGGAGGCCGCTCGTGAGCGGGAGGACGGGATGAGAATGCGCTTTCTGTGTTGTTTCAGTCTTAAGGACTTTCGAGGACGAAAGTCATAAAAAGGAGGGAATATTGTAACGACCTGTTTTTCATCCCGGTCTTCCGGTATGCCCTAGGGGTATTTTAGTAATTTGGTCGGGCCGTCAGGACCGCTTATGTCTTTTTTCTAGTTGCTAAAATTATTGGATGGATTTATGTGAGTTTTGAGGCTTTGTGGATGTGTTTGGGCATGGGGAGATGCAAAAGGAAAATTGTGTGTTAAAAGTGTGTTTGGTGGGTTTCAACCCAAAGTGATCCGAGAAGTCGTGGGTGGTGTGGCCAGTTGAGCTATGGAGAGCTCTTGTTGCTCTTTCCGGTCATTTTATGGTTAGCCTTGGGTTTTGGAGTTTTGTTGTATTTGGTTAAAAGAGAAAGGAAGCTAGGTTTGCATTTCTTCTCCAACACCTCACTTTGCCGCACAAGCCGCCCTCCCCGCCGCCTTGCCCAGCGCCACCCAGCCCACCCTACTGCAAGCAGAAGATCGGCCCCGTGTCGTCGTGCCGCAGTGAGTGCCCCGAGCCGAGCCTGCTTGTTTTATTATATTTTAGGGCTATGATGGTGATTTCTATTGTGTTTGTTAGGTTCTCGTTAGCTAGCTCGGGATCGATCGCAGCGTAGGATTTTGTGTGTAGTTGCCTCCCGCCAAGGTAAGGATTTCTTACCGAGTTGTGTGGGCCCCGCGGTATATTTGTGATTGTTGTTTTGTATGCCTGTGTGTATGATTATTAGCATGTTTAGCCCTAGGTGCTCTGTTCAATTCTCGATCGCATGAACTCTTGTATTGTTTCTCATGTTAGCCCATGCTAGGTTGTTCCATTCTCGCATGTTCGATATCTGTCTTGCTTCGTAGTATCATGCTAGGTTCCTTGTATCTGTTGAGCACGTATTGGACCGCATTGATTGATTTATTATTATTGCTATGGTTTAGAGTTCGTAGGTAGCATCATCCGGGCGGATGCATAACATAACTTGCATCCCCGACGGGGGACGTGCGAGATGGTACTCGTCTCTCATCCCGTTAGGGTTTAGCTAACCCTAACGGTGGCCCCGCAATCTTGGGTGAGGGTGGCGATCGTTAAATGCCCCAACGGTCGGGATGATGACTTGGCATTGCCTCGTCCCGGCGATCGGCACGCGTCCTCGGCGTGTTCGGCCGTAGCCCTTGATTGCCACCGATAGGGCAAGGACCGCTTCTGGTGTAAGCCTACCACGACCGGTTCCTTAGCCTCGGTGCGGTGGTACAGGTGACATAGTTCACGTGTCCGTGTCTCACACCCCTATGTCGGTGACACCGATCCGTAGATTTAGTTAGGCATGGTGATCAACACGGGCGACTTGCCACTAGACCCGACACCCCGAGTTTGCGGTAGCATGCGGTGCGCGCGCTTACGCTCATTACAACGCCGGCCGGAGAGCTCCTCGGGATCTTGAGCTAGTGCACCTTTCGTGACGACGATGAGAGCGGTGAGGCCGAGACTCGTTTCTCGTATAGGGCGTATTGTGTGGTGGATTTATTTCCGGACTAAGACCCCGAGTTGGCATCCGAGGTCCAAGTGTGGACTTAAGCTATGTGCTCTATTCTGTGTTTTATACTCATAGCTTGCATACATTCTTCTAGATGATCATGTATATCGTATTGTACCCCCGGTTGGGGATTCTTACTTGAGTAATTCGTTACTCACCCTTATTCTGTGGTTTTCCACAGGTAACCAAGGCGCGAGACAGGATGGCTGAAGGAGGAGCTGTGATCATGGAATCCTGCTGTCATCTCTGACCATTTTATTATATCATGACTCTTGACTCTTGTTATTTCCCCTGAATGCATGTAGACGGGCACGGAGCCCTAGGATGTTTTCTTACGTTTTATGGATTCCAGCATATTTGTACTTGTGGATTGTTTAAATGGTTTAAATAAATCTCTGATCAGAGTATGCTTTTAGAAATGTATGTTTTGGTTGTTGAATGTTTCTGTTTTTACTTGGGATCCGAAATATATTTTTCATAATGTCTTTTATTTCCAATACATGCATCGGGGTAAAGGCCCATTTAGAGCCCCTTTTGGGTCGGGTCTTTACAGCGCCCGTACCGTGTCGCTTGCCCACCCGCATCTAGCCATCGCGTCTGCTTGTCTGCGCCGCGGTGCTCGTGTGCTCACCCACTCGTCCGTCTGCAGCTACGCAAGACGCACTTTGCCGCCATCGGCGCCCAAAGCAAGAAACACTCCCGTGCGGCAAACTGTCCGTCTGCGCGTCAGCCGTGCCGCGTGAGTTGCTCCCAAGCCGAGCTCTATTTATTTTATTATATCTAGGCCTATGGTTTGTGATTATTGTTGTGTTTGTTAGGATCTCGTTAGCTAGCTCGAGATTGATTGCAGCTTAGGATTCTTGCGTGTTGTCGCCTCCCGACCAAGGTAAGGATTTCTTACCGGAGTTGTGTGGGCCCTGCGATATTATATGTGATTGCTGTTTGTATGCTTGTTTGTGTTTATTAGCATGTTTAGTGATAGGTGCTCTGCTCTGAATTCCCGACTGGCATGATTTCTTATGTTGTTTCTCATGTTAGTCCATGCTAGGTTGTTCCGTTCTGGCCTGCTCGTTATCTGTTCTTGCTTCGTAGTATCATGCTAAGTTCGTTGTATCTGTTGAGCACGTATTGGATTGTTTGTTGTATCTGTTTATAGGTTTGAGATATGGTAGGTAGCATCATCCGGGCCAGGATGCATAACGTAACTTGCATCCACGGCAGGGACGTGCGAGGCGGTACTCACTCGCCCGATCCCCGTTAGGGTTTAGCTAACCCTAACGGCGCAGCCCCGCAATCTTGGGTGAGGGTGGCGGATCGTTAAATGCCCCAACGGTCCCCGATGATGACATGGCATTGCCTTGTCCCCGGCAGTCGGCACGTCCTCAGCGTGTTCGGTCGTAGCCCTTGATTGCCACTTGTGAGGGCAAGGACGGCTTTCTGGTGTAAGCCTACCACGACCGGTTCCTTAGCCTCAGGTGCGGTGGTTCAGGGTGACATAGTTCACGTGTCTAGGTCTCACACCCCTATGTCGGTGACACCGATCCGGAGATTTAGTTAGGCATGGTGGTCGACTGGGCAGCTTTGCCACT
The DNA here is from genome assembly GCA_036507275.1 of Sicyos edulis. Taxonomy (NCBI): domain Eukaryota; kingdom Viridiplantae; phylum Streptophyta; class Magnoliopsida; order Cucurbitales; family Cucurbitaceae; genus Sicyos; species Sicyos edulis. The sequence continues at coordinate 18,147,447 of CM071851.1, forward strand.
AGACCCGGCACCCCCATGGTTTGCAGTAGCATGCGGTGCGCGCATACGCTCATTACAGCGCCGACCGAAGAGCTCCTCGGGATCTTGAGTTCATTGCACCTTTCGTATCGACAGTAGACAGGCTGAGGCTGAGACTTGTTTCTCGTATAGGATCGTATTATGAGGTGGATTATTCTGGAGTAAGACCCTAAGATGGCATCCGAAGTTTATGTGTGGATTTAAGCTATGTGCTCTCTTCTGTGTTTATATTCATAGCTTGCATACCTTTCTGCTAGATGACCATGTATATCGTATTGTACCCCGGTTGGGGATTCTTACTGAGTAATTCTGTAAAGACCCGACCCGAATGGGGTTCTAAAATAGGCCTTTACCTTAATGCATGTGTTCAAAACATAAAGACAATATGCAAGAATGGTTTTCGGATTCTAAGTGAAAACTAAAACATGCAAACAACCATTTAAAACAAACACAGTTATAGAATTCCTGAAACCTGTCCCTGTTTCCAAGTACCTGTTCCAAGACAAATACATTTCCAAAACTCACTCTGATAAGAGATTTCTTTAAAACATCCAAAACTTTCCAATAAGTACAACAAGGCTAGAATCCGAAAAATGGTCAGAAAACAACCTAGGGCTCCGTGCCCAACTACATGCATTCAGAGGAAAATAAATGTAAAGACCCGACCCGAATGGGGTGCTAAAATAGGCCTTTACCTCAATGCATGCAATCAAAACTAAAATCAATATGCAGGAATGGTTTTCGGATTCTAAGTGAAAACTAAAACATTCAAACATTTATTTGAAAAGTCAACATAAAATTCCTGTAACCTGTCCCTGTTTCCAAGCACCTGTTCCAAGACAAATACATTTTCAAAACTCACTCACGATCGAGATTTATTTAAAACATTCAAACTTTCCAAAGAGTTACAACAATTGCTAGAATCCTAAAAAAGCAAATCGAGAGAAAACAACCTAGGGCTCCGTGCCCAACTTCATTCATTTAGAGGACATTTAAAACATAAAAACATAAATACAAGACTCAGAGTTCGAAACAACGGGTTTCCATGATCACAGCTCCTCCTCCATCCATTCTGTCTCACACCATGGTTACTTGTGGAAAACCACAAAATAAGGGTGAGTAACGAATTACTCAGTAAGAATCCCCAACTGGGGTACAATACGATATACATGGTCATCTAGCGTAAAGGTATGCAAGCTCAATATAAACACGTAATAGAGCACATAGCTTAAATCCACACATAAACATCGGATGCCATCTCGTGGTCTTAGTCCGAATAATCCACCACACAATACGCCTAGACGAGAAACAAGTCCCGACCTCAGCCTGTCTACTGTCGATACGAAAAGTGCACTAGCGCAAGATACCGATGAGCTCTCCGGTCGGCGCTGTAATGAGAGTAAGCGCGCAACGCATGCTACTGCGCACCATGGGGGTGTCTTGGTCTAGTGGCAAGCCGCCCATGTCCAATACCATGCCTAACTAAATCTCTGGATCGGTGTCACCGACATAGGGGTGTGAGACTCGACACGTGAACTATGTCACCTGAAGCACCGCACCGAGGCTAAGGAACCGGTCGTGGTAGGCTTACACCGTAAAGCCGCCCTTGCCCTAACAGTGGCAATCAAGGGCTACGACCGAACACGCCGAGGACGTGCCCGATCGCCGGGGATGAGGCAATGCCAAGTCATCATCCCGACCGTTGGGGCATTTAACGATCCGCCACCCTCACCCAAGATTGCAGGGCCAGCCGTTAGGGTTAGCTAGACCCTAACGGGATCAGGGATGGAGTACCGTCTCGTACGTCCCTGTCGTGGATGCAAGTTACGTTATGCATCCGGCCCGGATGATGCTACCTACCTACCAACTCTAAACTATAATATCAACAAAGAAACAATCCAATACAATCCAATACGTGCTCAACAGATACAACGAACCTAGCATGATACTACGAAGCAAGAATGAGATACGAGCATGCGAACGGAACAACCTAGCATGGACTAACATGAGAAACAACATAAGAAATCATGCCAGTCAGGAATTCAGAACAGAGCACCTATCACTAAACATGTTGATAAACACAAACAAGCATACAATTAGCAATCACATAATATATCGCAGGGCCCACACAACTCTAGTAAGAAATCCTTACCTGGTCGGAAGGCAACTACACACAAGAATCCTAAGCTGCGATCGAACCCGAGCTAGCACTACTACAAAAAAAGGTATAGTTGACGCTTGATTATTTTAAATACTTGACGTTTTTTAGAAAAAACGTCAAGTAAGCATACTTCAAATATAAAGAGCGTCAATAAAGGTAAAAAGACGCGATTTTTTTCCTTCGGTTTTTCGCTAGGTTTTAGTTGATGCTTTATGCGCGTTATCTTTAATAATATTTTTGTTGACATACACAAAACGTCAACTAACAGTAATTTAAAATAAATTAAAAAAAACTCTAAGTGTTTTTAAAGAAAGTGAAAACAAAAGTGTAGCCCTAGCCGCGACTTTCTTCCCCAATTCACGAATTCATCCAACCTTGGCCAAATCGTCGCATAGGTTTTCTTCTCTTCTTCGCTCAAAATTCATAGCGTCACTTTTTGTTCTTTCTCTTTGATTTTCTTTTCAATGGACTAAAATTCATCCTCCTCTTCTTCTTCATACTTTTCCTCCACTCAATTGTATCTCCATCTCCAAAGATCAAGCGTTCGTTTCAAATCTCGTCGTCTTCATGAGGCTCACGAGTGAATCCTTAGAATCCTTAGTATCACGACTTGGTGAGTCCCTGTGCACAAACTTGCAATTTTGTTGTGTGTTGTTTCTAAATCCTTTACCTTGATTTATTTTGATAATCTTGTTATCTGGTTCTGATTTCTGTTTAAGAAGTAAATTGTACATTGTTTTGGTTCTTTTTTATATTAAACAAGTTGTTTTTGTTTTTGTTCTGTTTGGGAGATTTTGTTTTTGGTGTATGTTTGTATTACTCTAATCTTGTAGCAACATCTGATTCATGGGTTACAGGTGCACCCACTACACCATCAAGTGGTATGTCGTGTATTCATTTTCCATGTTTATTTTTCTGACTTGTGTGAATCCACATTTTTTTCCCTCTTTTAGCTTTTGTAGTGATGATGCATTTATTGCCTTAGGTACTGGAGATCAATTCTCTTTTCAATTTGGGTCCATAAGTCATGGATTCATGAATGGTATGCAGGTATATTTCCAAAAACTAATTCATGAAATGCACTTGATATCTTCCATGTAGGCACTCTTGCCCTCAATTTTTTGATGTTGTCATGATATTATATATTATAGTTCATTTTTTTTAATGGAGATTTCTATTTCGTTTTGTAGCTTCCAATAAGGACTAGCTCAGCTCCTCCAAATTTAGATGAACAAAAACATGACCAGGTTTGTATTACTTCTTTCTGGATTGTCTAGTTTCTAAGACTAGGACTGTCAATTCGTCTACTTGATTTCCATTACAGAAAGTATCATTTGGTAGACTGGTTTGAACTACGAAAGTAAATTTTGAATTCTACTCTCTTTCACGAGTCGGTGCAAGATAGAAAATCATTTGGCATCTCACGCTCTAAGGGGCTGTTTGTTTGACATATTTAAGGAGGATTTTAATGGAAGATTTACTAATTTCTCCTCAGAAACCTATATCTAAACTAGTTTTTACTAACTTCTCCTTTTTACTTTTAAAAATAACTCTCATTTCTAACCATTCATTTCTAATAATTCATTTATAATTTCTCAATCATTTCTAACCATTCATTTCAAATAAATCAAAATAACTCACTTTTAACCACTCATTTTTAATCATTCCTTTTTTAACTATCCAAAATAACTACTCATTTTAAATCTTCATCCAAACAAAGTTTTCATTCTAACTCCTCTACACAAAAACCATATCCAAACAAATCTTTGGTTATCACTCTAGATTTTTAACTGTCCAAAATAACTCATCAATATAACTTCTAAAGCTAAATCCTACTTAAATATGTCAAACAAATACCCCTAAGGTTTTACGGTTGGTTAAATCAGATCCAACAAAAGAGTGAAGCCCTATGTTGGGATTTTGCGCTGTGATTGTTGTCTGTGTTTGTAAATTTTGAATTCCTCGCAGGGGATGGAGCTTCCTGCTGTAAGGTCGTCGATTTCATCACTCACGCAAGGGTTCATGGCATGAGCAAGTAACTTTCTTTTAGTAATTGGTTAAAGGAAGAATTATGACTTTATTGTATATTTAAATTTATGTTTTAATATTTGGTACAAGAATCCTCTGTCTAAATTTCGATTCACTTTCTTATAATCGAACTACATAATATACCATTTTATGAATAGAGAATGGAGGAGATGGCACAGTACATATTATTCTTTCTCTTTATTTCAATTTCAATTTCAGGAGGAGATGGCATAGTACATATAATTCTTTCTCTTGATTTCAATTTCAATTTCAATTTTAGTGCCTTCACTTTCTTTTTTGCTCCATACTTAATTTTCTAACATTGCCGATTGTTCATATTTTACTTAATCGTTTTGTGGGCTACTTATAATTCGTTGCAGGCTACTTTGAGTCTTTGAGAGTTTCTTCCATTGTCGTTTTGGCTTTGATTCATATTTGACGCCCCAAACTCTCTAATCATACAGGTTTGCTTCTATGTTTTATTTATTTTTTTCAATTTTAAAAAATATTTCTTATGAAGTTTTGTTTACCCATCCAATCTTATGTATTAGAGCAATCCAACCCAACACTATATTTTTAGGTAGGTTGGGTTTAGTAGCCGAGTTGTAAGTTTTGTTGAGCTTTCTTGTCCAAGTATATTTAGATGTTTTTATGTGAATCATTTTTTTTTTCATAAAAATTTGCTACTTGAACCATTTTTCAGTGGTTGTGTTTTAAGTAGTAAAGGACATGTTTAAGCAATCTTTTAGTGATTGTGTTTTAAGTAGCAAATAGATAATTAACTAGAATTGTTTACATTTATTATATGGAAGCTTTGTAGATAAAAAATACTGTGATATTTCTTTTGTATTGTTGTAATTGTCCTTTGTTTCATTGTTATTGACCTTGACTTCCTAATTGTTGTTTACAAAACTAACTTCTCAAACTAACACCTTATTCAAAACCTCATCCAAACACCTCTAATTTTCATTCTAAAAGTTATTTAAAGAAAACTTACACACTAAATGAGTTGGTGGGGCGATTGGTTATCTGGTTTAGAGTTTATCCATTTCCACTCCACGGTCACGGGTTCGATCTCTGGAATCGATATTGTAATCCCCTTCCCCCACTTCTTTTCATTTCATCTCATATGGTCTTTGAACTTTAAGATTTGCACCATCTAGATCTTAGGTAATTAACATCTTTTTTTTGTTGAAAAGTAATTAAATTAATGTCTTAATATTTGTTTACCTTGCAGCATCTAGCAATTAGCTGGCTATATGTGCTTTCTTCTGTTGGCAAGAGTAACCCAAATGGCACGAACTCTGTAAACAACAGGAACAACTTTTTTTCTCATAAAATTTCACCATTCAGGTTAGTATCCGATGCCTTGTGATTATTGGAAGGTTTCATCAAAATGGCTTCTCTATGAAGTGATGTTCCCAAATTGCAGAGTAGTTGAATTTGGTTTTTAGTCTTTTGACTCCTTCATCTTAGATTCTTCAGGTCTTTCATATAGAAAATATGAAATCTAAATACATAAACCAAATCGGCCAAAAGTTAAAAATAGATAAATCATCTACGGAATCAAATGCTTATCTCCGATCATTGCTACATTTGGGTGTTAATCTCAATCTCTCTCTCTCTCTCAATTTCAGTATTCTGTATGTAAATTTTGTGTTTGAAATTTGATACTGTTTCCCTCTGTTTTACAGGATTGATGAATGGAAAGAGCCTTCAGAAGAAACATTGACTAGCAGCTGAGGAATGTATATAATGTTTGAATTTTGCTTTCAATTATTTTGGTTTTTAGATCTAAAATATTGAGGGAAAGACTTCTTCTCTCTTTGCAAATAATATATATGTATATATATTTCATATTCTTTTTTTGTGTATTCATTTAGTTTTGATAATATTAGGCTATTTTTGGAATGAGTGATTTTGTGTATATTTAGGAAGTCAACTTTGAAAAATGTTTCAAAGTTGGGAATCTTGTTCCATACTTTCTTTGTAATTTTGGATCATGTAGAATATTAATACTAAAAATATATATTAAGTTATGCTAATTATGTTGAATGTTTTGTAATTTATAATCAGAATTCTGTCAAGCAATATATCATTTTACAGGCAGGAAATTTAGGTAAATTCGACCAATTTTTTTTAAAATAAAGATATATTCCTTGACGTTTAATACACGTCAACAATAATGATCAAGTTGACGTTAGATAAGTGTCAATTGTATTTTACAATGACGTTTTTGGTTAAATTTGTTGACGTTTCTAAAATGTCAACAAATAATTCCGTTGACGTTTAAATAACATCAATCCATGTACATTTCTTGACGTTTTGACTATGTCAATTATATCGTTGGATGACGCTTTATCAAGCGTTAACTATAGTGACTTTAGTTGACAGTCGATTCGTTGACGTTTCCAAAAGCGTCAACTACACTACATAGTTGACGTTCTGTGCGCGTCAATTAACCCATTTTTTGTAGTAGTGTAGCTAACGAGAACCTAACAAACACAATAATAATCACAATCCATAGGCCTAAATATAATAAAATAAATAGGGCTCGGCTCGGGAGCAACTCACGCGGCACGGCTGACTCGCGGACGGACAAGCTGCACGGGCGAGGCTGCTGTTGGGCGCTGAAGAGCGGCAGGGGTTGCGCGCTGGGGCGCTGGCGCGGACAGGCGAACGCGAGCGCGAGCTCGGCTGGGCTATGGCGTGCGGCGCGGCTCGGCATAGGGAACGGCGCGCGGGCGATGCGACGAGCAACAGGGACGCGTGCGGGCTGGGCGACGAGCTACAGGGAACGCGCGCGGGCTGGACGACCTGGTGCAAAGTTGGACGGCGCTGGGGCTGGGCGGCCTGGCACAGTGCGGGCATGGGTCTGGGCGAGTTGGGGCTGGGTCTGGGCGAGCAGGGGCTGGGGTTGGGCGAGCTGGGCGGCTAGGGCTGGGGTTCGGGTTTGGTGAGAGGGAGAGAGAGAGAGAGAGAGATGAGAGAGAGAGAAAAAGGGGAAAAATGGGATTTTTCTAATTTTCCATCCTTATCCTATTTTAAATAAGCCTTAAACACCAAAAATCCCATCCCACGGCTTCCTCCTTCGAGACCCGGCTGAAGCAATCTTTTCCAATAAATAAAACTCACTTAAATCAAACTCCCAAATCAACATTAAGGGCAAGGGGTCAAATCCCAATGGAAGCACTCAAACAACAATAATTTTTCCAAAACCCAAACCACTTCCAAACTTCCAAACGACTAGCCCAAACATCTTGGGTCTTGCAACCAACAACAATCAAGCCACGACAAAGGCAGGAGCGACCTTGGAATCCTGAAAATCCATAAATCCTGCGTGGGGAGCAAAAGACCAAAATACCCCTAAGGGTTAAAATAGCTCTAACGGCCCAACCGAACAACCAAATCTTGAACCGAAGGCACCTGGAAAATTGGAATAGAAAACTGGGCCATTACAATACTCCCTCCTTTTAAGACTTTCGTCCTCGAAAGTCCCAAGACGAAACAGCTCTAGGAAAACTCCACTGATTCCTAACCAACTGAACTTCTCGGCTAAGACAACACTAACCTTCTTCGAAAACCAAACCCTCTTGGGTTCTCAAAACTCAAAGCCACAATGCCATCCAGACTGCCACAAACTATCTCAACCAAGACTAGGCATACACTGAACTCTGAAGGGAATAGATGCGATAAAGCTAGACGGCAAACCACATCCTCAACTCGCACCAACTCTCAAACGGTGCTACTCTCAGCAAACTCGTGGACTGGCCACAAGCTCTAAAACTCTACACCACGCTGTCCAAACAACTGAACCTCCCAGGTTCCAGAAAACTAAACGGCCTACTCTTACTTCACAAGAGACCAGCGAACCTCAAATCTTGCCTACAGTCCTTAACGAAATCCAATCGAACCACCAACTGGCAGCTGATCCCAAGGGCAAACTTCTCCAACTAGAACGCGTCCACAACACTTAAGCAACCATCTTAAAGAGAAATCGTCGTACCAAAGACAAGAAGCACAATCCTGGTACACCAGACGGCTAACAACACTCACACCAGCTGAAACTTCAGCTACGGCCACCTCTAAAAGACAAGGTCCAGGCACAGGCTCCACTCGACCAAACCAACAAACTAGAGCCCCTCATCGGCCGAACGCAAACTTTTCAATGCAAACCTACCAGCAACTAGCCTAAGAGAACATTGTCCGGCAAGGAAACAACCAACATTCCTCTCAAAAATCTCAAATGGTCCAACAAAACGGGGACTCCACTTCCCTCGCTTACCAAACCTCAACACACCTCACATCGGTTGTAACGACCCAGGTTTTTCTTCCCGGTCTTCCAGGTATGCCCTAGGGGTAATTTGGTAATTTGGTCGGGCCGTCAGGGTCGTTTGTGTCTTTTCCAGCTTCTAAAATTATTGGATGGTTTTATGTAGGTTTTTGGAGGAGTTTGTGGTTTGGTTTGAGCAAGGTTGGTTGCAAAAGTAAAAATAAAGTAATTTGTGCTGCAGACGGGGTTTGAACCCGGGTCCCCTGGGAAGCTTGTAGAGAGGTGTGCCAAATGAGCCATTAGGTGCTCTTGTTACTCTTTCTGCATCACATCTTAGTTAACCTTGGATTTTTGGAGTTTTGGTGCATTTGGTTAAATGAAATAGAAATAGGTTATTTCATCTCCTTCTCCAAAACATCTCTTGGCCGCCCAAGCTCTCCATCTCCATAGCCTTGCCGAGTTCTTCATCCTTGCATCTCTTTGGGTTCGATCATCATCATTCCGGGTAAGTCTTCGTCTTCTTCATCTTCTCTTTTGGGTGTTTGTTGGCCGAATGTAAGAAAAAGGGGTTGTGTGTGTGTGTGTGTTGTGCAACAAATAGAGAGGAGCAACCATCATCCCCACCAGCCAGACGCCCCGCCCGATCGGTCGAGCCAGCCTGTCGCGACGCCCAGACGGTCGAGCCAGCCACCGCCGACGCCCAGATCGGCCGAGCCACCTCCTGCCGCACGCCCGGACGGTCGAGCCACCTGCCAGACGCCCGGACTGTTCGCAGCAGCCCGCTGCTCGTTCCCCAGCCAGCGAGATCGCCTGATCGCTCGCCGACGCCCTCGCCGTGTCCGCTTGCCGAGCCGCTTCGCCGCGCGCGCGCCGCTTCGCTCGAGACATTCGCCCGCGCGCGCCCTCCTGCCGAGTTGCTCGCCCGCTATTCGCCCGACGCCCGCGCCGCGCGCGCGCCAGACGCTGCCGCGCGCGCCGCCGTCGCGCGGCTTCGCCCAGCGCTGCCATCGTCGTCCTCGCTGCCGTGCGCACAGCGCGCCTACCAGTAGTGTCCGTCGCCGTGCCCGCAAGAACGCGCAACAGTAGCGTGTCCTGCCTGCGCAGAGGTACACAAGCCACGCCCACCTTTTGCCGAGCCAGCTTGCCAGCGGCCCCAAGCTCGTGTCGTCGCGCGCGCGCGTGAGTTCCCGAGCCGAGCTTGTCGTTCTATTGTTGTTTAGATATTTTAGATACCGATTATTGTTGGTTTGCTAGGTTCCCGCTCGCTAGCTCGGGATTGTTCCAGCACTTAGGATTTGTGTGTAAAAGTCTTCCGACCAAGGTAAGGATTTCTTACCGGGTTGTGTGGACCTCATGTATATTTGTGATTGTTGTTTTGTATGCTGTGTATGTTTACTAGCATGTTTAGCCTAGGTGCTCTGCTCAATTCTGGATCGCATGAACTCTTGTATTGTTTCTCATGTTAGCCCATGCTAGGTTGTTCTATTCTAGCATGTTCGATATCCTGTTCTTGCTTCGTAGTATCATGCTAGGTTCTTTGTATCCGATGAGCACGTATTGGACCGCATTGATTGAATCGTTATTATTGTTAAGGTTTAGAATTGAGGTAGATAGAATCATCCGGGCCCGATGCATAAAGTATCTTGCATCTATGGCAAGGACGTTCGAGACAGTTCTCCGCCTTGGACCCCGTGAGGATTAGCTATCCCAACCGGTAGGCCCCGCAATCTTGGGTGAGGGTGGCGGATCATTAAATGCCCCAACGGTCGGGATGATGACTTGGCATTGCCTCGCCCCGGCGATCGACACGTCCTCGGCGTGTTGGCCGTAGCCCTTGATTGCCACTGTTAGGGCAAGGACCGCTTCTGGTGTAAGCCTACCACGACCGGTTCCTTTAGCCTCAAAGTGCGGTGGTACAGTGACATAGTTCACGTGTCGGTGTCTCACACCCCTATGTCGGTGACACCGATCCGTAGATTTAGTTAGGCATGGTGGCGAACACGGGCGGCTTGCCACTAGACCCGGCACCCCCGAGTTTGCGGTAGCATGCGGTGCGCGCTTACGCTCATTACACGCCGATCGAGAGCTCCTCGGGATCTTGAGCCTGCACCTTTCGTATCGGCGATGTGAGAGCAGCCGAGGCCGGGACTTGTTCCCGTATAGTGCGTTTAGTGTGTTGTGGTATTTTCCGACTAAGACCCCGAGATGGCATCCGAGGTCCAAGTGTGGACTTAGCTATGTGCTCCGCTCTGTGTTTGTTCTCATAGCTTGCATACATTCTTCTAGATGATCATGTATATCGTATTGTACCCCGGTTGGGGATTCTTACTGGTAATTCGTTACTCACCCTTATTCTCGTGGTTTTCCACGGTAATCAAGGCGGGAGACAGGATGGTGAAGGAGGAGCTATGATCATGGAACCTGCTTTGTCATCTCTCTGATTGTTTTATTTTAATTATCATGACTCTTCACTTTTTATTATTTCCCACGAATGCATGTAGACGGGCACAGAGCCCCGTGGATGTTTTCTTACGTTTTATGGATTCCAAAGATATTGGTACTTGTGGATTGTTTTAATGGTTTAAATAAATCTCTGATCAGTGTGCTTTTAGAAATGTATGTTTTGGTTGTTGAATGTTTCTGCTTTTTACTTGGAATCCAAATGTATTTTTCATAATGTCTTTTATTTTCACTACATGCATTGGGGTAAAGGCCCATTTAGAGCCCCTTTTGGGTCTGGGTCTTTACTGATTTGGTATCGAGCTCGAGTCATAGATTCAGTAGACTCGACCTTTGTTGTAGGTCGTTTTCCATGATCATCAAGACTCAGATACCATCAGTGCGCCTAGATTTATTGTTTTAGAAAGGAAAAGGGTTAAGAATTTACAATACCTATCATCTAGTGTATGCTTTGTTTGGTGTTGTGGAATGGTGACAGCGTGTTTTTGATTCGTTGTTGGTTTGGATGTAGATCGCCAAAGATGCGATCACCCGTGCATCGAGAGGAGGTTCGAGAGCGGTCGAGGTATCGGGATCGGATCGATCATCGCAGGACATCGTCCCCAAGCCGACACCGATGGCATTCCACCAGCGAGCTCCTCCTCGCTACGCCTAGAGCGGGCGTTGAGGCGATCGAAGCGCCGTGAGATCGCTCCCGGAGCAGAGTTTGCTTTGAGTCTATGAGGGCTTTTATGGTCAGCATGTTGAGTGACCAGAGGGCGAGACCCGTGCCTTGTTGGCGTGCGCAGCGGGAAGAGTCCCGAGCCCGGATCGAGCAAATGACTCGATTGGTTCAAGAGAGCTCGGTAGCTCCTCCACTCCACAGAGCAAGTAGCCCCCGAGGCGATATGGCGAGAGGTGCCGAGGAATTGGGTAGGTGGTCAAGGATTTTGTGAAGTGGAAGCCCGAGAAGTTTGATGCCACCGGTGATGCGTTAGCGCGGCCAGTGTGGATCGCCCATTTGGAGTACACCTTCCGATCATGGTGTGCCCCGATATTCAGAGGCCGAGATGTGCGGCTCATGTGCTAGGAGGCACAAATGAGATGGTGGTGGGAGTCCACCTTGAGCGAGAGACCACCGGGTCTCCACCCGCTACTTGGGAGTTCTTCAAGGCCGAGTTCAAGGTAAAGTTCATCGGTGATGAGGCTCGGGAGAAGATGGTGGAGCTCTTCCGGAACTCGAAGCGTGGTTCGATTCCATTGAGGAATATGAGCGCAAGTTCTCGTGAGTATGGATATTTTGCTCCTCGCTTGATTGCCACCCCGAGTCAAGATTCGGAAGTTCATATCCGGATTGAGGCGGTGTTTCCCGAGATGTCGTGGCTCGTGCCCCGACACTTATGCTAGGGGCATCCCGATTAGCCACGATCTATAATGGGAAGTATCTGCCGAGCGGGTTGTTGCCGCTCTGTTCAGCGTCCCCGTCCCAGCAGTGTGGGGCGTAAGAGGAAGTTTGACTTTCGGGAGGCGCGGCGGCGCCGCCAAGGGCGCTTCAGCAGAGACCAGGCGGAGAGCTCCATCCGTTTCACCCCGACAAACAGGGAGGACCCAGCGATTTCCGCTTGTGCTACTTGTGGGAAAGTCCACGCCGAGCTTGTCACTGGACCTAGATTGTGCTACCGTTGTGGTAGAGAGGGGCACATGGCCCGTTTTTGTGATCACCAGGCTATGGCGGCTCGGCCATAACGCAGCAGCAGCAGTCGAGTGTTTGCTACGACCCGTCAGAGGCCGAGCGTCACGGATGCCACTGCAAGCGTGTACGCTTCTTGTTTTAGATCACTGCGCATTTGTCTTGTTTGATTCTCGGTTCCACGCATTCATTTGTATCTGTGTTGTTTGCTGAGCATGCTAAGTTAAGACAAGAGCCTCTAGGTTTTGAGTTATCTCACAGCAACTCCTTCGGAGTTAGTATGTTGGCTAGAGATAAGATTAAGGATGGCCGGATCGAGATATCCGGAGAGTTGCTAGTAGCCACACTCATAGTTCCGCCTATGAGTGGTTTTGATGTGATTCTTGGTATGGAGTGGTTAGTCGCTAACCACGCGTTGATTGACCGCCACCGGAAAGAAGTAGTGTTCAGCCGCCAGTCGCGCCAGCCTTTAAGTTTCGTGGAGTCCAGGTGGAGTTTGCCCGCCGATGGTGTCACCGTGAAAGCTCGTCGTTTGCTAGCTCATGGAGCTTGGGGCTATTTAGCCAAGTTGTGCAGGAAGAGCGCCTCGCTGTCTGCATCGATCAGTGCCGGTCGTGCAAGAGTTCGCGGATGTGTTTCTGAGGAGTTACTGGGGTTGCCCCAAAGAGAGAGGTTGACTTCATTATTGAGCTCGAGCCGTGGACCCTCCCTATCTCGAAGGCTCCGTGACGCATGGCGCCAGCCGAGTTAAAGGAACCAAGATTCGGCCAGCGGGAGATGTTAGACCGAGGGTTCATCCGTCCAAGTGTGTCCCGTGGGGGAGCACCATTCTGTTTGTGAAAAAGAAGGATGGTTCTATGCGCTTGTGTATTGATTACCGCGAGCTTAATAAGGTGACAAAGAAGAATAAGTATCTGCTGCCCCGTGATCGATGATTTGTTCGATCGGCTTCGGGAGCTTCGTGTTCTCCAAGATAGATCTGAGATCCGGTTACCATCGATTGCGGATCGTGGATGCCGACATTCCTAAGACAACTTTCAGTCCGTATATGGTCACTATGAGTTTGTGGTTATGTCGCTTGGATTGACCAATGCCCCACCGCGTTCATGGACATGATGGATAGGGTGTTCAAATCATTTTTGGCGGCTTCGTCATCGTGTTCATTGACGATATTCGATTTATTCGAGGTCTAAAGAAGACCATGCAGAGCATTTGAGACGAGTATTGGCAGGCTTTGAGGGAAAACCACTTTATGCGCGAAGTTTTCCAAATGTGATTTCTGGTTGGAGCAGGTGGCCTTCCTAGGCCACGTGGTTTCGAGAGATGGTATAGCCGTGGACCCCGCGAAGATTGAGGCCGTGAGTTCATGGGCCAAGCCGACTTCGCTGCTTGAGATTCGCAGCTTTAGGGTTTGGCGAGTTACTACCGTCGGTTCGTCAAGAACTTTTCTCGCTTTAGCCTCACCCCTCACTCGTCGGACGAGGAAGGGTGTCGAGTTTGTTTGGGACAAAGAGTGTGATGAGAGCTTTGCGAGTGCTCAAGCGTAGTTTGACTTCAAAGACTGATGTTGGCGATCCGGAGGGGACAGTGGTTTCGTGGTCTCTGATGATGCTTCCAAGTTTGGATTAGGTTGTGTGTTGATGCAAAGACGGAAGGTCATTGCCTATGCTTCCCGTCACCAAGCCGTATGAGCGTAACTACCCGACTCATGATATGGAGTTGGCGGCAGTGGTGTTTGCAATCAAGATTTGGAGGCATTACACGTATGGTGAGCGGATTCGATGATGTTTACCGATCACCGAGCCTCAAGTATCTGCTTACTCGTAAGGAGTTGAATATGAGGCGAGGAGATGGTTAGAGTTGGTAAAGGATTATGATCATGAGATTTTGTACCATCCGGGTAAAGCCAATGTAGTGGCCGATGCTTTGAGCGAGAAAGACGTCGCACTCTGCGGCGTTGTTGAGTTCCCACCCAGTTTGCGAGAGAGAGTTCGAGCGGGCCGAGGTTGCGATGTTGTTGGGAGAGGTTACCGCTGTGGTAGCTCGATTGATCGCTCACCGTCCGATTCGGCAAATGGATTATAGACACCAGTTGGGTGACCCCGCACTTAAGAGATTGGTTGATGAGTTAGTGCCGACGGTGACTTTGACTTTGTGTATTCCCAGACGAAAGGGGTTGACTTATAGAGGCCGGTTGTGTGTTCCGATATTGCGTGTTTGCGAGCGAGTTGCTCTCGAGAGGCCCACGCCCCCTTTTGCTTGGCACCCCGGGGTACCAAGATGTATCAGACCTTAAGCGGACCTTCCGTGGATGGGGATGAAGAGAGATGTGGCAGAGTTTGTCACCGGTGTCTCACTTGTCGCCAAGTGAAGGCACCCAGCAGAGGCCAAAGAGGTTTGTTGCAACCACCGAGTGTACCCTGCTGGAAATGGGAAGAGATCTCTATGGACTTTATATCCGGTTTGCCAAGGACTCCGAGGAAGTTCTCTCAGATTTGGGTGATAGTCGACCGTTTGATTCCAAGAGCGCACACTTCATTCCCTGTAGAGACACTTATACCGTGGAACAAAGGCGCACTGCTTTTGGAGCGAGATCATCCGTTATCATGGTGTACCGGTGAGGATTGTGTCCGATCGTGACTCGCGGTTCACTTCTCGTTTCTCGAGAGCGCTCCGAAGGGTTTGGGCACAGAGTGCGCTTTCAAGACAGACTTTTCACCCTCGAGACGGATGGTCGACCGAGAGAGTGAATCGATTCTCGAGGATATGTTGAGGGCTTGTGTGTTGGATTTCCCGAGCGATTGGGACCATATTCATGATTTGATGGAGTTTGCCTATAACAACGATTACGATCGATTTATCTGATGGCTCCATTCGAGGCATTGTATGGTAAGCGTTGTCGGTCCCCCGTGTTCGGGAAGAGGTTGGTGATAGACGTGTTTTGGGTCCCGACCATCGCAGCTTGACCAATGGTGCAGTCACGAGAAGATTAGAGCTCGTATGTTGACAAACGGAGCAGCAGTAGAAGAGTTACGCCGATGTTCGGCGTCGAGATTTGGAGTTTGAGGTTGGTCGCATGTGTTCCTTTAAGGTTGCTCCGATGCGAGGTGTTTTGAGGTTTGGTAAGCGTGGGAAGTTGAGTCCCCGCTTTATTGGTCCATTTGAGATCCTAGAGAGGATTGGCGAGTTGCTTACCGGTTAGCCCTACCTCCGTCACTATCGCAGTGCATAGTGTTTTCCATGTATCGATGTTGAGGCAAGATGTGCCGGACCCGTCGCACATTGTGGACTTTGAGCCTTTGCAAATGAATGAGGATTTGAACTTCGAGGAGAAGCCAGTGAGGATCCTTGCCTTTGAGACCAAGACGTTGCGTGAATCGCGAGATTCGTTTGGTAAAGGTTCATGGAAGAATCGGGGTTACGAGGAAGCCACTTGGGAGCGGGAAGACGAGATGAGGTTGCATTACCCCTGAGTTTTTGTTTTAAGGACTTTCGAGGACGAAAGTCATAAAAGGAGGGGAATATTGTAACGACCTGTGTTTTTCTTCCCGGTCTTCCGTATGCCCTAGGGGTAATTTGGTAATTTGGTCGGGCCGTCGTGGTCGTTTGTGTCTTTTCCACTTTCTAAAATTATTGGATGGTTTTATGTAGGTTTTGGAGGAGTTTGTGGTTTGGTTTGAGCAAGGTTGGTTGCAAAAGTAAAAATAAAGTAATTTGTCTTTGCTCGGGTTTGAACCCTGGTCCCCGAAGCTTGTAGAGAGGTGTGCCAAATGAGCCATTAGGTGCTCTTGTTACTCTTTCTCGCATCACATCTTAGTTAACCTTGGATTTTTGGAGTTTTGGTGCATTTGGTTAAATGAAATAGAAATAGGTTATTTCATCTCCTTCTCCAAAACATCTCTTGGCCGCCAAGCTCTCCATCTCCATAGCCTTGCCGAGTTCTTCATCCTTGCATCTCTTTGGGTTCGATCATCATCATTCATTAAGTAAGTCTTCGTCTTCTTCATCTTCTCTTTTGGGTGTTTGTTGGCGAATGTAAGAAAAAGGGGTTGTGTGTGTGTGTGTGTTGTGCAACCACCGAGAGGAGCAGCCATCATCCCCACCACCAGACGCTCAGATCGGTCGAGCGCCACTGCCGCGACGCCCGATCGGTCGAGCCAGCCCTGTCGCCGCGCCCGGATCGGCCGAGCCACCCATGCCGCGACGCCCAGATCGGTCGAGCCACCCTGCCGCACGCCCGACACTGCTCCGCAGCAGCCTCGCTGTCATCGCCCGCAAGCGAATCGCCGCGATCGCTCGCGACGCCGCCGTGTCCGCTTGCCGAGCCGCTCGCCGCGCGCGCCTTCGCTCGACATTCGCCCGCGCGCGCGTCCTCGCTGAGTTGCTCGCCCGCGCGCTTCGCAGACGCCCGCTGCCCGCGCGCCGGCGCCGCGCCAGGCGTCGCGCGCGCATTGCCGTCAGACGCTTTCGCCGCGCGCGCGTGTCCTCGCTGCCGTGCAGGCAACACAGCGCAGCCACAGTGTCCGTCTGCGTGCAATAGCAGCGCAACGGTAGCGCGTGTCCTCTGCCGTGCCAGTAAGCGCGGCGCGCGCCCGGCCTTTGCCGAGCCGCTTGCCAAGCAGCCCCAAGCTCGTGTCGTCGCGCGCGCCGTGAGTTCCCCGAGCCGAGCTTGCGTGTTCTATTGTTGTTTAGATATTTTAGATACGATTATTGTTGGTTTGCTAGGTTCCCGCCGCTAGCTCGGGATTGTTCCGCAGACTTAGGATTTGTGTGTAAAAGTCTTCCGACCAAGGTAAGGATTTCTTACCGGGTTGTGTGGACCTCTGCGGTATATTTGTGATTGTTGTTTTGTATGCTGTGTATGTTTACTAGCATGTTTAGCCTAGGTGCTCTGCTTCAATTCTCGATGGCATGAACTCTTGTATTGTTTCTCATGTTAGCCCATGCTAGGTTGTTCTATTCTAGCATGTTCGATATCTGCTTCTTGCTTCGTAGTATCATGCTAGGTTCTTTGTATCCGATGAGCACGTATTGGACCGCATTGATTGAATCGTTATTATTGTTAAGGTTTAGAATTGAGGTAGATAGAATCATCCGGGCCCGATGCATAAAGTATCTTGCATCTATGGCAAGGACGTTCGAGACAGTTCTCCGTCCTTGGACCCCGTGAGGGATTAGCTATCCCAACCGGTAGGCCCCGCAATCTTGGGTGAGGGTGGCGGTCATCATTAAATGCCCCAACGGTCGGGATGATGACTTGGCATTGCCTCGCCCCGGCAAATCGACACGCCTCGGCGTGTTCGGCCGTAGCCCTTGATTGCCACTGTTAGGGCAAGGACCGCTTCTGGGTGTAAGCCTACCACGACCGGTTCCTTAGCCTCAAAGCGGTGGTACAGTGACATAGTTCACGTGTCGTGTCTCACACCCCTATGTCGGTGACACCGATCCGAGAGATTTAGTTAGGCATGGTGGATCAACTCGGGCAGCTTGCCACTAGACCGGCACCCCCGAGTTTGCGGTGCATGCGGCGCGCGCGCTTACGCTCATTACAGCGCCGATCGAGAGCTCCTCGGGATCTTGAGCCGCACACCTTTCGTATCGATGTAGACAGCCGAGGCCGGACTTGTTCCCGTATAGTGCGTTTAGTGTGTTGTGGTATTTTCCGGACTAAGACCACGAGATGGCATCCGAGGTCCAAGTGTGGACTTAGCTATGTGCTCCGCTCTGTGTTTGTTCTCATAGCTTGCATACATTCTTCTAGATGATCATGTATATCGTATTGTACCCCGGTTGGGGATTCTTACTGGGTAATTCGTTACTCACCCTTATTCTGTGGTTTTCCACAGGTAATCAAGGCGGGAGACAGGATGGTGAAGGAGGAGCTATGATCATGGAACTCTTGTCATCTCTCGATTGTTTTATTTTAATTATCATGACTCTTCACTTTTTATTATTTCCCTGAATGCATGTAGACGGGCACAGAGCCCGTGGATGTTTTCTTACGTTTTATGGATTCCAGCATATTGGTACTTGTGGATTGTTTTAATGGTTTAAATAAATCTCTGATCAGAGTGTGCTTTTAGAAATGTATGTTTTGGTTGTTGAATGTTTCTGTTTTTACTTGGAATCCGAAATGTATTTTTCATAATGTCTTTTATTTTCACTACATGCATTGGGGTAAAGGCCCATTTAGAGCCCCTTTTGGGTCGGGTCTTTACATCGGTGTAACCCTCAACACGAACTGTCCAACCTCAAACTCCAAACCTGACGCCGAACACCGGCGTAACTTTTTCTGCCTGCTCTGAACTATCAACATACGAGCTCTAAACTTCTGCACTGCACTACTGGCCAACTACAGCAACTCAGGACCCAAAAACTGACGGCCACCAACCTTTTCTCACAACACTAGAAACCTGCAACATTTATCATACAACGCCTCAACGGAACCATAAGAACTAACAGCTGGGAATTGCTACCCAAAGCAACCTCATAAAACAAACACTGGTCTCCAGCTGCCTAACCATGGGAACACCAACTCGCAACAAGCTCTGAAGGGTCTGGCTCACTCTTCCCAAAAGACCATCGGTCAGAGGGTGAAAACACTACTGGGACAGAACTCGGCTCATAAGCCTCTTAGGAACGCCCTCCAAAACCACGGATCATAAATGCACTGCCTAGAACAAACCTTTGTTGCCACACCCTGGTGAAAACAACTCTAGCCCGAAACTACCATGCTACTACTCCACAGAAATGACATCTCCACCTGGGCGAGGAGCGAGCTCTAGCTACTGAAACCAATCCACCAAAAATTCGAACTCACACAACAACCTCAACCAGCTGCCAGCTTCCACACGGACTCCTACAAACCAACAACTTGAGTGCTACGAACTCGGTAGCCTAACCAACCGCACACTGCATAACCACGCCAATCTACTAAACTCCAACTCGACCTAGATCGCTGTCTGGAAAAGTCAACCTGCTATCAACAGGGCCCCAGAGGGCTCCCTCCACCAAACTTACCTCCATGCAAGCAACGGAATGAAGCTTGCCTCAAATATGGAACACATCTCACAAGAGGCAGAACAACCCTTACTGCAACTTCCAGAACACCACTCAAGAATCCGCTTAATTGGACAAACAACTGCTTCCAAGCAGCCAACAAACTTTTCCCTCTTGCTAGCACCACTACCTTCAGCTCCAAGACCAAGGGAGTAACCTGACAACTCCTAGAAGGAAACGGCTCTTACAAGCGGACAACCGAAGGACAGAGAGCTCCACACACGCTCGCTGCCTTGCTCAGCTAACGCAACAACATCTAAGTCTCACGGGGCAACAACAAGGGGGGGGGGGGTCCACCACAGACTGAACCTCCAAATGCCAAACGGGGCAACTCTCAACATCCTGGAAACAGGAAAAACAACCGATAGGGCACGAACCACTCGCCCCACGAGCAAAACTTACTTCTACAAACTCCAATCCCTACCTTGGTCAACACCAAGCACCAACTTGCCACCACACCGGAACCAATCCGGACACTACTTCAAACAACTCTAGCTTGCTAGCCTACCAAAACTGCCAGCAACTCACCCGAGGCTACAGACTACACGACTCCGGCTTGCCAACTGAAACTCAGTACCTGGGTCTGACTGAGCTCTGGGGAGGCTCTCCACAACTAGGGTTCTTCGGCAACCCTCAAACACATACTGTCGCCTAACGGTCTAACAGACAACTGGCTGAACAATCAACTCCTTTTTCCAGCATCACAACCAAGCTTAGTTCCAACCTAACAAAACTTGCCTAAGCAACAACCCGACCACGAGCACGATATCCTTACCACCTCAACTAAAGCCTTACAACATCCACCTGCAGTCCAACTTCTCTAAGAACTGAGCACCAGTTCTCCAATGCAAACCCTGCATGGTTCCGAAACTCTCACCAACGGAACGAACCACACAAAACACACTTGTGTGCACAACTCTCAACCTTCCTTCAGAGATCCAAGACTAACAGGTGCTTTCCAAAAGGCAACACTAACTTCTGGCAGAGATACAATCAATCAAAGGAACACCAAAAGTTTCATCCCACACGATACTTAAAGCTGTGGCAACTTTGCTCTACTAAAGCATAACAATGCCAAACCGAACTTACTTTATACCAAGTCTCTACCAAGTGTGCTTTACACATAAGACATCCAACTCCTCTCATAAGGCATCCAACTCATGGTCCCTCTGCTGGACCAAACTCGCATCCACAAGGCACAACTCTCCTCAGATTTAGGCACTCGAAGGAAGTTGACCGCACTACCAAACACAAGGATCTCTTGGCCTTAACACTAGCGTGAGACTCACGCGCACTAACACTTACCAACCGTCAACCTGCTGACTTACTCAACCCCCGGCAACTCTGGGAAGAGGCTCCAGCTCCTCTCAAACATCCTTTCGCTTGTAGTCCTTCGACTACCACTGAACTAGCCCTCTTGCACGACCTAAACAGGTGCAACTGCCATAAACGGATCCAAAGGCTAAAGAAGTGTGTTGAACTCCAGACGGGTCATAGAACCATCTGCTATACCCGTGCCAAACTCAGGCCTGAACCAGACTTAGTGCCAAATCGGCACACCAACCAATGCACCTCAAGTGCCACTACTACCAAATCCACATCTTACTACAAATGGGGCCAGCAAGGTCACAACCTCAAGTGACAAAAACTCTGGCTAGGCATACAAGGGCTCAAAACTCAAACAACCTTGCCTAAGGCATTTCATCAAACTGAAGTCTCACTGCCTACTCTTGCATCTCCACATGATGCTCAACAAAACTCTGGTCGGCTCTCTCAACATGCAGCAGCTAGCCCTACTCTAGGGGATCACCAAAAGAAGAGTGCTCAACTCTACTAAACCACTGGGAAATCACCAACGGATCAAGTCCGATGGGAACATCGCTCATTGC
Organism: Sicyos edulis; assembly: GCA_036507275.1. Lineage (NCBI taxonomy): Eukaryota > Viridiplantae > Streptophyta > Magnoliopsida > Cucurbitales > Cucurbitaceae > Sicyos > Sicyos edulis. Next base: position 18,169,004 of record CM071851.1, read on the forward strand.
ACCCCTTAACCACGGGTTCCTGCCATCGCTGCAAAAAACAACAACAATTAACAAGAGCACAAAGATGTCTCATCAACCTCCTCGAAGGCTACCAACTCTGCAGCTACTCACTGGGCAATCAAACAATCTGCTAAGGTTCAAGATCAACACTTGAACTACTCAAAGCTAGTCCACACCGGGACTGCTCCACAAGCATCAACATGAGCAAAGCCATAGCTAACTCCTCTCCCGGAGTGGTACTCCGGGGGCAAATCACCTCCACCCTCTCTCTAGGGAAAACTAACAACCGGGCCACAAGTGGCCTACGGGAGTCTAATCTCTACCTCCCACTGAAACGATGCCCCAGCGGTATCTGAATCTATCTGGATACCCTGACTAGCAGCTATCATACTGCGGGAAGTTGGCATGATGGTGCTCTGGACCCAAACCAACAACGAGTCAGAACCTGCTCGTCTCCGCTCCACAACAGTACACAAGGCATACACTAGATGAAAAGTATTGTAAATTCTTAACCTTTTTCTAAAACTGTAAACTTAGGGGTACCTAATGACTGTCGGAGTGCTGATGATCATGGAAAAATGACCTACAACAAAAGGTCAGTCTACAGAATCTATGACACTGAGCTCTGATACCAACTGTAAAGACCCGACCCGAATGGAGTGCTAAAATAGGTCTTTACCTCAATGCATGCAATCAAAACTAAAATCAATATGCAGGAATGGTTTTCGGATTCTAAGTGAAAACTAAAACATTCAAACATCTATGTGAAAAGTCAACATAAAATTCTTAAAACTTGTCCCTGTTTCCAAGCACCTGTTCCAAGACAAATACATTTCCAAAACTCACTCTGATCAGAGATTTATTTAAAACATTCAAACTTTCCAATAGTTACAACAGTGCTAGAATCCGGAAAAATAGTCAGAAAACAACATAGGGCTCCGTGCCCAACTACATGCATTCAAAGGACATTTAAAACATAAAAACATAAATACAAGACTCAGAGTTCGAAACAACGGGTTTCCATGATCACAGCTCCTCATCCAGCCATCCTGTCTAGCACCATGGTTACCTGCGGAAAACCACAAAATAAGGGTGAGTAACGAATTACTCAGTAAGAATCCCCATCTTGGGTACAATACGATATACATGGTCATCTAGCAGAAAGGTATGCAAGCTATGAATATAAACACATAATAGAGCACATAGCTTAAATCCACACATAAACATCGGATGCCATCTCAGGGTCTTAGTCCGGAATAATCCACCACACAATACGCCCTATACGATAAACAAGTCTCGGCCTCAGCCTGTCTACTGTCGATACGAAAGGTGCACTAGCTCAAGATCCCAAGGAGCTCTCCGATCGGCACAGTAATGAGCGTAAGTGTAACAACCCAGTTTCCTATTCCAGTTTTCGAGGTGCCTTCGGGTCAAGATTCGGTTGTTTGGTTGGGTCTTAGAGCTGTTTTGACCCTTGGGGGTATTTTGGTCTTTTGACTCCCCGGGCAGGATTTGTGGATTTTCAGGGCTTCGAGGTCGCTCCTGCCTTTGTCGAGGCTTGTTTGTTGTGGGTTGCGAGTCTCGAGGTGTTTGGGCTAGTCGGTTGGAAGCTCGGTTGTGGTTTGGGCTTTGGCATAGTGTTGGTTGGTTGTGTGCTTCCTTTGAGATTCGAGCCCGGGCCCTTAGTGTTGCTTTGGGAGTTGGATTTAAGTGAGTTTTATTTATTGGAAAAGATTGCTTCGGTCTGGTCTCGAAGGAGGAAGCCGGGAAATGGGATTTTAAGGTTTTAATTTGGATAAGGATGGAAAATGGAATAAAAATCCCATTTTTCCTTTTATTTTCCCATTTTTCCCTTTTCTTTTCAAAATCTCTCTCTCTTTCTCTCTCTCTCTCTCTCTCTCTCTCTCTCTCTCTCCCCCCCCACCTAGCCCGAGCCAGCCCCTTTGGTCACCCAGCTAGCCCGAGCCAAGCCCCAGCCCGAGCCCCTAGCCCGCGCAGTGCCAGCGTCGCTCGAGCCTCGCCCAGTGTAAAAACCCGACCCAAAACGCGGTCCTAAACCTAGGTTCTCACTCAGCATGCAAGTTAAATACTTCATCAAGCGGTTTAGTGCTCATATTTAAAACCTTTCAAAACATTTAAAAGCGGGGACACTTAAAACATAAACAACAACCTTCATTTAAGCAAAGCCAACAAAGTAAAACAAGCTTTGGCGGTGTTTATAAAATCATACAATACAATTTAAACAACATTTAAAAACGTCCCCTAGGACTCCTGTCCGCCTACATGCTGAACAAATTATGCAAACAATAAAAAGACAGAGTGTGTCGGCGACTCCCATGATCAATCGCCTCCCTCCGCTTAGCCGTCCCTGTTGTCCCAAGTTACAGTGGAAAACCACGAGAAATAAGGGTGAGTATAAACATACTCGGTAAGAATCCCAACCGGGTACAATACGATACATCAATCATCCGCACCCTAGTATACATGCAAACAATTACCAACACGGATCATAGCTCAACGAGCTTACAAAGCGAGAATCTGGAATCCTCGTAAGTCTCCTACTTCCGCCTAATGATTGGCTCTCATAACCAATCCCGGACATCTTCGAGGGTCTTTCTCCTCGGCCAATTGATTAGCTCAAAAACCGATCCCAAAGATGTCCGACACCCTCGAGGGTCTTTCTCCCTCGACCATATGATCACTCAAAAGCCAATCCCAATGGGTGTCCTCAAGGGCCTCTTACCCTCGCTAACAAATCTGACTATCGGAGAGTACTCAAGTCCGGCTCTAAATGGAAAGAATGGGTGTACTCACGAACATTAGCCCGGGGAGCTCTCCGAATCGGCGACTAACGCGCAGTGCGCACACACCGCATCTTTGTTGCAACCGGCGTAAATGTGGGGGCCTAAGTACAAACTACGCGGGCCGTGTACGCATGCCTAAAGACTCGGAACGGTGTCACCGAACACGATGAGTGCGAGGCCCTCGGCACTCATCTGCGGCCTGTACCACCGACACGAAGCTAAGAACCGCCAAGGCGGCTTCCATCGTTGGCGGGGTCCGCTCTAACAGGGCTACAAACTAGGCTTATGCCGATGTGGTAGCTAAATCCACATCGGCCGCCGGGGGGAAGCAATGTACGTTATGCTTCGCTCTACACCCGACCGGTGGGGACAAAGTACGTTATGTTCGCTCTTAGCCTCTGGATGATGACAAACCCTACTATACTAGCTAGGAGTACAAAATAACTGATTCCTGGCTAGACATACATATCAACATCAATCACACATAACCTAGCATGATACTACGAACTTAAAGCAGAATCTCAAGCATGCTTGGAAAGAACAATCCTAGCATGGCACTAACATGTACAAACATGCAAACATGCTAGCAAGAATGCAATCACAAGTCGTCCTATCCACTAATCATGTTCATACAAGTAAACATGCATATAAGGCACAATCAAGAAAGCATCGCAGGGTACACACAACCACGGTAAGAAATCCTTACCTGGAAACGAGCAGAAATAACTTTCACAATCAAATAATGACCCTCGACCTTTAAAGCGAAACCGAGCAACCTAAGCATTTTAGTAAAAACAACTTAATTAAATAAACAGCAGCCAACAACCTAGTGCCCAAAGGAGAAAAGACTCAGGAATTACCGACCGAGAAGACACAAGGTCACGCCCCAACCCGCACGGCAGGGCAGGCTGTCCGTCAGCAAGGACAAGAAGGGCGCGCTGGCGCTAGCGAGGTAGGGGACGTGCAGACGCGGGCTGTCGCATGCGAGCGAACATGCTGGGTCGGGCGCGCGGCAAGGCGAGCAGACGCGCTGGAGCGGGCGCGCGGGCGAGACGTCGGGTCTGCGAGGACGGCGCGCGGGCGACGCGTCTGGGGCTGCGGCGTCGGCGACGGCTGATGATGACGCCTGGGGGCGATCTGGGCGGCTGGGTCGACGCACGGGAGGCACATCTGGGAGGTTGGGTCGACGCACGGGAGACGCTAGGCGGCAGCGTGCGGCGCGTCTGGGCAGCCTGGGCGGAGCGGCTGGGCGGACTGGGCTGGGTGGTGCGGCTGGCCATGGCCTGAGCGATCTGGGCGTGGTGTGTGGCGTGGCTGGTCGGGGCGGCAAAGACGATCGAGCAAGGGCCGAGCAGTGGCTGAGCGGCTCAGTGCGGGGTGCGACTAGGGTGTGGTGGCTCGGCTGGGGTTGGTGCGGCAAAGGCTGGGCATGGTGCGGCTAGGGTTTTGAGAGAGAGAGAGAGAGAGTCTTGCAAAACAAGGGGGAAAGGGATTTTCTTGATTTTCTTTCCTTTTCCTAATTTAAATAGGTCTTGGTGACCTAAATCTCTTCCCCGGGCTTCCTCCTTCGAGTCCCGGCTGAAGCAACCTTTTCTCCTTATTAAAACTCATTTAAACCAAGCTCCCAAATCACCATCAAGGGCAAGGGTTCAAATCCCAATGGAAGCACTTAAATTAACAATAATTTTGTTAATTACCAAATCACCTCCAAACTTCCAACCAACTAGCCCGAACTTCTTGGGTCCTGCAACCAACAACAATCAAGACTCAACAAGGGCAGGAGTGACCCTGGAATCCTGAAAATCCACAAAACCCTAACCGGGGGCAAAAAGACCAAAATACCCCTAAGGGTTAAAATAGCTCTAACGGCCCATCCGAACATCCCCATAATGTCCCGAAAACACCTGGGAAACCGAAATAGAAAACTGGGCCGTTACACCCAGCCCGAGCCCCAGCTGGGCAAGTCGCGTCGCCCATCCCCCAAGCAGCTCAGCCCAAGTCGCCCTTGTCCATGTCGCGTCGCGCAGCCGTCACCCAAGCTGTCTCGTCCGCGTCCGTGTCGCCCAGCTGCGCAAGATCTCTTGCCGCGCGCAAGATCTTGCGCGGGCGTCGCCGTCCGCTGCGCGTGCCTTGTAGCCGTGGCGTAGCGTCGCCCCGCGCGCGCGTCCCAGTAGCTCGTTGAGCTCGCACCCGCGCCCGCCCTCGTGCCGAAGGCCGCGCCGCGCGCGCCGCGCCGCCGCGCTTGCCCTGCGCGCGAGAGCTCTGCGCCCAGCCAATGCCTCGTCCGCGGCAAATGATCGTCAGCGTGTCACCGCGCCTCGTGAGTTGCTCCCGAGCTGAGCCCTGTTTATTTTATTGTATTTAGGCCTATTTTGTGATTATTGATGTGTTTGTTTGGCTCGCTATAGGTTGCTCGGGTTCGATCGCAGTTAATTTTATTGTGTGTTGTTGCCTTCCCACTGTGTAAGGATTTCTTACCGAGTTGTGTGGGCCTCGCGATATTTTCATGATATGCCTTGTATGTTTGCCGATCGTTATGAGCATGATAGTAATAGAGCAGCTTTGATTGATTTCTTGCTAGCATGTTTGCCCGATTGTACATGTTAGTGCCATGCTAGGTTTGTTCTTCCAACATGCTTGTGATTCCTGCTTAAGTTCATAGTATCATGCTAGGTAAATGTGATTGATGTCGGTCATTGTTTGCTAGTCAGGAATCATTTATTTGCTCTGTACTCTCAGATAGAGTTGTAGGGTTTGTCATCATCCAGAGGCTGAGAGCGGACATAACGTACTTTGTCCCCACGGGTCGGGAGTAAAGCAAAGCATTGCTTCAGGGGTTGAGAGCGGACATAACGTACTTTGTCCCCACTGGTCAGAAATAGAGCAAAGCATAACATACATTGCTTTTTCTCCCCCCTCCAGGTAGCCAATGTGTAAGTACCCGACCTGAAATACGGTCCTAAACCTAGGTCCTCACTCAGCATGCAAGTTAAATATCTCAACAAGCGGTTTAGTGTTCATATTTAAAACTTTTTCAAAACATTTGGAAACGGGGAACACTTAAAACATAACCAACAATTTTCATAAAGCAAATCCAATAAGGTAAAATAAGCCTGGCCAGTATTTATAAAAGAACATTCAAAACAGTTTAAACAACTTTAACATCATTCCCCTAGGACTCCTGTCCACCTACATGCTTTGAATAAATAAATGCGAACAATAAACGACAGAGTGCCAAGAGCCCCCCATGATCAAACAAATCCCTCCGCTAGCCATCCCGGTGCTGTCCCCAGTTTACCCGTGGAAAAACCACGAAAATAAGGGTGAGTATAAACATACTCAGTAAGAATCCCCAACCGGGGTACAATACGATACATCAGTCATCTAGCACCCTAGTATACATGCAAATAAAACAATGACTTAGAGCAAAACGATTGAATTAGGTTATGAGCTACTTCTAGAGCGAGCCTATTCAAGGGCTTTCATCTACAGCCTATCCTAGGTTCTACACTTGGATGCCCTTCAGGCCTTACACAACCTAGGACTCAGTGATGCCTAGTGGGGCCTTGCACACCTAGGACTCAGTGATGCCCAGTGGGGCCTTACACACCTAGGATGCCCATCGGGGCCTAACACATCCAGAATCAGTGATGCCCAGTGGGGCCTTACACACCTAGGATGCCCATCGGGGTCTTACACCTCCAACTCAGTGATGCCCATTGGGGACTTACATACCTAGGATGCCCATCAGGGTCTTACACCTCTAACTCAGTGATGCCCATCGGGGACTTACACACCTAGGATGCCCATCAGGGTCTTACACCTCCAACTCAGTGATGCCCATCGGGGACTTACACACCTAGGATGCCCATCAGGGTCTTACACCTCCAACTCAGTGATGCCCATCGGGGACTTACACACCTAGGATGCCCATCAAGATCTTACACCTCCAACTCAGTGATGCCCATCGGGGACTTACACACCTAGGATGCCCATCAGGGTCTTACACCTCCAACTCAGTGATGCCCATCGGGGACTTACACACCTAGGATGCCCATCGGGGTCTTACACCTCCGGATGTCCATCGGGGTCTTACTCGAGCGGGACCTAAACTAGTTACCCCAACAGTCTTCTACACTATACATCACTCGCCTATGCCTGGCACGGAACCAACAGGATAAAATAGAACAAGGTATGCCAAGATAATTAAACCCCTTGCTTGGAACTAACAGAATATATCAGGGACACAAGAGCAACACGATCTGGAAGCAAGAGAAAACATGTAACCTACCCACTGGAAATTTCATACAATCACAAGACATGGCATGCTGGAAGAACAAACCTAGCATGGCACTAACATGAACAACAAGCAACATGCTAGCAAGATTTCAAACACAAGCTGTTCAATAGCTAGCATACTCATAACAAAGAACCAAGCATACAAGGCACAATCATGATAGCATCGCAGGTCCACACAACCACGGTAAGAAATCCTTACCTGGGAACAAGCAGAACTAACTACCTCAACCAACAAGCAACCCTCGAGCTTCTAAATGTACCCGAGCAACCAAAGAAAACAATAAAAATCATACTAATTAAGCAACCAACAACTAACATCTTAAGGTCCAAAAGAGTGGAGGATCAGGAATTACCAACCGAGAAGGCACTAGGTCTCGGTCCCATCAATCTCGGCAAAATAGGCTCTCACGGCAGTGGGCGAGCGGGACGTGCACCGGGCGAGCAGATCAAGCGCCGCTGGGCACGCTGGCACGGCAGGGGACCGGCGCTGGCTCGGCAGGGGACAGGCGCGCGGACGGGCGCTAGCGACATGGTCGTGCAGGCGCGGACGGCACTGTGGTGCGGGCGCGCTGGCGTGCAGAAGCAGACGGAGACGCCCAACGCGGGCGCGCTGGCGCTGGGCGACGGGCTGTGCGACGCGCTGCTGGCCGTCAGCGCTTAAGCGACGGGTCTGCCACCGCGACAGCGTCCGAGGCCGCTTCACCGGGCGACAGTGGTCGATGGTGGGCGATCAATGATGGTCGGGAGACAGGCTGATGGCGGCAGGTCTGCTTCTTGGGGCGGTGTCTCGGGGTGACTCAGTGCAGCTCGGTTGGGTTTCTTGATGGGGTCGGCAAGGAGAGAGAGAGAAAGAGAGAGAGAGAGAGGTAAAACAAGGGGAATGGGATTTTTTTTATTTTCTTTCCTTTTCCTAATTTAAATAGGTCTTGGTGACCTAAATCTCTTCCCCGGGCTTCCTCCTTCGAGTCTCGGCTTAAGCAACCTTCTCTCCTTATTAAAACTCATTTAAACCAAGCTCCCAAATCACCATCAAGGGCAAGGGTTCAAATCCCAATGGAAGCACTTAAATTAACAATAATTTTGTTAATTACCAAATCACCTCCAAACTTCCAACCAACTAGCCCGAACTTCTTGGGTCCTGCAACCAACAACAATCAAGCCTCGACAAGGGCAAGAGTGACCTTGGAATCCTGAAAATCCACAAAACCACGACCGGGGCAAAAGACCAAAATACCCTAAGGGTTAAAATAGCTCTAACGGCCCATCCGAACATCCCCATAATGTCCCGAAAACACCTGGGAAACCGAAATAGAAAACTGGGCCATTACACAATGAGAATTAGCTACCTCATTGGCGTATGCCTAGTTTGTAGCCTGCTAGAGCGGAACCCTGCCAACGGTGTAAGGCTGCCTTGGCCGGTTCTTAGCTTCAGGTCGGTGGTTCAGGCTGCACAGATGAGCGTCGAGGGCCTCGCGCTACTGTGATCATTGACACTGCTTCCGAGTCTTAGGCATGCGTACCTGGCCAACGTAGTTTGCCCTTAGGCCCCTGCATTTACGCCAGTTGCAGCAGCATGGGGTGTGCGCGCACACTCGTTAGTCGCCGGTTCGGAGAGCTCCCCCGGGCTAATGTTTGTGAGTACATCATTCCTTTCCGTTAGAGCCAGACTACGGGTACTCTCCTGATAGTCCAGATTTAGCAAGGGTAAAGAGGCCCTTGAGGACATCCTTGGGATCAGTTTTTGAGTTGAACAATTCCCCCGAGTGAAAGAGACCTCGGTGATGTCCCAGGATTGGTTAGGATAACCAATCATTAGGCCTAGTAGGAGACTTCCGATGATTCCAGATCTTTCCTTGTAAGCTCGTTGAGCTATGATCCGTGTTGGTAGTCGCTTTGCTTGCATGCTTGGGTACTAGATGACCGGTTATATCGTGATTGTACCCGGTTGGGGATTCTTACCGAGTAATTCGTTACTCACCCTTATTTTTGTGGTTTTTCCACAGTAACCATGGTGCGAGACAGATGGTGGAGGAGGAGCTGTGATCATGGAAACCCGTTGTTCAACTCTGAGTCTTATGTTTATGTTTATGATTTAAATGTCCTCTGAATGCATGTAGTTGGGCACGGAGCCCTAGGGTGTTTTTTGAATGTATTTTCGGATTCTAGCATTGTTGTAACTATTGTAAAGTTTGTATGTTTTAAATAAATCTCTGATCAGAGTGAGTTTTGGAAATGTATTTGTCTTGAAACAGGTACTTGGAAACAAGGACAGGTTTCAGGAAATTATGTTAACTTTTTAAATGGATGTTTTATGTTTTAGTTTTTACTTAGAATCCGAACACCATTTTGCAAATTTTCTGTAGATTTGTATGCATGCATTGAGGTAACGGCCTATTTTAGAACACTTTCAGGTCGGGTCGTTACAAGTTGGTAGCAGAGCTTAGAGTCATAGATTCTGTAGACTGACCTTTTGTTGTAGGTCGTTTTTCCATGATCATCGAAGACTCAGACGGTCATCAGTGCGCCTAAGTTTACTGTTTTAAAGAAAGGGGTAAGAATTTACAATACTTTTCATCTAGTGTTTGCCTTGTGTAGAGTTGTGGAGCGGAGACGAGCAGGTTCTGACTCGTTGTTGGTTTGCTCTTAGAGCGCCATAATGCCAACTTTCCAGCAGCAAGCGATGTACGACTTGTTGAGGTATCCGATAGATTTGGATGCCCCCGAACATCGTTCCGCAGGGAGGCGAGCTTAGACTCCGTGAGGCCACGTGTGGCCCGGTTGTTGCTTTTTCCCTGTGAGAGGGGTGGAGGTGCTTTGTGCGCGGTCGCCATATGTTGATCGCACTCGCAGGAGCAGGACGCTTGGCATGTTCGACCGAGGAGTTGGACCGATCGTGTTGATGTTGAGGCCGCGTCCGGGGTTGTTATGCCCGCAGCCGATTTGGCTCTGGCAGTTGAGTTGCCTAGTGGAGGGGGTAGAGGCTAGCACGCCTCAGAGTGAGACTCCTTGAGCAGAGTGTGCTCCAGCCATGAGAAATTTGATGGCAGGTCTTTAGCAATCATAGAGCGGAGACCCAGGCGCAGTTTGTAACGCGTAGTGAGGAGTCCCGGCACAGATAGCCCAAATGACAGAGTTTGTTTCAAAGATTTCCCCAAAGTAGCTCTTGTAGCCCCCGAGGTTCCCGGGAGGGCATGATCAGCAGGTTTATTCAGATGAGATTGTTGGCGATGATGGAGCCGCCCATTTTGGCAAGTGGATGCATGTAGAGCTCGATGTTTTAGTAAGTCCTACTACTAGTAGTAAAGCGGTTGGCCAGGTTTGAGTTTAGCATCCGTGTGTTGGGATGCCCTGCTGTTCAGAGGCCGAGGTGTGTCATTCTGTCTTTGCCGCTTGGTACAAAGCTTGGTGGTGGAAGTCCCTTGAGAGAGGTGGTCTAGCAGAGTCTCCACCAGACGCCCGATTGATTGGCAAGTTGCCGTGTTAGTGGCCTGCGGAAGATGTAGAGACATCTTTGCCCCCTTGCAAGCCTGTTGTTGTTTAACAGCCCTGTTTCCTCAGATGTTTGGTAGAGTTGAGCACTCTTCCTTGGTGAGCTCCTAGAGTGGAGCTAGCTGCTGCATGTTGAGAGATCCGGCCAGAGTTTTGTTGAGCATCATGTGGAGATGCAAGAGTAGGCTGTGAGCCTTCGGTTTGATGAGATGCCATAGGCATGGTTGTTTGAGTTGAGCCCTTGTATACCTAGCCAGAGTTGTTGTCACTTAAGGTTGTGACCTTGCTGGCCCCATCTGTAGTAAGATGTGGATTTGGTAGTAGTAGCACTTGAGGTGCATTGGTTGTTGTGCCACTTTGGCACTAAGTCTGGTTCAGGCTTGAGTTTGGCATGGGCATAGCAGATGGTTCTATGCCGTCTGGAGTTCAGCGCACTCCTTTAGCCTTTGGATCCGTTTATGGCAGTTGCACCTGTTGGTCGTGCAAGAGGGCTAGTTCAGTGGTAGTCGATGGACTACAAGCGAAAGGATGCTCGAGAGGAGCCGGAGCCTCTTCCCAGTGTTTCTGGAGGTTGAGTAAGTCAGCAGGTTGTGGGTTGGCAAGTGTTGGTGCGCGTGAGTCTCGCGCTAGTGTTAAGGCCAAGAGATCCTTGAGGTTGGTAGTGCGGTCAACTACCTTCGAGTGCCTTAATCTGAGGAGAGTTGAGCATCGTATATGCGAGTTCGGTCACGCAGAGGGACCCTGAGTTGGATGCTCATGAGATGAGCTGGATACCTATGAGGCGAGTTGGATGCCATGAGGCGAGTTGGATGCCTTTGAGGCGTGATGAGTTGATGCCTTACGAGAGGATTTGGATGCCTTATGGGTAAGCACCATTGGTAGAGGCTTGGTGTAAAGTGAGTTCGGTTTGGCATGGTTATGCTTTGGTAGAGCATGGTTGCCACAGCTTCGAGCATCGTGTGGAGATGGAACTTTTGGTGTTCCTTTGGTTGGAGTTCAGTTGGAAACTGAACAAGTGCGGTCGTAGCAAAGCCGCGCAGTTTCTGATCGCCTTGGCTAAGAGAGTCGTTTGGATCCTTTCCTTGGGTAGAAGCTATGTTGTGGCTGATGTTTGAGTAGGAGGACGACGCATTTGGTAGCGTTTCGGGTCCTCTTGGTTCCCAAGGAGTTGGAGTTGGCCAGCATGGTTGAGTTGCTAGAGAGAGTTGTGCCTGTTCAGGCAGTTGGCTGTTAGCACGTTTGTCGAGGGTTGTCGAAGAACCCTAGGTTGTGGAGAGCCTCTCCAGAGCTCAGTCAGGCCCAGGTAGTGAGTTTCAGTTGGCAAACTGGAGGCGTGTAGTTTGTAGCCTCGAGTGAGTTGCTAGCAGTCTTGGTTAACTAGCAAGTTAGTGTTTGTTTGGAGTAAAATCTAGATTGGTTCCGGTGTGGTGGCAAGTTGATGCTTGGTGTTGACCAAGGTGTGGATTGGAGCTGCTAGAGGTTAGTTTTGCTCGTGGGGCGAGTGGTTCGTGCCTAGTTGGTGGCTTTTCTGTTTCCAGGATGTTGAGAGTTGCCCCTTTTGGCATTTGGAGGTTCAGTCTGTGGTGGACCCCCCTGTAGTTGCCCCGTGAGATTTAGATGTTGTTGCTCTAGTGGAGCAAGACATTGAGCGTATGTGGAGCTCTCTGTCTGTAACAGCCCGGATTTTTGTTAATTGTGAGATAAGGTTTTTGTAGCATTGTTTCCAGGAGCAGTTGGATTTGTTAAGGTTTTGGCAGTTTATTGGTCGGGGGTGAAATAAGAAATTTCTTTTAAAGGTCCTTGGGAGATTCGGGCCCTAGACTGAAGGGAATTGGAAGCTTGGAATTAAAGAAAGGAAAATTAAGCGTCAGCTAGGACTCGAAGGAGGGAAGCCTTGGGAAGGGATTTTGAGATTTCTCCAAAGTGGATTCAATTTTAGGGAGGAAAAGAAAGGAGAAGAAAAAGAGAAGGAAAAAGGAAAAACCCTAGCCGCCCACCCTCTCCTTCTCACCCTAGCCGTCGCCACCTTGCCTCGCCTCGCCAGTAGCCGTTGCCGCTTTGCTAGCCGCTGTCCTCGCACCGCCCACCCGATCGCGTCGTCGCCGCTCGCCTCGCCTCGCCACAGCGGCCGCCATCCCAGTGCCGCGTTGAGCGACCTCTGCAGCAGAGATCCATCGCAGCCGGTCCACAGCCCGGCCAGCGTCGTCCCGCCGTTCTTCGCGCCGTCCCAGCACGATCTCGCCGCGTCGCTCCGCCATCCTTCGCGCTGTAACGGCCCAACTCATCGCTAGCCAAGATATTGTCCGCTTTGGCCCACCGCCTCACGGATTTGTTTCTCCCCATGGGAAAACGCGTCTTGCTAGGGAAAGGTGTCCACACCCTTTATAAGGAGTGCTTGCCCCTTTCCAACCGATGTGGGATTCCCTATGGGTTTCCACCTCCCCTTAGAGGTCCAGCGTCCCGATGGACCCGCACACCGCCCGATGCCTGGCTCGATACCATCTCAGTAACGGCCCAACTCATCGCTAGCCAAGATATTGTCGCTTTGGCCCATCGCCTCACGGATTTGTTTCTCCCCATGGGAAAACGCGTCTTGCTAGGGAAAGGTGTCCACACCCTTTATAAGGAGTGCCGTTCCCCTTTCCAACCGATGTGGGATTCCCTATGGGTTTCCAAGTCTCTACGCCTCACATCGGGCGTAACTTTTCCCATGGGGAGAAAAACAAATCCGTGAGGCCATGGGCCAAAGCGGACAATATCTTGGCTAGCGATGAGTTGGGCCGCACGCGCGCTTTCCCAGGTAGCGATCTCGCCGCGTCGCCCGCCGCCCTCGCGCGCGCCCGCCCCAGCGCGATCTCGCCCGCCTGATCATCCTTTCTCGCCGTCCCCAAAGACGATCTCGCCGCGTCGCCCGATCCGTCCTTCGCGCTGCCCCAAAGACGATCTCACCGCGTCACTCCAGACGCTCGTCCAGACGCCGCCCAGGCCCGGCCCATTGCCGTGAAATCTGGCGATCGCGCCCGATACCAGCGCCCGGTGCCGCCGTGTCGCGCGCTTGCGTCCGGCTCGTGGATGGCGGCCAGCCGCCGCGGCCAGCCGACGCATGCAGGCGTCAGCCGATGGCGTCCCGACGCCCCACCGAGCCCTGTCTGCTTGCCTCTGCCGCACGCTGCCCTGCCGAGAGCCTGCCTGGCCGTGATAGCTTGGTGCCGAGCTTGTCGCCTTCTCGGTTGGTAAATCCCGAGCCTCCTCTCTTGAACCTTGAGATAATAGCTGCTGATTATTTAATTAGGGTGATTTATTACTTGCTTAGGTTGCTTGGGATCGCATAGAAGCTCGAGGGTCACTTGTTGGGTGTGATTGATATTTCTCTACTTGCTTCCAGGTAAGGGTTCCTTACCGAGGGTGTGTGGATCCTGCGTATAATTGCTAGCAAGTCTTACCTTGTGATCGTATAAATTTCTAGTGGATAGGTTACATATTTTCTCTTGCTTCCAGGTTTGTGTTGTGCTGGTGTTCCTATTATAATCTGTTAGTTCCATGTTAGTGCTTGGCAGGTGATCTAAAAATAGGTAAGTCCCCGATGGGCATCCATATGTGTAAGACCCCGATGGGCATCATTGATTTAGGTGTAAGACCCCGATGGGCATCCGTATGTGTAAGACCCCGATGGGCATCATTGATTTAGGTGTAAGACCCCGATGGGCATCCGTATGTGTAAGACCCCGATGGGCATCATTGATTGAGGTGTAAGACCCCGATGGGCATCCATATGTGTAAGACCCCGATGGGCATCATTGATTGAGGTGTAAGACCCCGATGGGCATCCATATGTGTAAGACCCCGATGGGCATCATTGATTGAGGTGTAAGTCCCCAATGGGCATCCAGGTATAGAACCTAGGGCAGGTTGTAATTGTAAGCCCTTGGTAGGCCAGCTCTAGTGTTAGCTCTTAGCCTAAACAACTGGTTTGTCCATTGTCATTGTATGGTTGCTTGTAGGTGTGCTAAATGCTATGTTTGAGTATTGTACCCCCGTTGGGGAATTCTTCTTCGAGTAATCCGTTGCTCACCCTTATTTTTTCTGTGTCCTTCACCGTAAACATGGGACAGAGGCGGATGGCTAGGAGGAGGTCTGGATGATCATGGACGGCCCAACTCGAGACTATTTCACCTTATTATGTTTTTGTTGGTTTAGCATGTAGTTGGACTGGAGTCATTAGAATATCATTCCTTCAAAAAAAAAAACTTGTTTAAGACTTCTCGGACTGTTTCCTGGATTTCCTTGAAAGTACCGAACAGTCACTTTACTTGTTGGTTTTGCTTAATGGATTTTATGCTTGAACTTAGTTGTGTTGAATGAAAAGTTTTAAATTGGTACTCTCTATAAGTGATTTCACATTTTATTTATGCATGCTAAGAAAGGATCTAGGTTAGAGACCGTTAGTTTGGTCGGGTCTTTACACTGTCCTTCGGTTGTCTGCTTAAAGAGCCGTTCCTTCGGGAGTTGTCAGGTTACTCCCTTGGTCTTTGGAATCGATGGTTGAGGTGCTAGCAAGAGGGAAAAGTTTGCTGGCTGCTTGGATGCAGTTGTTTGTCCAGTTAGGTGGACTCTTGGATGGTGTTCTAGAGGCTGCAGTAAGGGTTGTTCTGCCTCTTGTGAGTGTTTGGCCAAAGTTTGGTCCTCGTGTTGTTTCTAGAGCTAGTTCGGTTCTAGCTGGAGGGCGTTGCCCTGAGGACTTGTTTCTAGTCAGTAAGTTTTGGGAGTTGACCCCTCCCTCGGAAGTTGAGTAAGTTTTGTTAGTTCCGGATTGGTGATCCGATTGGTTGAGTTTTCCCTTGGTTGTTGCTTCCAAGAGAGTTGGTTGTTGTTGCCTTGGATTTGAGCAAGTCAGCGAGCGTGTGTGTAGTTCGCTGCCCTTCAGAGTTTGCTTGCTGGGAAAATCGTTTCCCGTTTAGAAGGAGTCAGCTTAGCTCCTGAGTTGTGTAGTTGATCGAGTAGCGCAGCTGGTCACCAATGAGAGGGTCCTCGCATTGTGTTGTTAGCAAGCAAAAGTTGTTTGTCCCCGCAAGGGCAGAGGCCAGCCAGTAAGAGTTGAGTTGTTTCTGGCAAGTTGTTGGTTCTTTGGGGATTGGAGATTTCCCTTTCCCCTCTATTCTCTGTGGTGGTTGAGTTGCTCCCTGGATGTCAGCCTCGAGTGTTAGCTTCTGAGGTAGTCTTGCGGATTCGTGTGGCTCAGGATCCGTAAGCTTTGAGGTTGTCGTTATCCGTTTTCCTCGTGAGGTTTCGGGAGTGGAGCTTCTGGTTGGAAGTTAAGTTAGGCTTAAGCTAAAAGGAAGAAGTCCTTTGAGTAGCCTGATGGATTTTAAGAGTTGAGTGGTAGCTTGGAGGCGAGCGTTGCTCGTTATACGTTTGAGTTGAGTTTTGCTGAGCAAGCCCTTCTCGGGCTTTGTTTCTTGGTGTTGTGCGTTCGCAGTTGGAGTTAGCGGAGCCTCGTTTGAGTGAGTTGGCACAGAGGTGCCGTGGCATTGGTTGGTAAAGTCGTTGAGCTATTTTCCTCAAGGTGTTGTGTCGCAGATAGCTGCGTGAGGGTTTAATCCTTGCAACCCGAGTTTTCCTTGAGAGGAATGTTGGTTTCCTTGCCTGGTAGTGTTTTCTTAGGCCAGTCGTTGGAAAGTTTGCGTTCGGCCGATGAGGAGCTCTAGTTTGTTGGTTTGGCCGAATGGAGCCTGTGCTTGGCCCTTGTCTTTTAGAGGTGGCCGTAGCTGAAGTTTCAGCTGGTGTGAGTGTTGTTAGTATGCGTGTACCAGATGGTGCCCCTTGCCTTTTGGATCGGCCGCGCTTGGTGGTTCGATTGTGCCTCGTTAAGGTCAGTGGGCAAGGTTTGAGGTTCGCCCCTCTGTGAAGTAAGAGTAGGCCGTTTGGTTTTCTCGGAACTCGAAAGGTTCAGCTTGTTTGGCTTGATTTGTTGTAGGGTTGAGGTCGCTTTGTTAACACCGTGAGCTTCAGAGGAGTTTTGCCAAGGCGTGGTGTAGAGTTTTAGAGCTTGTGGCCACCCTCGAGTTTGTTGAGAGTAGCACCCATTGAGAGTTGGTGCGAGTTGAGGATGTGGTTTGCCGTCTAGTTTTTTTCATCTGCTTCCCTTTGGAGTTCAAAGTGTATGCCCAGTCTTGGTTGAGATAGTTTGTGGCGATCTGGATGGCATTGTGGCCTTGAGTTTTTGAGAACCCAAGAGGGTTTGGTTTTCAAGAAGGTTGGTGTTGTTGGTGAGAAGTTCAGCTTGGTTGGATCGAAGGAGTTTTCCCGAGTCAAGTTGTCTTAGGACTTTCGAGGACGAAAGTCTTAAAAGGAGGGAGTATTGTAACAACCCAGCTTTCCTATTCCGCTTTTCGAGGTGCCTTCTGGTCAAGATTCGGTTGTTTGGTTGGGTCTTAGAGCTGCTTTTGACCCTTGGGGAATTTTGGTCTTTTGGCTCCCAGGCGGGATTTGTGGATTTTCGTGGCTTCGAGGTCGCTCCCCGCTTTGTCGAGGCTTGTTTGTTGTGGGTTGCGAGTCCCGAGGTGTTTGGGCTAGTCAGTTGGAAGCTCGGTTGTGGTTTGGGCTTTGGCATAGTGTTGGTTGGTTGTGTGCTTCCTTAGGGATTCGAGCCCGGGCCCTTAGTGTTGCTTTGGTAGTTGGATTTAAGTGAGTTTTATTTATTGGAAAAGATTGCTTCGGTCGGGTCTTGAAGTAGGAAGCCGGGAAATGGGATTTTAAGGTTTTAATTTGGATAAGGATGGAAAATGGAATAAAAATCCCATTTTTCCTTTTATTTTCACATTTTTCCCTTTTCTTTTCAAAATCCCTTTTTCTCTCTCTCTCTCTCTCTCTCACCCCGAGCCCCCCACCTAGCCCGAGCCAGCCCCTTTGGTCGCCCAGCTAGCCTGAGCCAATCTCCAGCCCGAGCCCTGCTCGCCCAGGTCGCTAGCCCGAGCCCTTAGCCAGCAGCATGCTGGGTGTCGCCGAGCCTCGCCCGACTGAGACCCACTCGACAGTCGCGTTGCCACCCCTGCCGCGCTCGAGCCAAGTCGCCCCTGCCCAGATCGCTTCGCACAGCCCTCGCCCAAGCCGTCTCGTCCTTGTCCGTGTCGCCCTACGGGCACAGTCTTGCGAGCCGCGCCGCAAGCATGCCGCGCGCTGCCAACCCTCGTAGCTTGCCGAAGTCATCGGTCCAAGCGCGTGTGCCTCTGTGTCGCCGCTTCGCGCGCCCCCGCGCAGCGTCCCCTTAGCTCATCGAGCTCGCACCCGCCGTCCCCTCAGACCGAGCCTCACCGCGCTCCGTCGCCCAGCCGAGCTTCGCGCCGCTCGCGCGCGCGCCGCTCCTCCCGCACCCTCAAAGACTGCGGCCAAAGCATGCCTCGCCTGCGTCAAACCGCTCCTTCGCGTGTCAACTGCGCCTCGTGAGTTGCTCCCGAACCGAGCCCTGTTTATTTTATTGTATTTAGGCCTATTTTGTGATTATTGATGTGTTTGTTTGGCTCGCTATAGGTTGCTCGGGTTCGATCGCAGTTAATTTTATGGTGTGTTGTTGCCTTCCACTGTAAGGATTTCTTACCGGGTTGTGTGGGCCTGCGATATATTTTCATGATATGCCTTGTATGTTTCTTTGTCATATTATGAGCATGATAGTAATAGAGCAGCTTTGATTGATTTCTTGCTAGCATGTTTGCCCGATTGTACATGTTAGTGCCATGCTAGGTTTGTTCTTCCAACATGCTTGTGATTCCTGCTTAAGTTCATAGTATCATGCTAGGTAAATGTGATTGATGTCGGTCATTGTTTGCTAGTCTGGAATAATTTATTTGCTCTGTACTCTTAGATAGAGTTGTAGGGTTTGTCATCATCCAGATGCTGAGAGCGGACATAACGTACTTTGTCCCCACCGGTCGGGAGTAAAGCGAAGCATTGCTTCAGGGGTTGAGAGCGGACATAACGTACTTTGTCCCCACTGGTCGGAAATAGAGCAAAGCATAACATACATTGCTTTTTCTCCCCACTTCCGGCAGCCAATGAGAATTAGCTACCTCATTGGCGTATGCCTAGTTTGTAGCCTGCTAGAGCGGAACCCTGCCAACGGTGTAAGCCTGCCTTGGCCGGTTTTTAGCTTCAGGTCGGTGGTTCAGGCTGCACAGATGAGCGCCGAGGGCCTCGCGCTACTGTGATCAATGACACCGCTTCCGAGTCTTAGGCATGCGTACCTGGCGCGCGTAGTTTGCCCTTAGGCCCCCGCATTTACACCGGTTGCAGCAGAAAGATGCGCAGCGCGCAAGACACGCGTTAGTCAGCGGCTCAAGAGCTCCCTGGGCTAATGTTCGTGAGTACACCATTCCTTTCCGTTAGAGCCAGACTACGGGTACTCTCTCGATAGTCCAGATTTAGCAAGGGTAAAGAGGCCCTTGAGGACATCCTTAGGATCAATTTTTGAGCTGAACAATTCCCCCGAGTGAAAGAGACCTCGGTGATGTCCCAGGATTGGTCAGGATAACCAATCATTAGGCCGGAAGTAGGAGACTTCCGATGATTCTAGATCTTTCCTTGTATGCTCGTTGAGCTATGATCTGTGTTGGTAGCTGTTTGCTTGCATGCTTGGGTACTAGATGACTGATTATATCGTATTGTACCCTTGTTGGGGATTCTTACTGAGTAATTCGTTACTCACCCTTATTTTTGTGGTTTTTCCACAGGTAACCATGGTGCGAGACAAGATGGCTGGAGGAGGAGTTGTGATCATGGAAACCCGTTGTTCAACTCTGAGTCTTATGTTTATGATTTAAATGTCCTCTGAATGCATGTAGTTGGGCACGGAGCCCTAAGGTGTTTTCTGAATGTATTTTCGGATTCTAGCATTGTTGTAACTATTGTAAAGTTTGTATGTTTTAAATAAATCTCTTATCAGAGTGAGTTTTGGAAATGTATTTGTCTTGAAACAGGTGCTTGGAAACAGGGACAGGTTTCAGGAAATTATGTTAACTTTTTAAATGGATGTTTTATGTTTTAGTTTTTACTTAGAATCCGAACACCATTTTGCAAATTTTCTGTAGATTTGTATGCATGCATTGAGGTAATGGCCTATTTTAGAACCCTTTCGGGTCGGGTCGTTACAGTAAGCGCGCATCGCATGCTACTGCAGACCATGGGGGGTGTGGGTCTAGTGGCAAGCTGCCCATGTCCAGTCACCATGCCTAACTAAATCTTTGGATCGGTGTCACTGACATAGGGGTGCGAGACCTGGACACGTGAACTATGTCAGCCTAAACCACCGCACCTGAGGCTATGGAACCACTCGTGGTAGGCATACACCAGGAAGCCGTCCTTGCCCTAACAGGTGGCAATAAAGGGCTACGGCCGAACACGCTGAGGACGTGCCGACTGCCGGGGACGAGGCAATGCCAAGTCATCATCCCGACCGTTTGGGCATTTAACAGTCTGCCACCCTCACCCAAGATTTAGGGTTAGCTAGACCCTAACGGGATCAGGGATGGAGTACTGTAACGACCCAGGTTTTTCATCCCGGTCTTCCAGGTATGCCCTAGGGGTAATTTGGTAATTTGGTCGGGCCGTCAGGGCCGTTTGTGTCTTTTCCAGTTACTAAAATTATTGGATGGATTTATGTAGGTTTTTTGGAAGGATTTGTGGTTTGGTTTGAGCAAGGTTTGTTGCAAAAGTAAAAATAAAGGAATTGTGCTGCAGCTGGGGTTTGAACCCGGGTCTCCTGGAAAGCTTGTGGGGATGTGTGCCATTTGAGCCATTAGTTGCTCTTGTTGCTCTTCCTGCATCATCTTATGGTTAGCCTTGGATTTTGGAGTTTTGGTGCATTTGGTTAAATGAAATAGAAATTAGGTTTATTCCATCTTCTTCTCCAAATCACCTCTTGGCCGCACAAGCTTTCCTCTCCATAGCCTTTGCCGATTCTTCTTTCCCTTGCATCTCCTTGGGTTCGATCATCATCATTCCGGGTAAGTCTTCATCCTCTTCATCTCCTCATTTGGTTATTGATGCTGGCCGAAGGTAAGAAGTAGAGTGTTGTGTGTGTTGTGTGGTTTGCAGCCAGCCGAGAGAAGCCAGCCAGCAGCCATCGTCGCCGTCCAGCCGGCCAGCCCCTCGCCCAGATCTGTTGAAGCAGCCCTGCCGCCGCCCGGGCGCCGGACAGCAGCCGCGCGGATCGCCCTCACGCTCATCGCTCGCCAGACGCTTCGCGACGCTTATCGCTAGCCGTGTCGCGCTGCATCCACCGTCGCAGCCCTCCCGCACGCCATCGCTCGTCGTCGTGCCAATCGCGCGCAGCAGCCAGACTCCAGACGCCAGCGCCGCGCGCCTTCGCCCCGAGCTGCTCGCCGCGCCGCCCACATCCGCGTCGCAGCCGCCGCGCGACGCCGCCGCGCCGCTGCCGCCCGAGACGCTGCGCCCGCAGCGCGCGCGTCCTCGCGTGCGTCCGTCGTCTGCCGTGCAGCCACAGCAGCCACGCCAGCCACCTGCCGTGCCTTTGCCCAGCAGCTCAAGCTCGTGTCGCCGTGCGCGTGAGTTCCCCCGAGCCGAGCTTGCGTTCTATTGTTTTTAGACTTTTTAGGTATTGACTATTATTGGTTTGTTAGGTTCCCGCCGCTAGCTCGGGATTGTTCCATGCACTTAGGATTTATGTGTAGAAGCCTTCCGACCAAGGTAAGGATTTCTTCTGGAGTTGTGTGGGCCTCGCGGTATATTTGTGATTGTTGTTTTGTATGCTCGTGTATGATTATTAGCATGTTTAGCCCTAGGTGCTCGCTTCAATTCTCGATCGGCATGAACTCTTGTATTGTTTCTCATGTTAGCCCATGCTAGGTTGTTCCATTCGGCATGTTCGATATCTGTTCTTGCTTCGTAGTATCATGCTAGGTTCCTTGTATCTCATGAGCACGTATTGGACCGCATTGAATGAATTGTTATTATTGCTATGGTTTAGAGTTCGTAGGTAGCATCATCCGGGCCGGATGCATAACGTAACTTGCATCCCCGATGTGGACGTGCGAGATGGTACTCGTCTCCGATCCCGTTAGGGTTTAGCTAACCCTAACGGTGGCCCCGCAATCTTGGGTGAGGGTGGCGGTATCGTTAAATGCCCCAACGGTCGGGATGATGACTTGGCATTGCCTCGCCCCCGGCAGTCGGCACGTCCTCGCCGTGTTCGGCCGTAGCCCTTGATTGCCACTGTTAAGGCAAGGACCGCTTCTCGGTGTAAGCCTACCACGACCGGTTCCTTAGCCTCAAAAAGTGTGGTACAGTGACATAGTTCACGTGTCCGTGTCTCACACCCCTATGTCGCTGACACCGATCCGAGATTTAGTTAGGCATGGTGATCGAACACGGCAGCTTTGCCCACTAGACCCGGCACTTCCCGAGTTTGCGGTAGCATCTCAGGCGCGCTTACGCTCATTACAACGCCGATCGAGAGCTCCTCGGGATCTTGAGCCGATGCACCTTTCGTGACGACGAGACAGCCGAGGCCGGGACTTGTTCCCGTATAGGGCGTATAGTGTGTTGTGGTATTTCCGACTAAGACCACGAGTTGGCATCCGAGGTCCAAGTGTGGACTTAGCTATGTGCTCCGCTCTGTGTTTATACTCATGGCTTGCATACATTCTTCTAGATGATCTTTTATATCGTATTGTACCCCTGTTGGGGATTCTTATTGAGTAATTCGTTACTCACCCTTATTTTGTGGTTTTCCACAGTAACCAAGGCGCGAGGCAGATGGTGAAGGAGGAGCCGTGATCATGGAAACTGCTTTGTCATCTCTCGACTTTTCTTATGTTATGACTCTTTTAGTTTATTTTTCCCCGAATGCATGTAGTGGGCACGGAGCCCTAGGATACTTTTCTCAATTATTTGTGGATTCCAAATTTGTTGAATTTGAGGATGTTTTAAATGTTTTTAATAAAATCTCTCGATCGAGTAAATCGTTGGAAATGTATTTGTCTGTGAAACAGTGCTTGGAGACAGGGACAGTGTTTGATGAGACTTTATTGTTCTGAATGAATCTTGAATGTTTTGATTTAATGGGAATCCGAAAACTTTATTTGCATCATGTCTTTTCCTTTTAATACATGCATTGGGGTAAAGGCCTATTTAGTGCCCTTTTTGGGTCGGGTCTTTACAAGTACCGTCTTGTACGTCCCTGTCGTGGATGCAAGTTACGTTATGCATCCGGCCCGGATGATGCTACCTACCTGAACTCTAAACTATAATATCAACAACAAACAATCCAATACAATCCAATACGTGCTCAACAGATACAACGAACCTAGCATGATACTACGAAGCAAGAACATATACGAGCATGCCAAAATAGAACAACCTAGCATGGACTAACATGAGAAACAACATAAGAAATCATGCCAGTCGGGAATTCAGAACAGAGCACCTATCACTAAACATGTTGATAAACACAAACAAGCATACAATCAGCAATCACATAATATATCGCAGGGCCCACACAACTCCGGTAAGAAATCCTTACCTGGTCGGAAGGCAACTACACACAAGAATCCTAAGCTGCGATCGAACCCGAGCTAGCTAACGAGAACCTAACAAACACAATGATAATCACAATCCATAGGCCTAAATATAATAAAAAAAACAGGGCTCGGCTCGGGAGCAACTCACGCGCACGGCCGACGCTACGACGCGCGGACAGCCAGCGCACGAGCGAGGCATTGGGGCTGGCGCCGATGAGCGCCGAAGGGCGGCGAGGGCTGCGCGCGCTAAGCGTCGACCGCACAGCGCTGGGAGCCGGGCGCAGACGGGCGAACGCGGCGCGAGCTCGGCTGGCGATGGCGTCTTGTGCGCGGCTCGGCATGAGAACGCGCGACGGCCGGGCGACTGGTGCAGAGCCGACGGCCCTGGGCCGGGCGGCCTGGCATAGTGTACGGCATGGGTTTGGGCGAGCAGGGGCTGGGTCTGGGAGAGTAGGGGCTAGGGTTGGGCGATTTGGGCGGCTAGGGCTGGGGCTAGGGTTTGGTGAGAGGGAGAGAGAGAGAGAGATGAGAGAGAGAGCAAAAGGGGAAAAATGGGATTTTTCTTATTTTCCATCCTTATCCTATTTAAATAAGCCTTAAAGACAAAAAATCCCTTCCCACGGCTTCCTCCTTCGAGACCCGGCTGAAGCAATCTTTTCAAATAAATAAAACTCACTTAAATCAAACTCCCAAATCAACATTAAGGGCAAGGGCTCAAATCCCAATGGAAGCACTCAAACAACAATAATTTTGCCAAAACCCAAACCACTTCCAAAAGACTAGCCCAAACATCTTGGGTCTTGCAACCAACAACAATCAAGCCTCGACAAAGGCAGGAACGACCTTGGAATCCTGAAAATCCACAAATCCTGCCCGGGGAGCAAAAGACCAAAATACCCCTAAGGGTTAAAATAGCTCTAACGGCCCAACCGAACAATCGAATCTTGAACCGAAGGAACCTGGAAAACTGGAATAGAAAACTGGGCCGTTACAATAAAACACAAAGAATCATAGACATAAACTCAGAGTTCGAACAACGGGTTTCAATGATCACAGCTCCTCCTCCAGCCATCCTGTCTCGCACCATGGTTACCTGTGGAAAACCACAAAATAAGGGTGAGTAACGAATTACTCAGTAAGAATCCCCAACCGGGGTACAATACAATATACATGGTCATCTAGCAGAAAGGTATGCAAGCTATGAATATAAACACAGAATAGAGCACATAGCTTAAATCCACACATAAACTTCGGATGCCATCTCAGGGTCTTTCTCCAGAATAATCCACCACACGATACGATCCTATACGAGAAACAAGTCCCGGCCTCAGCCTGTCTACTGTCAATACGAAAGGTGCACTGGCTCACAATCCCGAGGAGCTCTCTAATCGGTGCTATAATGAGCGTATGCGCCCACCGCATGCTACTGCAAACCATGGGGGGTGCTGGGTCTAGTGGCAAGCTGCCCAGGTCCAGTTACCATGCCTAACAAAATCTCTAGATCGGTGTCACTGACATAGGGGTGTGAGACCTGGACACGTGAACTATGTCAGCCTAAACCACCGCACTTGAGGCTAAGGAACCGGTCATGGTAGGCTTACACCAGGAAGCCGGCCTTGCCCTATCAGGTGGAAATCAAGGGCTACGGTCGAACACGCTGAGGACCTGCCGACTGCCGGGGATAAGGCAATGCCATGTCATCATCCCGACCGTTGGGGCATTTAACAGTCTGCCACTCTCACCCTAGATTGCAGGGCCTGCCGTTAGGGTTAGCTAAACCCTAACGGGGGATCAGGGACGGAGTACTGCCTCGTACGTCCCTGCAGTGGATGCAAGGTACTTTATGCATCCTGGCCCGGATGATGCTACCTACCATATCTCAAACCTATAAACAGATACAGCAAACAATCCAATACGTGCTCAACAGATACAACGAACCTAGCATGATACTAAGAAGCAAGAACAGATAACGAGCATGCCAGAACGGAACAACCTAGCATGGACTAACATGAGAAACAACATAAGAAATCATGCCAGTCGGGAATTCAGAGCAGAGCACCTATCACTAAACATGCTGATATACACAAACATGCATACAAACAGCAATCACATAATATATCGCAGGGCCCACACAACTCTGGTAAGAAATCCTTACCTGGTCGGAAGGCAACTACACACAAGAATCCTAAGCTGCGATCGATCCCGAGCTAGCTAAAGCGAACCTAACAAGCACAATATTTATCACAATCCATAGGCCTAAATACAATAAAATAAATAGGGCTCAGCTCGGGAGCAACTTACACATCACAACTGACGCGCGGATGGACAGGCTGCACGGCACTAGGCACTGCTGGGCGGCAGGGGCTGAGCGCCGGGCGTGCTGGCACGGGCGCTGGGGAGCTGGGGTGCGCGGCTGAGCGTGCTGGCTCTGCACAAGGGCGCGGAGCTGCGCGCTGGCGCGGCGAGCTGCGGGCTAGACAAAGGCGCGCGGGCGCTGGGCGCAGAAGCGGACGGGTGAACACTAGCGTGCAGTCGCGAGCTCGGATGGGCAATGGCGTCTGGTGCGCGCAGACGGGGCAAACACGGGCGTGCGGCGCTGCTGGGCTGCGATGATGGGCTTCTGGGCGTGCGACGGCCTGAGCAACGTGCGTCGCTTGGGCGTTTGGCGCTGGTCGCTTGCTAGCGCACACTGGCTGGCTTCGAAATTTGAGCGTCTCTGGCTGATGATGGGGCCGCTTTGTGCGATCCGGGCCGGGCCGCCGACTGGCCGGCCTGGTCAAGGTTGCTTGGCTGGCTGGGACAAAGGTCGGTGGGGATCTAGGGAGAAGACACACGCAAGGGGATTGAGAGAAGAGGGTTGGGCGGCCAAGGAGTTTGGAGATCCCAAAGAGAAGAAAACCTATTTTTCTCTTCATTTAATCAAATGCACCAAAACCCCGAAGACCCAAAGCTAACCAAGATATGCTACGGAAAGAGCATCAATAACAGCTCGAGGCTCAACCGGCAACGACACACAACTAACCTCCCAGACCACCTGGGTTCGAAACCCAACTGCTACACTTTAATTCTCAATTTTTCTTTTGCTTCTCACCATGCCCAAAATACATCCACAAAGCATCAAAATCCTACTTAAGTTCAACCAATAATTTTAACAACTGAAAAAGACATAAACGGCCCTGACGGCCCGACCAAATTACCAAAATACCCCTAGGGCATACCTGGAAGACCGGGATGAAAACCTGGGCCGTTACAAATTCGTTACTCACCCTTATTTTGTGGTTTTCCACAGGTAACCAAGGTGCGAGACAGGATGGCTGAAGGAGGAGCTGTGATCATAGAACCCAGCTGTCGAACTCTGAATTTTATCTATGATTCTTTATGTCTTATTTTTCCTCTGAGTGCATGAAGTTGGGCATGAAGCCCTAGGTTGTTTTCTGAATGCTTTTCCGGATTCTAGCACTATTGTAATTGTTGGATGTTTTGAATGTTTTAAATAAATCTCTGATTATAGTAAGTTTTGGAAATGTATTTGTCTTGGAACAGGTGCTTGGAAACAAGGACAAGTTTCAGGAATTTATGTTGACTTTTAAATGGATGTTTTATGTTTTTAGGTTTTCTTAGAATCCGAAACAACATTCTTGCATATTGACTTTAGTTTTGAATGCATGCATTGAGGTAAAGACCTATTTTAGGACCCCATTCGGGTCGGGTCTTTACAGTTGGTATCAGAGCTCAAAGTCATAGATTCTGTAGACTGACCTTTTGTTGTAGGTCATTTTTTCCATGATCATCAGCACTTCGACAGTCATCAGGTACGCCTAAGTTTACAGATTTAGAAAAGGGTTAAGAATTTACAATACTTTTCATCTAGTATATGCCTTGTTTAGTGTTGTGGAGCGGAGACGAGCAGGTTCTGACTCGTTGTTGGTTTGGGTCCAGAGCACCATCATGCCAACTTTCCGCAGTGTAAGAAGTATGATAGCAGCTTGTCAGGGTATCCAGATAGATTCAGATACCGCAGGGACATCGTTCCAGAGGGAGGCAGAGATTAGACTCCCGTAGGCCACTTGTTGCCCAGTTGTTAGTTTTCCCCTAGAGAGAGGGTGGAGGTGATTTGCCTTGGAGTACCACTCCAAGAGTGGAGTTAGCTTTGGCTTTGCTCATGTTGATGTTAGTGGAGCAGGTCCCAGTGTGGACTAGCCTGGGTAGTTCAAGTGTTGATCTTGAACCTTAGCAGATTGTTTGATTGCCCAGTGAGTAGCTGCAGAGTTGGTAGCCTTCGAGGAGGTTGCTGAGACATCTTTGTTCTCTTGTAAAGTGTTGTTGTTTTGCAGCCAGTAAGCCAGAACCCTGTGGTTAAGCGTTCAGCGAGCAGTGTTCCCATCTGACTTGATCCGTTGGTGGTTTCCCCAGTTGTCCGGTAGAGTTGAGCACTCTTCTTATGGTGAGCTCCTAGAGTGGAACTAGCTGCTGCATGTTGAGAGAGCCGGCCAGAGTTTTGTAGAGCATCATGTGGAGATGCAAGAGTAGGCCGTAAGACTTCAGTTAGATGAGATGCCATAGTCAGGGTTGTTTGAGTTTTGAGCCCTTGTATGCCTAGCCATAGTTTTTTTTGTCACTTGAGGTTGTGACCTTGCTGGCCCCATTTGTAGTAGGATGTGGATTTGGTAGTAGTGGCACTTGAGGTGCATTGGTTGGTGTGCCGCTTTGGCACTAAGTCTGGTTTAGGCCTGAGTTTCGCACGAGTAGAACAGATGGTTCTATAACTCGTCCGGAGTTCAATACTCCTTTAGCCTTTGGATCCGTTTGTGGCAGTTGCACCTGTTTAGGTCACGCAAGAGGGCTAGTTCAGTGGTAGTCGAAGGACTACAAGCGAAAGGATGTTCGAGAGGATCTGGAGCCTCTTCCCAGCATTACTGGGGGTTGAGTAAGTCAGCAGGTTGACGGTTGGTAAGTGCTAGTGCGCGTGAGTCTCACGCTAGTGTTAAGGCCAAGAGATCTTTATGGTTGGTAGTGCGGTCAACTACCTTCGAGTGCCTAAATCTGAGGAGAGTTGTGCATTGTAGATGTGAATTTGGTCCAGTAGAGGGACCATGAGTTGGATGCCTATGAGATGAGTTGGATGCTTATGAGATGAGTTGGATGCCTATGAGATGAGTTGGATGCTTATGAGATGAGTTGGATGCTTATGAGATGAGTTGGATGTCGATGAGATGAGTTGGACGCCTTATGAGATGAGTTAGATGCCTCATGGGATCAGTTGGATGTCTTGTCTGTAAAGCACACTTGGTAGAGACCTTGGTATAAGGTAAGTTCGGTTTGGCATTGTTATGCTTTAGTAGAGAAAGGTTGCCACAGTTTCGGGTATCGTGTGGAGATGGAACTTTTTGTGTTCCTTTGGTTGACTGTATTTCTACCAGGAGTTCGTTGTTGTTTTTTTTAGAAAGCGCCTGTTAGTCTTGGATCTCTGAAGGAAGGTTGAGAGTTGTGCACACAAGTGTGTTTGTGCAGTTTGTTCTGGTGGCGAGAGTTTCGGAACCATGTAGGGTTTGCATTGGAGAACTGGTGCTCAGTTCTTGGAGAAGTTGGACTCCAGGTGGATGTCGTAAGGCTTTAGTTGTTGTTGTAAGGATACCGTGCTCGTAGTCGGGTTGTTGCTTAGGCAAGTTTGTTAAGTTGAACCTAAGCTTGGTTGGTGGAACCTCTTGTTGATCTTGGTTGGAGTTCAGATGGTATTGAACAAATGGCGGTTGTAGCGAAGCCACGTAGTTCCTGACCGTAGTTGCTAAGAGTGTTGATCAGAATCCTTACCCTGGGTGGAAGCTACGATGTGGATGATGCTTTAAGTAGGAGGATGACACATTCTGAAGCGTTTCTGGTCTTTTTTTAGTTTCGAGGTTTGGAGCAGGCCAGCATGGTTGTGATGCTGGGAAAAAGAAGTTGTTTGTTCAGCAGCTTAGTCGTTAGGACCGTTAGGCGACAAGCAGTGTCGAGGGTTGCCGAAGAACCCTAGTTGTGGAGAGCCTCACCAGAGCTCAGTCGGACCCAGGTAGTGAGTTCAGTTGGCAAGCAGGAGTCGTGTAGGTTGTAGACCTCGGGTGAGTTGCTGGCAGATTTGGTAGGCTAGCAAGCTAGAGTTTGTTTTGAGTAGAGTCCGGATAGGTTTCGGTGTGGTGGCAAGTTGGTGCTTGGTGTTGACCAAGGTGTGGTTTTGAGTTGGTAGAAGTTAGTCTTGCTCATGGGGCGAGTGGTTCGTGCCCTGTCGGATGTTTTTCCTGTTCCAAGATGTTGAGAGTTGCATTTCTTTGGTGTTTGGAGGTGAGTTTTGGCTAGTTTGTGGTTGGCGGTTCAGTCTGTGGTGGAACCCCCCTGTTGTTGCCCCCGTGAGATTTAGATGTTGTTGCTCTAGCGGAGCAAGACAGCGAGCGTGTGTGGAGCTCTCTGTCCTTCCGTTGTCCGCTTGTAAGAACCGTTTCCTCTTAAGAGTTGTCAGGTTACTCCCTTGGTCTTGGAGTTGATGGTAGTGGTGCTAGCAAGAGGGAAACGTTTGTTGGATGCTTGGAAGCAGTTGTTTGTCCACTTAAGCGGACTCTTGAGTGGTGTTCTGGAAGTTGCAGTAAGGGTTGTTCTGCCTTTTGTGAGTGTTGGGCCTAGTCAGTTAAGGTACTTTGTGTGTTTGTGTAAGAACCCGACCCAAAATACGGTCCTAAACCTAGGTTCTCACTCAGCATGCAAGTTAAATATTTCACCGAGCGGTTTAGTGCTCATATTTAAAACCTTTCAAAACATTTAGAACGGGGAATGCTTAAAACATAATCAACAATTTTGTTTAAGAAAAAACCAACGAAGTAAAACAAGCCTGGCCAGTATATATAAAAACATCAAAACAGTTCAAACAACTTTTAATAATGGTTCCCCTAGGACTCCTGTCCATCTACATGCTGAACAAATATGCAAACAATAAAGACAGAGTGCCGGCAGCTCCCATGATCAATCAGCTCCCTCCGTTTAGCCGTCCCGGTGCTGTCCCAAGTTACCTGGTGGAAAACCAGAGAAATAAGGGTGAGTATAAACATACTCAGTAAGAATCCCCAACCGGGGTACAATATGATACATCAATCATCCGCACCCTAGTATACATGCAAACAAATTACCAACACGCATCATAGCTCAACGAGCTTACAAGGCGAGAATCTGGAATCCTCGGAAGTCTCCTACTTCCGCCTAATGATTGGCTCTCATAACCAATCCCGGACATCTCCGAGGGTCTTTCTCCTCGGCCAATTGATCAGCTAAAAACCGATCCCAAAGATGTCCGACACCCTCGAGGGTCTTTCTCCTCGACCATATGATCACTCAAAAGCCAATCCCAATGGGTGTCCTCAAGGGCCTCTTACCCTCGCTATAAATCGGACTATCGGGAGAGTACCCAAGTCCGGCTCTAAATCGAAGGAACTGTGTACTCACGAACATTAGCCCGGGAGCTCTCCGAACCGGCGACTAAAGCGTGTGCGCGCACACACCGCATGCTTTGCTGCAACCGCGTAAATGTGGGGCCTAAGTACAAACTACGCGGGCAGTACGCATGCCTAAAGACTCGAAACGGTGTCACCGAACACGAGAGTGCGAGGCCCTCGGCATTAGAAAGACCCGACCCAAAGGGGCTCTAAATAGGCCTTTACCCCAATGCATACATTCAAAGGAAAGGATAATATGCAAATAAGTTTTTAGATTCCCAATTAAAACAAAACAATCAAGGTTCAATCAGAATCAATATAGTTTGTTTGAAACTGTTTTCAAGGCAAATACATTTCCAAAACGTACACTCGATCGAGAGATTTATTAAAACATTTGAAACATCCTCAAATTCAATAAAGCGGGAATCCACAAAATCATTCGAAAAACATCCTAGGGCTCGTGCTCTCCACATGCATTCGGGGAAAATGAAAGACAAGAGTCATAGAAATAAAAAGTCGTAGAGACGACAAAGACGTTCCCATGATCATAGCTCCTCCTTCACCATCCCGCCTCGCGCCATGGTTACCCGAAAGATAAGTAAGGGTGAGTAACGAATTACTCAAGAAGAATCCCCGATCGGGTACAATACGATGCACATGGTCATCTAGATGAGTGTATGCAAGCTATGAACATAAACACATAATAGAGCACATAGCTTAAGTCCACACTTGGACCTCGGATGCCAACTCGTGGGTCTTAGTCCGAATAATCCACACCACACAATACGCCCTATACGAGAACCAAGTCTCGGCCTCACCGCCTCTCACTGTCGATACGAAAGGTACACTAGCTCAAGATCTCGAGGAGCTCTCCGGTCGGCGCTGTAGTAATGAGCGTAAGCATGCACCGCGTGCTCTTTGCAGAACTATGGGGTGCCGGTCTAGTGGCAAGCCGCCCATGTCCATCCACCACGCCTAACTAAATCTCTCGGATCGGTGTCACCGACATAGGGGTGTGAGACCGGACACGTGAACTATGTCACCAACCACCGCACTGAGGCTAAGGAACCGGTCGTGATAGGCTTACACCAGAAGCGGTCCTTGCCCTAACAGTGGCAATCAAGGGCTACGGCCGAACACGCCGAGGACGTGCCGATCGCCGGGACGAGGCAATGCCAAGTCATCATCCCGACCGTTGGGGCATTTAACATCGCCACCCTCACCCAAGATTGCGGGGCCTACCGGTCGGGTTAGCTAAACCCTAACGGGGTCCAGGGACGGAGAACTGTCTTGACGCCCCCGCCATGGATGCAAGATACTTTATGCATCGGGCGGATGATGCTACCTACCTACACTTTAACCTATCATATCAATAACATACAATCCAATACAATCCAAAACGTGCTCAACAGATACAACGAACCTAGCATGGTACTACGAAGCAAGAATGAGATATGAGCATGCTAGAACGGAACAACCTAGCATGGGCTAACATGAGAGAACAACATACGAAGTCATGCTAGTCGAGAATTGAACAGAGCACCTAAACTATACATGTTGATAATCACCAACAAACATACAAACAACAATCACATAGAACATCGCAGGTCCACACAACTCCGTAAGAGATCCTTACCTTGGCCGGGGCAACTACACACAAAATCCTACGCCGCGATCGATCCCGAGCTAGCTAACGAGAACCTAACAAACACAATAGAAATCACAATCATAGCCCTAAAAAATATAATAAAACAAGCGGTGCTCGGCTCGGGGCACTCACACGGCACGATCGACACGCGGACGGGCAGGCGAAGACGGCGGGGCCGCTGGGCGCCAGCGACGCGCGCAGAAAGGGGCGATGGCGGTAGGGACCGCACACCGGGCGCCGACGGGCGGCAGAGGCGGCAGGGCTGCGCGCGCATGCGCGACGTGACGGCCGGGCTGGGCGCAGCGCACGGGCGCGGCAAGCGGACGAGACGAGCGCGCTGGCGTGAGGCGCGACGCGCGATCGGCGCGACGGCGCAGCGAGGAGGCGCGGCGCGCGCGCGCGCGTGACGCGCGCGCGCGCGGCGCGACGCGCGCGCGCGGCCGCCAAGCCAGCGCGACGGGCCGCGACGGGCCGGGCGGGCTGGCGGCTCGGTGTGCTCGCTGCGCGTGATCTGGGCAGCTGGGGCTTGCTTCGCTAGGCGATCTGGGCGGCTGGGGCTTGCTTCTTGGCGAGATCTCGGGCATGCCGGGCGACTGCTACAAACACACACACACACAAGCTCTTCTCCTTACCTTCGCCAACAAGAACACCCAATCGAGAAGATGAAGAGGATGAAGACTTACCCGGAATGATGATGAACGATCCAAGGGAGCTGCAAGGATGAAGAATCGGCAAGGAGAGCTTGGGAGAAAGCTTGGGCGGCCACAACTCTTTTGGAGAAGAAAACACAACAAACCTAATTTCTATTTCATTTAACCAAATGCACCAAACACCAAAGATCCAAGGTTAACTAAGATGTGATGCAGAAAAGAGCAACAAGAGCACCTAATGGCTCAATTGGCACACATCTCTACAAGCTTCCCAGAGACCCGGTTCAAACCCTACAACAAAGACAAATTCCTTTATTTTTACTTTTGCATCTACCCATGCTCAAACCAAACCACAAATCCTCAAAAACCTTCATAAATCCATCCAATAATTTTAGCAATCGAAAAAAAACATAAACGCCTCTCGACGGCCCGACCAAATTACTAAAATACCCCTAGGGCATACCTGGAAGATCGGGGCGAAAACTCGGGCCGTTACAATATTCCTCCTTTTTATGACTTTCGTCCTCGAAAGTCCTTAAGATCAAAAAGCAAAGACAGATACTGCAATCTCATCCCGCTTTTCCCGCTCACAAGCGGCCTCCTCTGAACTCTAACTCCTCCACCGAACTTTTACCAAACGGATCTCACGATTATGCAACGCCTTCGCCTCAAGGACCGAATACTCACAAAGCTTCCTCTCAAGCTCAAATCCTCAATCGGCTGCAAAGGCTCAAAGTCCACACTGAGCGATGGGTCCGACACATACTGCCTCACACCGATACATGAGAATACTGCACACGGCTGACAATGACAGAAAAAGCTAACCAATATGCAACTCTGCCAATCCTCTCGAGAATCTCAAATGGTCCAACAACAGGAGACTCCACTTCTCCCGCTTACCAAAACTCAACACAACTCACAACGGCACAACCTTAAAAGCACGCACTGTCCAACCTCAAACTCTAAAACTCGACGCCGAACATCGACGAAACTTTCATGCCTGCTCTGAGCTAACCACAAACGAGCTCAACCTCTTGCACAACACCTCACAATCAAGCTGCAGCAACACAGACCCAAAACAACACCGACGGCCACCAACCTTTTCTCACAAAGACTAGAGACTCGCAACACTTACCATACAATGCCTCAATGGAACCACAAGAATCGATCACGAGAATCGCTACCCAAGGCAACCTCCTAAAACCACACTGGTCTCCCGCTGCCTAATCACGGAAACACCAACTCGCAACAAGCTCCGAAAGATCTGGCTCTCTCCTCCCAAAAGACCATCGGACAAAAAGGGTGAAAACACTACAGAAACTGCACTCGGCTCATAAGCCTCTAAGAACACTCTCCTGAATCACGGTTCGCCCACGCACTGCCTAGAACAAACCTTTGTTGCCACACCCTATTGGCAACATTTCCAACCTGAAACTGACATGCCTCTACTCCATAGAAATGGCATCTGCACACCAACCGAGAAAGTGCGAGCTCTAGCTCTATCAAGTCAATACTCTAAAAATCCGAACTCACACAACAACCTCAACTAGCTGACAGCTCCCACACGGAAACTTACAATCCAACAACTTGAGTGCTACGAACTAGGAAGCTCAAACAACTACAACTGCATAGCTATGCCAATCCACTCATCTCTAGCTCGACTCAAATCACTAGCTGGGCAAGACAACTTGCAAACAACCAGGCCCCAGAGGGCTCCATCCACTAAACTTACCTCCATGCAAACAACGGAACAAAGCTCGCCTCAAATATGAAACACATCTCACCACCCAAACGATAACACATACAGCTTAACCCTCAAGCTTAGGCTTAATGCACCTTCCCACCGAAACTTCATAACGGAACTCCACTACCCGTCAACACCAACTACCAAGAACAAGAATACCAACAATGGTGGCAGAGTGCAAGCTACACTAGCCAAAGAAGGATCCTCAATAAGTCCAGACCTAATCCAAACACAAAGGTGCAACCTCATCCACAATCAAAACAAAGGGGCCTTCAACTACAAAGGTGCAACAGCTTCCAAGCCAACACTCAAAACCTTAACCAACTAGGCCAAACACTCATAGGAGGCGTGTAACAACCCTTCATCAGAACTTCCAAAGACACCACTCACGAGTCCGCTTAACTAGACCAACAACTGCTTCCAAGCGACCAACAAACTTTTCCTCCTACTAGCACCACTACCACCAATTCCAAGACCAAGGAATAACCTAACAACTCCCAAAGAGAAACAGTCCTTACAAGCAGACATCGAAGGACAGAGAGCTTCATAACCGCCATTGTCTTGCTCACCTAGGTACAACATCCAACTCTCCCAGAGGAAACAACAAGGGGTCCACCACAGATCGACCACCAACCACTGCAAGAGAAGACTCACCCCAAACAACAAATAAGGGCACTCTCAAACTCGGGGAACAGGAGAGACATCCTACAGGGCAAACCACTTACCCACGAACAAGGCTAACTCCTTGGCAACTCGAAAACCACACCTTGGCCAACATCAAGCACCAACTTGCCACCACACCGAACCAAATCCGACTCTACTCCAAACAAACTCGCTTGTTAGCCTACCAAAACGCGCCAAAGAACTCACCCGAGGCTACAAACTACCCGACTGCTTGCCAACTAAACTCACTACCCGGTCCGACCGAGCTCGTGTGAGGCTCTCCACAACTAGGGTTCTTCGGCAACCCTCGACACACACTGCTTGTCGCCTAACGGTCTAACAACCAACTACCCGAACAAACAACTCCTTTTCCCAAAGATCACAACCACGCCGGCCCGCTCCAAACCTCGAAACCAAAAAGACCGTAAACGCTTCTTAATGTGTCATCCTCCTACTCAAAGCATCGGCCACAATGTAGCTTCCACCTAGGTAAGGATTCTCGAGCAACACCCTTAGCAACTACGGTCAGGAACTACGCGGCTTCACTACATCCACCATTGCTCAAAGACCATCCGAACACCAACCATGAACACAAGAGGTTCCACCAACCAAGCTTAGGGTCAACTTAACAAACTTGCCTAGGCAACAACCCAACTACGAGCACGGTATCCTTACAACCTCAACTAAAGCCTTACAACATCCACCTTGAGTCCAACTTCTCCGTGAACCGAGCACCGCTTCTCCAATGCAATCCCTACATGGTTCTCGGAACTCTCGCCACCGAACGAACTACACGAACACACTTGTGTGCACAACTCTCAACCTTCCTTCAGAGATCCAAGACTAACAGTGTGCTTTCCAAAAGGCAACACTAACTTCGCAGGGGATACAATCAACCAAAGGAACACCAAAAGTTCCATCTCCACACGATACTGGCTAAAGGGCAACCTTGCTCTCGCTAAAACATAACGATGCCAAACCGAACTTACTTTATACCAAGACTCTACCAAGTGCGCTTACACATAAGGCGTCCTACTCATCTCATAGGCATCCAACTCATCTCATAAGCATCCAACTCATCTCGAGAGCATCCAACTCATCTCACGGGCATCCAACTCATGGTTCCCCTGGCTGGACCGAACTCGCATCTACAATGCTCACTCAACTCGTGTTTAGGCACCCGAAGGTAGTGGACCGCACTACCAACCACAAAGATCTCTTGGCCTTAGCACTAGCGTGAGACTCACACGCACTAACACTTACCACCGCCAACCTGCCGACTTACTTACTCGACCCCAGTAAACACCGGGAAGAGGCTTCAGCTCCCTCTCGAACATCCTTTCACTTGTGGTCCTTCAACTACCACCGAACTAGCCCTCTTGCACGACCTAAACAAGTGCATTTTCCATAAATGGATCCAATGGCTAAAGAAGTGTGTTGAACTCCTGGACGGCATAGAACCATCCGCTATGCCAAGCCAAACTCAAGCTCCGAACTGCACTTAGTGCCAAAGTGGCACACCAACCAACGCACCTCAAGTGCTACTACTACCAAATCCACATCCGAGGAAGCGGGTCATTAAACAACAACAGGCTCGCAAGGGGCAAAGATGACCCTTCATCCGCCTCTGCCCACTAACACGGCAACTTGCCAAACAATCGGGCGATCGGTGGAGACTCGCTAGACCACCTCTCACAAGGGATTTCCACCACCATCCAAGAACCAAACAAAGACAGATCGGCACACCTCGGCCTTTGAATGCCAGGGCATCCCACACACGGATGCTAAACTCAAACTCGCCAACTACTTTACTACTATCGGTAGGGACTTACTAAAACATCGAGCTCTCTGCAGCATCCATTTGCCAACCTCGGGCGTCTCCAACAACGCCAACAAACTCATCCGAATAAACTTGCTGATCATGCCCTCCCGAAACCTCCGGCTACAAGAGCTACTGGGGAAAATGCTCAAAACAGACTCACACCGGGCTAATCGTGTGCGGACTCCTCACTACGCGCTACAAATCTGCGCTGGGTCTCCGCTCTCGATAGCTAAAGACACGCCATCGATCTCTCATGGCCGGAGCACACTCGCTCAAGGAGTCTCACTGAGGCGCCGCTAGCCTCTACCCCCTCCTCTAGGCAACTCAAATCGCCGGGGCCAAATCGCATGCGGGCCTAACAACCCCGGACGCGGGCTCAACATCAACACGATCCGTCCCAACTCCTCGGTCGGACATGCCAAGCGCCTGCTCCTGGGTGCGATCAACATATCGGCGATCGCACGAAGCACCACCACCCTCTCACTAGGGGAAAAGCGAATCGGGCCACAAATGGCCAACGGGAGTCTAAGCTCGCCTCCTCTCGAACGATGTCCTGGGGCATCCGAATCTATCTGGATACCTCAACAAGCCGCTAAACAAATCGCTCAAGATCATGCGAAAAGTTGGCATGATGGCTCACTAAGCCCAAACCAACAACGAGTCGTAACTCCGCTTCGTCTCCGCTCCACAACACTACACAAGGCATACACTAGATGAAAGGTATTGTAAATTCTTGACCCTTTTCTAAAAACAAGAAACTTAGGCGTGCACTGATGACCGCTTGAGTCTTTGGTGATCATGGGAAAGACGACCTACAACAAAAAGGTCGGTCTACAAAGTCTATGACTCAGCTCGATACCAATCAGAAAGACCCGACCCAAAAGGGGCTCTAAATAGGCCTTTACCCCAATGCATACATTCAAAGGAAAGGATAATATGCAAATAAGTTTTTAGATTCCCAATTAAAACAAAACAATCAAGGTTCAATCGAAATCAATATAGTTTGTCAAACTGTTTCAAGGCAAATACATTTCCAAAACGTACACTCACGATCAGAGATTTATTAAAACATTTGAAACATCCTCAAATTCAATAAAGCGGGAATCCACAAAATCATTCGAAAAACATCCTAGGGCTCGTGTCTTCGCCACATGCATTCGGGAAAAATGAAAGACAAGAGTCATAGAAATAAAAAGTCGAGACGACAAAGACGTTCCCATGATCATAGCTCCTCCTTCACCATCCCGCCTCGCGCCATGGTTACCCGAAAGATAAGTAAGGGTGAGTAACGAATTACTCAAGAAGAATCCCCGATCGGGTACAATACGATGCACATGGTCATCTAGATGAGTGTATGCAAGCTATGAACATAAACACATAATAGAGCACATAGCTTAAGTCCACACTTGGACCTCGGATGCCAACTCACGGTCTTAGTCCGGAATAATC
The DNA here is from genome assembly GCA_036507275.1 of Sicyos edulis. NCBI lineage: Eukaryota > Viridiplantae > Streptophyta > Magnoliopsida > Cucurbitales > Cucurbitaceae > Sicyos > Sicyos edulis. The sequence continues at coordinate 18,207,559 of CM071851.1, forward strand.
CACACCACACAATACGCCCTATACGAGAACCAAGTCTCGGCCTCGGCTGCCTCTCATCGTCGATACGAAAGGTACACTAGCTCAAGATCCCGAGGAGCTCTCCGGCCGGCGCTGTAATGAGCGTAAGCATGCACCGCGTGCTCACGCAGACTATGGGGGGTGCCGGTCTAGTGGCAAGTCGCCCATGTCCAAATACCACGCCTAACTAAATCTCTCGGATCGGTGTCACCGACATAGGGGTGTGAGACTCGACACGTGAACTATGTCACTGAACCACCGCACTGAGGCTAAGGAACCGGGCGTGTGATAGGCTTACACCGAAGCGGTCCTTGCCCTAACAGTGGCAATCAAGGGCTACGGCCGAACACGCCGAGGACGTGCCGATCGTCGGGACGCGAGGCAATGCCAAGTCATCATCCCGACCGCTTTGGGCATTTAACGACCGCCACCTCACCCAAGATTGCGGGGTGTAAAGACCCGACCCAAAAGGGGCTCTAAATGGGCCTTTACCCCAATGCATGTAGTGAAAATAAAAGACATTATGAAAAATACATTTCGGATTCCAAGTAAAAATGAAAAACATTCAACAACCAAAACATACATTTCTAAAAGCACACTCGATCGTAGATTTATTTAAACCATTAAAACAATCCACAAGTACCAATATGCTGGAATCCATAAAACGTAAGAAAACATCCCGGGGCTCTGTGCCCGCCTACATGCATTCAGGGAAATAATAAAAAGTGAAGAGTCATGATAATTAAAATAAAACAATCGAGAGATGACAAGGAGTTCCATGATCATAGCTCCTCCTTCACCATCCTGTCTCCCGCCTTGATTACACCGTGGAAAACCACGGAATAAGGGTGAGTAACGAATTACCAGTAAGAATCCCCAACCGGGTACAATACGATATACATGATCATCTAGAAGAATGTATGCAAGCTATGAGAACAAACACAGAGCGGAGCACATAGCTAAGTCCACACTTGGACCTCGGATGCCATCTCGTGGTCTTAGTCCGGAAAATACCACAACACACTAAACGCACTATACGGAACAAGTCCCGGCCTCGGCTGCCTCACCGCCGATACGAAAGGTGCACTCGCTCAAGATCCCGAGGAGCTCTCCACGGCTCAGAATGAGCGTAAGCGCGCACGCATGCTCACCGCAAACTCGGGGTGCCGGTCTAGTGGCAAGTCGCCTGTGTTCACCACCATGCCTAACTAAATCTCGGATCGGTGTCACCGACATAGGGGTGAGACTCCGACACGTGAACTATGTCGGCCGTACCACCGCACCGGCTAAGGAACCGGCCGTGGTAGGCTTACACCAGAAGCGGTCCTTGCCCTAACAGTGGCAATCAAGGGCTACGGCCGAACACGCCGAGGACGTGTCGATCGCCGGGGACGAGGCAATGCCAAGTCATCATCCCGACCGCTGGGGCATTTAACGATCTGCCACCTCACCCAAGATTGCGGGGCCTACCGGTTGGGATAGCTAATCCCTCACGGGGTCCAAGGACGGAGAATCGTCTCGAACGTCCTTGCCATAGATGCAAGATACTTTATGCATCGGGCCTGATGATTCTATCTACCTCAATTCTAAACCTTAACAATAATAACGATTCAATCAATGCAGTCCAATACGTGCTCATCGATACAAAGAACCTAGCATGATACTACGAAGCAAGAATGATATCGAACATGCTAGAATAGAACAACCTAGCATGGGCTAACATGAGAAACAATACAAGAGTTCATGCCACAGAATTGCAACAGAGCACCTAGGCTAAACATGCTAGTAAACATACACAGCATACAAAACAACAATCACAAATATACCGCAGGTCCACACAACCCCCAGAAGAAATCCTTACCTTGGTCGGAAGACTTTTACACACAAATCCTAAGTCATGAACAATCCCGAGCTAGCGAGCGGGAACCTAGCAAACCAACAATAATCGGCATCTAAAATATCTAAACAACAATAGAACAGCAAAGCTCGGCTCGGGAACTCACGCGGCGCGACGACACGAGCTTGGGGGGCAGCCGCAAGCCGGCTCGGCAAGGCCGGGCGCTGGCCGCTACCGCTGCCGCACGGCAGGACACGCTACCGTTGCGCTACCGGCACGGCACGGACACGCTACTGGCCGCTACTGCACGGCAACAGCGTGGACACGCGCGCGCGAGGCGCGCGCGACGAAGGCGCGCGGCGCGCGCGGCGTCGGGCGGCGGCGCGCGGGCGCCGGGCGTCGCGATGCGGACACGGGCGAGCAACTCGGCAGGACGCGCGCGCGGGCGAACGTCTCGAGCGGCGGCGCGCGCAAGCAGCTCGCGGCAGCGGACACGGCGAGGGCGTCGAGCGATCGGGCTGGACGCGCTACCGGCGCCGGCGAGGACCTCTCGGCGTCGCGGCGATCGGGCGATCTGCTGGGCGAACGGCGAGGCCGCTGGGACAGTCCGGGCGTGCGGCAGGTAGCTCGACCGATCGGGCGTCTGCGGCGGCAGGCCGCTCGACCGATCCGGGCGTGGCGACGTAGTGGCTCGGCCGACCGACCGGGCGTCTGGTAGCCGGGCCGGGATGATGGTCGCTCCTCTCGGCTGGCTGCACAACACACACACACACACAACCCCTTTTTCTTACATTCGGCCAACAAACACCCAAATGAGAAGATGAAGAAGACGAAGACTTACCCGGAATGATGATGATCGAACCCAAGGAGATGCAAGGATGAAGAACTCGGCAAGGCTATGGAGATGGAGAGCTTGGGCGGCCAAGAGGTGTTTTTGGAGAATAAGATGGAATAACCTAATTCTATTTCATTTAACCAAATGCACCAAAACTCCAAACTCCAAGGTTAACTAAGATGTGATGCAGAAAGAGCAACAAGAGCACCTAATGGCTCAATTGGCACACCTCTCTACAAGCTTCCCAGAGACCCGGTTCAAACCCCGGCTGCAGCACAATTCCCTTTATTTTTACTTTTGCAACAAACCTTGCTCAAACCAAACCACAAACCCCTCCAAAAACCTACAAAAACCATCCAATAATTTTAGTAGCTGGAAAAGACACAAACGACCATGACGGCCCGACCAAATTACCAAATTACCCCTAGGGCATACCTGGAAGACCGGGAAGAAAAACTGGTCGTTACAATATTCCTCCTTTTTATGACTTTCGTCCTCGAAAGTCCTTAAGACAGAAACACTCGTGTGGTAATGCAACCTCATCTCGCCTTCCCGCTCCCAAGTGGCTTCCTCGTAACCCCGATTCTTCCATCGAACCTTTACCAAACGAATCTCGCGATTACGCAACGCCTTGGTCTCAAAGGCAAGGATCCTCACCGCTTCTCCTCGAAGTTCAAATCCTCATTCACCGCAAAGGCTCAAAGTCCACAATGTGCGACGGGTCCGCACGCATCGCCTCAACATCGATACATGAAAAACACTATGCACCGATAGTGACGGAGGTAGGGCTAACCGGTAAGCAACTCGCCAATCCTCTCTAGGATCTCGAACGGACCAACAAAACGGGACTCAACTTCCTCGCTTGCCAAACCTCAAAACACCTCGCATCGGAGCAACCTTAAGGAACACATGCCGACCAACCTCAAACTCCAAATCTCGACGCCAACATCGGCGTAACTCTTCTCGCTCTCGCTCTGAAATTTGTCAACATACGAGCTCTAATCTTCTCGCAGACTGCACCATTGGTCAACTGCAGAACTCGGGACCCAACACTGTCTATCACCAACCTCTTCCCGAACACGGGGGACGACAACGCTTACCATACAATGCCTCGAATGGAGCCATCTCAATCGCCGATGGTAACTATTGTTATAGGCAAACTCCATCAAGTATCTGATATCGGTCCCAATCGCTGGGAAATCCAACACACAAGCCCTCAACATATCCTCGAGAATCGATTCACTCTCTCACCGACCATCCGTCCGAGGGTGAAAAGTCAGTCTTTGAATCGCACTGTGCCCAAACCTTCCGGAGCGCTCTCGAAACGAGAAGTGAACCGCGAGTCACGATCGACACAATCCTCACCGGCACACCATGATAACGGATGATCTGCTCCAAAAACAACGCGCCCATCGCTCCACGGTAGATAAGAACTCCTACCGGAAGGAAGTGTGCGCTCTTGGTCAAACGGTCGACTATCACCCAAATCGAGAGAACTTCCTCTGAGTCCTTGGCAAACCGGATATAAAGTCCATAGAGATCTCTTCCCATTTCCACTGGGGTACACTCGGTGGTGCAACAAACTCGCTGGCCTCTGCACGGGTGCCTTCACTTGGCGACAAGTGAGACACCTACCGACAAACTCGCCACATCTCTCTTCATCCCCATCCACCGTAAAGTCCGCTAAGGTCTCGATACATCTTGGTACCCCGGGTGCCAAGCAAAAGGGGGAATAGTGGGCCTCCGAGAGCAACTCGGCTCGCAAACTCGCAATGCCCGGAACACACAACCGGCCTCTATAAGTCAACCCACCGTCTGGGAATACACAAAGTCAAAGTCACCGTCAAGACTAACTCACAACCAATCTCTTAAGTGCGGGGTCACCTAACCGGCCGTCTATAATCCATTGCCGAATCGACGGTGAATAGTCAATCGAGCTACTCGGCGGTAACCCTCTCCCAACAACATCGCAAACCTCGGCCCGCTCGAACTCTCTCTCGCAAACTGGGCTGAACTCAACAACGCCGCAGAGTGCGACGTCTTTCGCTCAAAGCATCGGCCACTACATTGGCTTTACCCGGATGGTACAAAATCTCGCAGATCATAGTCCTTTACCAACTCTAACCATCTCCTCTCGCCTCATATTCAACTCCTTCGAGTAAACAGATACTTGAGGCTCGTGATCGGTAAACATCTCAATCCGCTCACCATACGGGTAATGCCTCCAAATCTTCAATGCAAACACCACTCTGCCAACTCCATATCATGAGTCGGGTAGTTCTGCTCATACGGCTTCACCGACGGAAGCATAGGCAATGACCTTCCCGTCTTTGCATCAACACACAACCTAATCCATACTTGGAAGCATCATCAGAGACCACGAAACCACTGTCCCTCCGGATCGCCAACACCGTGCCAAGTCAAATCGCGCTTGAGCACGCAAAGCTCTCATCACACTGCTGCCCCAAACAAACTCGACACCCTTCCTCGCCGACGAGTGAGGGGCGAGGCTAAAGCGAAAAAGTCCTTGACGAACCGACGGTAGTAACTCGCCAAACCCGTAAAGTCGCGAATCTCGGAATCGAAGTCGGCTTGGCCCATGAACTCACGGCCTCAATCTTCGCGGGGTCCACGACTATACCATCTCTCGAAACCACGTGGCCTAGGAAGGCCACCGCTCCATCCAGAATCACATTTGGAAAACTTCGCATAAAGCCGGTTTTCCCTCAAAGCCGCCAATACTCGCCTCAAATGCTCTGCATGGTCTTCTTTAGACCTCGAATAAATCGGAATATCGCCAATGAACACGATGACGGCCGTCCAAAAATGATTTGAACACCCTATCCATCATGTCCATGAACGCGGGTGGGGCATTGGTCAATCCAAACGACATAACCACAAACTCATAGTGACCATATCCGACTCGAAAGTCGCCTTAGGAATGTCGGCATCCCCGATCCGCAAATCGATGGTAACCGGATCTCGAGATCTATCTTGGAGAACAGAAGCTCCCCGGCCGATCGAACAAATCATCGATACGGGGCAACGGATACTTATTCTTCACTGCCACCTTATTAAGCTCGCGGTAATCAATACATAAGCGCATAGAACCATCCTTCTTTTTCACAAACAGATCGTGCTCCCCACGGGGACACACTTGGACGGATGAACCCTCGGTCTAACATCTCCCGCGCAATCGAATCTTCGCCTTTAACTCACTGGCGCCATGCGATACGGAGCCTTCAAATAGGGAGGGTCCTCGCTCGAGCTCAATAATGAAGTCAACCTCTCTTTTGGGGGCAACCCTTGAAACTCCTCGTGAAACACGTCCGCAAACTCCCCGCACGACCGTGCACGATCAACAGACAGCAGAGGGGCGCTCTTCCTGCATAACTTGGCTAGATAGCCCCAAGCTCCATGAGCTAGCAAACGACGAGCTTTCACAAATGACACCATCGGCGGGCAAACTCCACCCTGGACTCCACGAAACTTAAAGTCCGGCCGACTGGCGGCTGAACACTACTTCTTTCCGGTGGCGGTCAATCAACGCGTGGTTAGCAAACTAACCACTCCATACCAAGAATCACATCAAAACCGCTCATAGGCGTAACTATGAGCGTAGCCACAAGCAACTCTGGATATCTCGATCCCGCCATCCTTAATCTTATCTCTAGCCAACATACTAACTCCCGAGGAGTTGCAACAGATAACTCAAAACCTAGAGGCTCTAGTCTTAACTTAGCATGCTCAAAGAAACAACACAGATACAAATGAATGCGTGGAACCAGAATCAAACAAGACAAATGCGCAGTGATCTAAAACAAGAAGCGCACCGCCATACGCATCATCCGTGACGCTCGGCCTCCCGACGGGTCGTAGCAAACACTCGACCTGCCGCTTCATACTGGCCGAGCCGCCATAGTGGCCGATCACAAAAACGGGCCATGTGACCCTCTCTACCACAACGGAAGCACAATCTAGGTCCAGCCGACAAGCTCCGCGCGTGGACTTTCCCACAAGTAGCACAAGCGGAAATCGCTCGGGTCCTCCTCGCCGACGTGAAACGGACTGAGCTCTCCACGATCTCTGCTTCAATCGCCCTTGGCGGCGCTGCCGCCTCCCAAAAGTCAAACTTCCTCTTACGCCCACACCGCTGGGACAGACGCCAACAGAGCGGCAACAACCCGCCAAGCAGATACTTCCCATTATAGATCGTGGCTAATCGATGACCCTAGCATAAGTGTCGTGGGCTCGAGCCTCGACATCTCCGGGAAACACCTGCCTCAATCCGTATATGAACTTCCGAATCTTCACTCGGGTGGCAATCAATCGAGGAGCAAAATATCCATACTCCGAGAACTTGCGCTCATATTCCTCAATGGAATCGTAACCCCGCTTCAGTTCCGGAAGAGCTCCACCATCTTCTCCTGAGCCTCATCACCGATGAACTTTACCTTGAACTCACGGCCTTGAAGAACTCCCAAGTAGCGGGTGGAGACCACCGGTCTCTCGCTCAAGGTGGACTCCCACCACCATCTCTCATTGTGCCTCCCAAAGACATGAGCCGCACATCTCGGCCTCTCGAATATCGGGGCACACCATGATCGTGAAGGTGTACTCCAAATGGGCAATCCACTGGCCGCCGCTAACGCATCACCGGTGGCATCAAACTTCTCGAGCTTCCACTTCACAAAATCCTTCACCACCTACCCAATTCCTCGGCACCCTCTCGCCATATCTCGCCTCTGGGGCTACTTGCTCTTGTGGAGCCGAGGAGCTACCGAGCTCTGCTTTGAACCAATCGAGTCACCGCTCGATCTGGGCTCGGGACTCTTCCCGCTGCCCACGCCAACAAGGCACGGGTCTCGCCTCTGGTCACTCAACATGCTGACCATAAAAGCCCTCATAGACTCAAAGAAACTCGCTCCAGGAGCGCCTCACGGCGCTCGGCCGCCTTTAACGCCCGCTCTAGGCGTAACGGGAGGAGCCTGCCGGTGGAATGCCATCGATGTCGGCTTGGGACGATGTCCTGCGATGACGATCCGATCCCGATACTCGACCGCTCTCGAACCTCCTCTCCTGATGCGGGGGATCGCATGTTTGGCGATCTACATCCAAACCAACAACGAATCAAAACACCGCTTCTCACCATTCCACAACACCAAACAAGGCATACACTAGATGATAGGTATTGTAAATTCTTAACCCTTTTCCTTTCTAAAACAATAAATCTAGGCGTACTGATGATCACTGCCGGAGTCTTGATGATCATGGAAAACGACCTACAACAAAAGGTCGACTCTACAGAATCTATGACTCGAGCTCGATACCAATCAGTAAAGACCCGACCCAAAAGGGGCTCTAAATGGGCCTTTACCCCAATGCATGTAGTGAAAATAAAAGACATTATGAAAAATACATTTCGATTCCAAGTAAAAACAGAAACATTCAACAACCAAAACATACATTTCTAAAAGCACACTCGATCGTAGATTTATTTAAACCATTAAAACAATCCACAAGTACCAATATGCTTTGGAATCCATAAAACGTAAGAAAACATCCCGGGGCTCTGTGCCCGCCTACATGCATTCAGGGGAAATAATAAAAAGTGAAGAGTCATGATAATTAAAATAAAACAATCGAGAGATGACAAAGAGGTTCCATGATCATAGCTCCTCCTTCACCATCCTGCTCCCCGCTTTGATTACCCGTGGAAAACCACGTAATAAGGGTGAGTAACGAATTACCCAGTAAAGAATCCCCAACCGGGGTACAATACGATATACATGATCATCTAGAAGAATGTATGCAAGCTATGAGAACAAACACGAGAGCGGAGCACATAGCTAAGTCCACACTTGGACCTCGGATGCCATCTCGTGGTCTTAGTCCGGAAAATACCACAACACACTAAACGCACTATACGGAACAAGTCCCGGCCTCGGCTGCCTCATCGTCGATACGAAAGGTGCATCGCTCAAGATCCCGAGGAGCTCTCGGGCGGCGCTGTAATGAGCGTAAGCGCGCACCGCATGCTACCGCAAACTCGGGGTGCCGGGTCTAGTGGCAAGCCGCCTGTGTTCGATCACCATGCCTAACTAAATCTCTGGATCGGTGTCACCGACATAGGGGTGTGAGACCGGACACGTGAACTATGTCACTGTACCACCGCACCGAGGCTAAGGAACCGGCCGTGGTAGGCTTACACCGTGAAGCGGTCCTTGCCCTAACAGTGGCAATCAAGGGCTACGGCCAACACGCCGAGGACGTGTCGATCGCCGGGGGCGAGGCAATGCCAAGTCATCATCCCGACCGTTGGGGCATTTAACGATCCGCCACCCTCACCCAAGATTGCGGCCTACCTACCGGTTGGGATAGCTAATCCCTCACGGGGTCCAAGGACGGAGAACTGTCTCGAACGTCCTTGCCATAGATGCAAGATACTTTATGCATCGGGCCCTGATGATTCTATCTACCTCAATTCTAAACCTTAACAATAATAACGATTCAATCAATGCACCCAATACGTGCTCATCGGATACAAAGAACCTAGCATGATACTACGAAGCAAGAATGGATATCGAACATGCTAGAATAGAACAACCTAGCATGGGCTAACATGAGAAACAATACAAGAGTTCATGCCATCAGAATTCGAATGCAGAGCACCTAGGCTAAACATGCTAGTAAACATACACAGCATACAAAACAACAATCACAAATATACCGCAGGTCCACACAACCCCTGTAAGAAATCCTTACCTTGGTCGGAAGACTTTTACACACAAATCCTAAGTCATGGAACAATCCCGAGCTAGCGAGCGGGAACCTAGCAAACCAACAATAATCGGCATCTAAAATATCTAAACAACAATAGAACAGCAAGCTCGGCTCGGGGAACTCACGCGGTAGCGCGACGACACGAGCTTGGGGTCAGCGGGCAAGCTCGGCTCGGCAAGGTCGGGCGCTGGCCGCGCTACCGGCACGGCAGGACACGCTACCGTTGGTTGCGCTACCACGGCACGCACGGACACGCTACCGCTGTCGCTACCGCACGGCAGGGGACACGCGCGCGCTGGCGAGCGGCTCGACGGCGGCGCGCGCGCCGCCGGCGTCTGGCGAAGCGCGCGCGGCGCCGCGTGCGATGCGGACACGGCGAGCAACTCGGCGGGACGCGCGCGCGGCGAACGTCGGTGCGAAGCGCGCGCGCAAGCGGCTCGGCAAGCGGACACGGCGAGGGCGTGGCGAGCGACGGGCCGGACGCGCTGGCGCCGGCGAGGACCTCTCTCGGTCGCGGCGATCGCGACGGGCGATCTACTGCTTGGCGCGAACGGCGAGGCTCTTTGGGACAGTGTCGGGCGTCGGCAGGGTCGCTCGACCGATCCGGGCGTGTCGAGCTGGCCGGGGATGATGATGGCTTGCTCCTCTCGGGCCGCACAACACACACACACACACACACCCCTTTTTCTTACATTCGGCCAACAAACACCCAAATGAGAAGATGAAGAAGACGAAGACTTACCCGGAATGATGATGATCGAACCCAAGGAGATGCAAGGATGAAGAACTCGGCAAGGCTATGGAGATGGAGAGCTTGGGCGCCAAGAGGTGTTTTTGGAGAATAAGATGGAATAACCTAATTCTATTTCATTTAACCAAATGCACCAAAACTCCAAACTCCAAGGTTAACTAAGATGTGATGCAGAAAGAGCAACAAGAGCACCTAATGGCTCAATTGGCACACCTCTCTACAAGCTTCCCAGTGACCCGGGTTCAAACCCCTACTGCAAAGACACAATTCCTTTATTTTTACTTTTGCAACAAACCTTGCTCAAACCAAACCACAAACCCCTCCAAAAACCTACAAAAACCATCCAATAATTTTAGTAGTGGAAAAGACACAAACGACCATGACGGCCCGACCAAATTACCAAATTACCCCTAGGGCATACCTGAAGACCGGGAAGAAAAACCTGGGTCGTTACACAGGGCCTACCGATCGGGTTAGCTAAACCCTAACGGGGTCCAGGGACGGAGAACTGTCTTGACGTCCCTGCCATGGATGCAAGATACTTTATGCATCGGGCCCTGATGATGCTACCTACCTACACTTTAACCTATCATATCAATAACATACAATCCAATACAATCCAAAACGTGCTCAACAGATACAACGAACCTAGCATGGTACTACGAAGCAAGAACAGATATGAGCATGCTAGAACGGAACAACCTAGCATGGGCTAACATGAGAGAACAACATACGAAGTCATGCTAGTCGTGAATTGCAAACAGAGCACCTAAACTATACATGCTGATAATCACCAACAAACATACAAAAACAATCACATAGAACATCGCAGGTCCACACAACTCCTGGAAGAGATCCTTACCTTGGCCGGGGCAACTACACACAAAATCCTACGCCGCGATCGATCCCGAGCTAGCTAACGAGAACCTAACAAACACAATAGAAATCACAATCATAGCCCTAAAAATATAATAAAACAAGCGAGGCTCGGCTTGGGGCACTCACACGGCACGATCGACACGCGGGACGGGCGGCAAAGACGGCGGGGCTGCTGCTGCTGGCGCCAGACGGCGCGCAGAAGGGGGCTGATGGCGCGAGGACCGCACACCGGCGCGCCGACGGGCGGCGAGGCGGTAGCGCGCGCGCGCGAGCGCGGACGGCCGGCCGCGCAGCGCACGAGCGCGCGGACGACGAGCGCGCCTGGCGCGAGGCGGCGACGCGATCACGCGCGACGCAGCAGCGCGAGCGAGCGCGCGGCGCGCGACGCGGCGCGCGCGCGGGCTGCTCAGCAGTCTGGCGACGACGGCGGCGACGGGCGGGCGGGCCGGGCGCTCGGTGCTCGCTGGGCTGCGCGATCTGGGCAGCGACTGGGCTTGCCGCTAGGCGATCCGGGCGGCTGGGCTTGCTGGGCAGGCGGATCTGGGCATCTTTGGGCGACTGCTACAAACACACACACACACAAGCTCTTCTCCTTACCTTCGCCAACAAGAACACCCAATCGAGAAGATGAAGAGGATGAAGACTTACCTTAATGATGATGAACGATCCAAGGGAGCCGCAAGGATGAAGAATCGGCAAGGAGAGCTTGGGAGAAAGCTTGGGCGGCCACAACTCTTTTGGAGAAGAAAACACAACAAACCTAATTTCTATTTCATTTAACCAAATGCACCAAACACCAAAGATCCAAGGTTAACTAAGATGTGATGCGTAAAGAGCAACAAGAGCACCTAATGGCTCAATTGGCACACATCTCTACAAGCTTCCCAGAGACCCGGGTTCAAACCCCTGTGGCCTACAAATTCCTTTATTTTTACTTTTGCATCTACCCATGCTCAAACCAAACCACAAATCCTCAAAAACCTTCATAAATCCATCCAATAATTTTAGCAACTGGAAAAAAACATAAACGGCCCCGACGGCCCGACCAAATTACTAAAATACCCCTAGGGCATACCCGAAGATCGGGGCGAAAACTCGGGCCGTTCATGTGCACTCATCTCAGCGCACTGTACCACCTACTGAAGCTAAGAACCGCCAAGGTAGGCTTGCACCGCTGGCGGGGTTCCGCTCTAGCAGGCTACAAACTAGGTTTATGACAATGAGGTAGCTAATCCTCAATGGCTGCCGGGGGGAAGCAATGTACGTTATGCTTCGCTCTACTCCCGACCGGTGGGGACAAGGTACGTTATGTCCGCTCTCACTTCTAGATGATGACAAATTTACTACACTAGCTAGAGTATAGAGTAAACGATTCCTGGCTAAACATACATAATCATCATCAATCATACATAACCTAGCATGATACTACGAACTTAAAGCAGGAATCTCAAGCATGCTGGAAGAACAATCCTAGCATGGCACTAACATGTACAAACAGGCAAACATGCTAGCAAGAATGCAATCACAAGCTGTCCTATCCACTAATCATGTTCATACAAGTAGACATGCATATAAGGCACAATCAAGAAAGCATCGCAGGGTCCACACAACCACGGTAAGAAATCCTTACCTGGAAACGAGCAGAAATAACTTTCACAATCAAATAATGACCCTCGAGCTTTAAAGCGAAACCGAGCAACCTAAGCATTTTAGTAAAAACAACCTAATTAAATAAACAGCAGCCAACAGCCTAGTGCCCAAAGGAGATAAGGCTCGGGAATTACCGACCGAGAAGACACAATGTCACACCCCAACTCGCACGGCAGGGCAGGCTGTCCGTCAGCAAGGACAAGCAGGGCGCGCTAAGCGCTGGCGCTGCAACCGGCGCGCGCACTAGGCGCTGCACCGGGCGCTGGCGCTAGCGAGCGGCAGGACGTGGTGACGACGTGGCCGCCGCAGCAGCGAACACGCTGGTAGGCGCGCGCGGCGAGACGTCCGGTTCGCGAGGGCAGCGCGGCGATGCGTCAACGGCAGCGAAGGCGCTGGCTACGCTACGCTCCTGGCGTGCAGCGAAGCGGCGCTGGCGACGCGTCTCTGGCGGCAGCGAGCGGAGAGTAGCGGCGGCGCGCTGGGGCAGCTCGTGCGGAACGGTGCGGCGCGTGTCTGGCGCACTGGCCGAGCTGCGCACGGGGCGATGCTTGCGGATGGCAACGAAGCGCGCGGCAGGCGGCTCGTGGGGTGTCTGGACTGCAGACGATCGGCGGCTGGGAGGCAAGGGGCTGAGCGGCCTGGTGCGGTCTGCAGTGCGCGCAGCGTGGTGGTGAGCGGGCGGGAGGGTGCGTGTGTGTGGCTGGGGTGGCTTGGCTGAGTGGTGCGGCTGGGTTAGGGTGGCTCGGTTTTAGGAGAGAGAGAGAAAGAGAGAGAGACTACCAAGGGAACAAAGAGGGTTTTCCCTAATTTCCTTCTTTTTCCTATTTTAAAAGGGTTAGGAGACCTAAAATTCCCTTCCCAAGGCTTTCTCTTGCGGGTCCCGCTAAAAGAAATTCTTTTCTTTTTAACTAAATCTCTTTTTCTAAAAACTCCAATTCCACCATTAGGGCAAGGGTTCAAATCTCACTGGGACCAATTAAATTCCAATTAATTTTGCTATCAACCGGAATGACTCCGAACTTCTAATCAACTAACCCAAACTCCTTGGGTCTTGCAACCAACATTAATCAAGTCTCAACGAAGGCCGAAATGACCCTGAAGCCCTGAAAATCCTCAACCTCTGACCGGGGAGCAAAAGACCAAAATACCCTTAAAGGTTAAAAAGCTCTAACGGCCCAACCGATTGCCCCAATACTTAACCGAGAGTACCTGGGAAACTGGAATGGAAAACTGGGCCGTTACAGTTTGGCCTGGGAGCTTTTGCACCTTTGTAGTTGAGGAACCCCCTCCACCCTTTTGTATCAGTTGTGAGATGAGGTTGCACCATTGTGGCTGGATTATTGTCTTGACCTTTTGAGGGATCCTTGCTGGTTAGTGTAGCTTGTGCTCTGCCAGCCATTATTGGTATTCTGGTTCTTGGTAGTTGGTGTTAATCGGGTAGTGGCGTCCCGTTTGTGAAGTTTCGGTGGGAAGGTGCAATAAGCCTAAGCTAGAGGGTTAAGCCTGTATGTGTTATCGTTTGGACTTGTGAGATGTGTTTCATATTTGAGGCAAGTTTCGTTCCGTTGCTTGCATGGAGGTAAGTTTGGTGGAGGGAGCCCTCTGGGGCCCTATTGATAGCAGGTTGTAACGACCCAGGTTTTTCTTCCCGGTCTTCCAGGTATGCCCTAGGGGTAATTTGGTAATTTGGTCGGGCCACGTGGTCGTCGTTTGTGTCTTTTCCAGCTACTAAAATTATTGGATGGTTTTGTAGGTTTTTGGAGGGGTTTGTGGTTTGGTTTGAGCAAGGTTTGATGCAAAAGTAAAAATAAAGGAAATTGTGCCACAAAGTGGGTTTGAACCCGGGTCTCCGGGAAGCTTGTGGAGATGTGTGCCAATTGAGCCATTAGGTGCTCTTGTTGCTCTTCCCGCATCATTTTATGGTTAGCCTTGGATTTTGGAGTTTTGGTGCATTTGGTTAAATGAAATAGAAATTAGGTTTATTCCATCTTCTTCTCCAAATCACCTCTTGGCCGCACAAGCTCTCCTCTCCATAGCCCTTGCCGATTCTTCTTTCCCTTGCATCTCCTTGGGTTCGATCTTCATCATTCCGGGTAAGTCTTCATCCTCTTCATCTCCTCATTTGGTTTTTGATGCTTTGGCGAAGGTAAGAAGTAGAGTGTTGTGTGTGTTTGTGTTGATTGCAACCCGGTAGAGAGCAGCCAGCGACCATCGCCGCCGCCCCACCGCCGCGATTCTGTTGAAGCACCCACCCGACGCCATCGCTCGCGGATCGCCAAAGACGCCATCGCTCACCAGTCGCCAAGATCTGCGAAGCGACCTGCCGCCGCGCCATCGCTCGCAAGATCGCCAAGACGCCATCGCTCACCAGTCGCCCAGATCCGTTGAAGCGAGCCTCCCCCGCGCCATCGCTCGCTCGTCGTGCGGATCGCGCGCAGCAGCGAGAGCGCGACGCCAGACGCCGCGCGCCGCGGCTTTTCGCTGGCCGCTCGCCCGCCCTCCAGCCCAAGGTCCGCGTCACTGTCGCCGCGCCAGCGCCGCGCGCCGCCGAAGCCGCCGCTCGCCGCGCCGCGAGACGCTCGCCGCGCATATAATGCGCGTCCTCGCTGCCGGCATCCGTGCCGTCTTTATGCGGCACACGGCGCGCGCCAGCCACTGCCCGTGCAGCGCGCGCACTGCGCCCTCACCGCTGCTGCCCGCTTGCGCCAGCTCTCCAAGCTCGTGTCGCCGTGCGCGTGAGTTCCCCGAGCCGAGCTTGCGTTCTATTGTTGTTTAGACGTTTTAGATGCTGATTCTTATTGGTTTGCTAGGTTCCCGCCGCTAGCTCGGGATTGTTCCGCACTTAGGATTTGTGTGTAGAAGCCTCCCGACCAAGGTAAGGATTTCTTACCGGAGTTGTGTGGGCCTGCGGTATATTTGTGATTGTTGTTTTGTATGCTCGTATGATTATTAGCATGTTTAGCCCTAGGTGCTCTGTTTCAATTCTGATCGCATGAACTCTTGTATTGTTTCTCATGTTAGCCCATGCTAGGTTATTCCATTCGGCATGTTCGTTATCCGTTCTTGCTTCGTAGTATCATGCTAGGTTCCTTGTATCTCATTGAGCACGTATTGGACCGCATTGAATGAATTGTTATTATTGTTATGGTGGTTTAGAGTTCAAGTAGGTAGCATCATCCGGGCCGGATGCATAACGTAACTTGCATCCCCGATGGGACGTGCGAGATGGTACTCGTCTCACGATCCCGTTAGGGTTTAGCTAACCCTAACGGCCGGCCCCGCAATCTTGGGTGAGGGTGGCAGATCGTTAAATGCCCCAACGGTCGGGATGATGACTTGGCATTGCCTCATCCTCGGCGATCGGCACGCGTCCTCGCGTGTTCGGCCGTAGCCCTTGATTGCCACTGTTAGGGCAAGGACCGCTTCTGGTGTAAGCCTACCACGACCGGTTCCTTAGCCTCAAAGTGCGGTGGTACAGCCGACATAGTTCACGTGTCCGTCTCACACCCCTATGTCGGTGACACCGATCCGTAGATTTAGTTAGGCATGGTGATCGAACTCGGGTAGCTTGCCACTAGACCCGCACCCCCGAGTTTGCGGTAGCATGCGGTGCGCGCTTACGCTCATTACAACGCCGCCGATCGAGAGCTCCTCGGGATCTTGAGCCATGCACCTTTCGTATCGTCGATGAGACAGCCGAGGCCGGGACTTGTTCCCGTATATAGCGCGTATAGTGTGTTGTGGTATTTTCCGGGTTAAGACCACGAGTTGGCATCCGAGGTCCAAGTGTGGACTTAGCTATGTGCTCCGCTCTGTGTTTGTACTCATAGCTTGCATACATTCTTCTAGATGATCATGTATATCGTATTGTACCCCCGGTTGGGGATTCTTACTGGGTAATTCGTTACTCACCCTTATTCGTGGTTTTCCACGGTAATCAAGGCGGGAGACAGGATGGTCAAGGAGGAGCTGTGATCATGGAATCGGTTTGTCATCTCTCGACCATTTTATTATATCATGACTCTTGACTTTTGTTATTTCCCTGAATGCATGTAGACGCACACGGAGCCCTAGGATGTTTTCTTACGTTTTATGGATTCCAAAGATATTTGTACTTGTGGATTGTTTAAACGGTTTAAATAAATCTCTGATCGTAGTATGCTTTTAGAAATGTATGTTTTGGTTGTTGAATGTTTCTGTTTTTACTTGGGATCCGAAATGTATTTTTCATAATGTCTTTTATTTTCAATACATGCATTGGGGTAAAGGCCCATTTAGAGCCCCTTTTGGGTCGGGTCTTTACAGATTGGTATCGAGCTCGAGTCATAGATTCAGTAGACCGACCTTTTGTTGTAGGACGTTTTTCCATGATCATCAAGACCGACAACCATCATCAGTAGTGCGCCTATGTTTACTATTTGTTGTTGAAAAAGGGTTAAGAATTTACAATACCTTTCATCTAGTGTATGCCTTGTTTGGTGTTGTGTAGCGGAGACGAGCAGGTTCTGACTCGTTGTTGGTTTGGGCTTAGTGAGCCATCATGCCAACTTTCCCGCAGATCGCGGCGATTTGTTTAGCGGCTTTACGAGGTATCCAGATAGATTCGGATGCCCCAGGGACATCGTTCGAGAGGGAGGCGAGCTTAGACTCCGTTGGCCATTTGTGGCCCGATTCTTTTTTTCCCCTAGTGAGAGGGTGGAGGTGCTTCGTGCGGATCGCCAAGATGTTGGTCGCACCTGAATAGCAGGCGCTTGGCATGTCCGACCGAGGAGTTGGACCGATCATGTTGATGTTGAGGCCGCGTCCGTGGTTGTTAGGCCCGCATGCCGATTTGGCCCCGGCAGCTTGAGTTGCCTAGAGGAGGGGGTAGAGGCTAGCGGCGCCTCGAGTGAGACTCCTTGAGCAGAGTGTGCTCCAACCATGAGAGATTTGATGGCGTGTCTTTAGCTATCGAGAGCGGAGACCCAGCGCGCTTTGTAGCGCGTAGTGAGGAGTCTCGGCACGCAGATAGCCCAAATGACAGAGTTTGTTTCAACATCTTTCCCCAAAGAGCTCTTGTAGCCCTGAGAGGTTCCCTGGAGGGCATGATCAGCAGAGTTTATTCAGATAAGTTTGTGGCGTTGATGGAGACGCCCGGGTTGGCAAATGGATGCCTGTAGAGGTCGATGTTTTAGTAAGTCCTACTACTAGTAGTAAAGTAGTTGGCCAGGTTTGAGTTTAGCATCCGTGTGTGGGATGCCCTGCTGCTCGCAGGCCGAGGTGTGCCGTTCTGTCTTTGTTTGGTTCATCGGATGGTGGTGGAAGTCCTTGTGAGAGGTGGACTAGCGAGTCTCCACCACGCCGCCCGATTGTTTGGCAAGTTGCCGTGTTAGTGGCTTGAGGCGGATGAAGGGTCATCTTTGCCCCTTGCGAGCCTCTTTGCTGTTTTTATCATCAGACTTCCTCGGATGTGGATTTGGTAGTAGTAGCACTTGAGGTGCATTGGTTGGTGTGCCACTTTGGCACTAAGTCCGGTTCGAGCTTGAGTTTGGCTTGGGCATAGCGGATGGTTCTATGCCGTTCGGAGTTCAAATACTCCTTTTAGCCTTGGATCTGCTTTTATGGCGCTTGCACCCGTTTAGGTCGTGCGGCAGGGCTAGTTCGGTGGTAGTCGATGGACTACAAGCGAAAGGATGCTCGAGAGGAGCCGGAGCCGGAGCATATTCCAGCATAATGTCTTTTATTTTCAATACATGCATTGGGGTAAAGGCCCATTTAGAGCCCCTTTTGGGTCGGGTCTTTACACAGGTTGACTTTTCCAGTCAGTGATCTAGGTCGAGTTGGAGTTGAGTAGATTGGCGTGGTTATGCAGTGTGCGGTTGCTTAGGCTACCGAGTTCGTAGCACTCAAGTTGTTGGTTTGTAGGAGTCCGTGTAAAAGCTGGCAGCTGGTTGAGGTTGTTGTGTGAGTTCGGATTTTTGGTGGATTAGTTTCAGTAGCTAGAGCTCGCACCTCGCCCAGGTGGAGATGTCATTACTGTGGAGTAGTGGCATGGCAGTTTCAGGCTAGAGTTGTTGGCCCCAGGGTGTGGCAACAAAGGTTATTCTAGGCAGTGCGTTGATGAACTGTGGTTCTGGAGAGCGTTGTTAAGAGGCTTATGAGCCGAGTGCAGTCCTGTAGTGTTTTCTCCCTCTAACCGATGGTCTTTGGAAGGGGTGAACCAGGTCCCTTAGATCTTGTTGCGAGTTGGTGTTTCCATGGTTAGGCAGCGGGAGACCAGTGTTGGTTTTATGAAGTTGCCTTGGGTTGCAGTTCTCAGCAGTCAGTTCTTGTGGTTCCGTTAAGGTGTTGTATAGTAGGTGTTGCAGGTTTCTAGTGTTCTGTGAAAAGGTTTGTGGCCGTCAGTTCTTTTGGGGCCTGAGTTGCTGCCGCTGACCAGCAGTGCAGTGCAAAGTTTAGAGCTCGTTTGTTGGTAGCCCAGAGCAGGCAGAAGTGTTACGCCGATGTACGGCGTCGAGATTTAGAGTTTGAGGGTTGACAGTACGTGTTTTTAAGGTTGCACCGATGTGAGGTGTGTTGAGGTTTGGTAAGCGAGGGAAGTGGAGTCCCCGTTTTGTTGGACCATTTGAGATTCTCGAGAGGATTGGCAGGGTTGCAAATTGGTTAGCTTTTCCCTGTCATTGTCAGCCGTGTGCAGTGTTCTCATGTATCGATGTTGAGGCAGTATGTGTCGGACCCATCGCTCATTGTGGACTTTGAGCCTTTGCAGTTGAGTGAGGATCTGGGCTTCTAGGGGAAGCCTGTGAGTATTCTGGTCTTTGAGACGAAGACGTTGCGTAATCGTGAGATCCGTTTGGTAAAAGTTCAGTGGAGGAGTCAGAGTTCTGAGGAAGCCGCTCGTGAGCGGGGAGGACGAGGTGAGGTTGCAGTATCCTGAGCTGTTTTAGTCTTAAGGACTTTCAAGGACGAAAGTCATAAAAAGGAGGGAAAATTGTAACGGCCGGTTGAGCCTCGAGCTGCTCTTGTTACTCTTTCCGCGGCATATCTTGGTTAGCCTTGAGTCCTTTGGGTTTTGGTGCATTTGATTAAAAGAAAGGAAATTAGGTTTGAGTGTCTTCTTCTCCAAAATCCCCTTGGCCGCCAAGCCCTTCTCTCCCAAGCTCCAAGCTGAGTTCCTTCTCCCTAGCAGCCCGTTGTTCGATCGTCATCTCGAGTAAGGGTCCTCGTCCTTTTCATCTTCTTCCATTCTGAGTCTTGCTGGCCGAGAGAGAAAGAGGTGAGTGTTGTGTTTTGTGCAACCATCTGAGAGGAGAGCAGCAGCCTTGTCGCGCCAGCAGCCGAGCAGCCCAGCACCTGCGTCACCCATCCATCAGCCCTGTCGCGCCAGACGGCCAGCCCAAAGAGACTGCATTGCGCCCGGACGCTGTCGTCGCGGCGGCTGCGTCGCCCGAGCCTGCTGCAGCGGCCGTCGCGACGCACTGACGCCAGCGCGTCCGTGTCGCCAACGGCTGCGGCGCCCGATCCACGCCCGGCAGACCGCGCGCCCGTCGCCATCCTAGCGTGCCCGTGCCGTGTCGCTCGCCCGCCCGCGTCCAGCCATCACGTCTGCTTGTCCGCGCCCATGTGCTTGCGCCCAACCAGCCCGTCCATGCGCGCGCGCAGCCCTGCGCACCATCGGCGCCAAAGAAGACCACGACCGTCAGGCCTATCCGTCACAAGCGCGTCGTGCGTGCGCGCGTGAGTTGCTCCCGAGCCGAGCCCAGTTTATTTTATTATATTTAGGCCTATGGATTGTGATTATTGTTGTGTTTGTCAGGTTCTCGTTAGCTAGCTCAGGATCGATCGCAGCTTAGGATTCTTGCGTGTAGTCGCTTCCCGACCAAGGTAAGGATTTCTTACCGGAGTTGTGTGGGCCCTGCGATATTATATGTGATTGCTGTTTGTATGCTTGTTTTTGTTTATCAGCATGTTTAGTGATAGGTTCTCTACTCTGAATTCCCGACTAGCATGATTTTTTATGTTGTTTCTCATGTTAGTCCATGCTAGGTTGTTCCATTATGGCATGCTCGTTATCTATTCTTGCTTCGTAGTATCATGCTAGGTTCGTTGTATCTGTTGAGCACGTATTAGATTGTTTGCTATATCTGTTTATAGGTTTGAGATATGGTAGGTAGCATCATCCGGGCCAGGATGCATAACGTAACTTGCATCCACGGCAGGGACATACGAGGCGGTACTCCATCCCTGATCCACCGTTAGGGTTTAGCTAACCCTAACGGCAGGCCCTGCAATCTTGGGTGAGGGTGGCAGACTGTTAAATGCCCCAACGGTCAGGATGATGACATGGCATTGCCTTGTCCCCTGTAGTCGGCACGTCCTCAGCGTGTTCGGCCGTAGCCCTTGATTGCCACCGTGAGGGCAAGGGCGGCTTCGTGTGTAAGCCTACCACGACCGGTTCCTTAGCCTCAAAGTGCGGTGGTTCAGGTGACATAGTTCACGTGTCGTGTCTCACACCCTATGTCGGTGACACCGATCCGGAGATTTAGTTAGGCATGGTGATCGGACTCGGGCGACTTGCCACTAGACCCGCACCCCATGGTTTGCGAGCATGCGGTGCGCGCGATACGCTCATTACTGGCGCCACCACGGAGAGCTCCTCGGGATCTTGAGTTCAGTGCACCTTTCGTATCGACAGTAGACAGGCTGAGGCCGAGACTTGTTTCTCGTATAGGATCGTATTATGAGGTGGATTATTCTGGAGTAAGACCCTGAGATGGCATCCGAAGTTTATGTGTGGATTTAAGCTATGTGCTCTGTTCTGTGTTTATATTCATAGCTTGCATACCTTTCTGAGTAATTCGTTACTCACCCTGAGATGACCATGTATATCGTATTGTAACCAAGGTGCGAGACAGGATGGCTGAAGGAGGAGCTGTGATCATGGAACCCAGCTGTCGAACTCTGAATTTTATCTATGATTCTTTATATCTTATTTTTCCTCTGAATGCATGTAGTTGGGCACGAAGCTCTTGGTTGTTTTCTGAATGCTTTTCCGGATTCTAACACTATTGTAATTGTTGGATGTTTTGAATGTTTTAAATAAATCTCTGATCAGAGTATGTTTTGGAAATGTATTTGTCTTGGAAAAGGTGCTTGGAAACAAGGACAGGTTTCAGGAATTTATGTTGACTTTTAAATGGATGTTTTATGTTTTTAGTTT
Organism: Sicyos edulis; assembly: GCA_036507275.1. Taxonomy (NCBI): domain Eukaryota; kingdom Viridiplantae; phylum Streptophyta; class Magnoliopsida; order Cucurbitales; family Cucurbitaceae; genus Sicyos; species Sicyos edulis. The sequence continues at coordinate 18,229,511 of CM071851.1, forward strand.
TTCTTAGAATCCGAAACACCATTCTTGCATATTGACTTTAGTTTTGAATGCATGCATTTAGGTAAAGACCTATTTTAGGACCCCCATTCGGGTCGGGTCTTTACAAGTACTCCGTCCCTGATCCGTCGTTAGGGTTTAGCTAACCCTAACGGCAGCCCTTTGCAATCTTGGGTGAGGGTGGCAGACTGTTAAATGCCCCAACGGTCGGGATGATGACAAGGCATCGCCTTGTTCCTAGCAGTCGGCACGTCCTCAGCGTGTTCGGCAGTAGCCATTGATTGCCACCTGATAGGGCAAGTTCGGCTTCCTGTTTTAAGCCTACCACGACCGGTTCCTTAGCCTCAGGTGCGGTGGTTCAGGCTTACATAGTTCACGTGTCCAGGTCTCACACCCCTATGTCAGTGACACCGATCCAGAGATTAGTTAGGCATGAGTACTGGACCAGGGCAGCTTGCCACTAGACCCGGCACCTCCCTGGTTTGCAGCAGCATACGGAGCCCGCACACGCTTATTACAGCGCCGACCGGAGAGCTCCTAGGGATCGTGAGTTCAGTGCACCATTCTTATCGACAGTAGATAGGCAGAGGTCTTGACTTGTTTCTCGTATAGGATCGTATCGTGTGGTAGATATCTGGAGTAAGACCCTGAGATGGCATCTGAGGTTTATGTATGGATTTAAGCTCTGTGCTCTCTTCTGTGTTTATATTCATAGCTTGCATACCTTTCTGCTAGATGACCATGTATATCGTATTGTACCCCGGTTGGGGATTCTTATTGAGTAATTCGTTACTCACCCTTATTTTGTGGTTTTCCACAGGTAACCATGGTGCGAGTCAGGATGGCTGAAGGAGGAGTTGTGATCATGGAAACCAGCTGTCGAACTCTGAGTTTATGTCTATGATTCTTTGTGCTTTATTTTCCTCTGAATGCATGTAGTTGGGCACGGAGCCCTAGGTTGTTTTTCTAACTGTTTTTTTCGGATTCTAGCACGGTTGTAACTGTTGGAAGTTTTTGAATGGTTTAAATAAATCTCTGATCAGAGTGAGTTTTGGAAATGTATTTGACTTGAAACAGGTGCTTGGAAACAGGGACAGGTTTCAGGAATTCTATAATTGTGTTTGTTTTAAATGGTTGTTTGCATGTTTTAGTTTTCACTTAGAATCCGAAAACCATTCTTGCATACTGCCTTTAAGTTTTGAACGCATGCATTGAGGTATAGGCCTATTTTAGAACCCCATTCTGGTTGGTCTTTACAGGTTTCTACTTACATAAGTATTTCAACCACTTCCCAAACTCAGCAGCTCTTACCCTCACCTTTCTGACCTCAACCTCCATGGGCTCCTCGACCATCCACGGGTAGTATGCTTTGAGTGCGCAGGCACCGGTGCAACTAGTGCGACTGTCCCTAACAGCTTGAGTCAATCCCAGAGCCATCTGTGCTCTGGACTCCTCCCTTTGTGCTGCTAACTGCTCTGCAAGTTGAGCGGCGAGCTCGAGACTCAGAACGACCAGTTTTTCATCCCGGTCTTCCGGTATGCCCTAGGGGTATTTTAGTAATTTGGTCGGGCCGTCAGGCGTTTATATCTTTTTCGATTGCTAAAATTATTGGATGGATTTATGTAGGTTTTTGGAAGGATTTGTGGTTTGGTTTGAGCAAGGTTTGGTGCAAAAGTAAAAATAAAGGAAATTGTGCTACAGCTGGGGTTTGAACCCGGGTCTCCTGGGAAGCTTGTGGGGATGTGTACCAATTGAGCCATTAGGTGCTCTTGTTGCTCTTTCTGCATCACATCTTAGTTAACCTTGGATCTTTGGTGTTTGGTGCATTTGGTTAAATGAAATAGAAATTAGGTTTGTTGTGTTTTCTTCTCCAAAAGAGTTGTGGCCGCCCAAGCTTTCTCCCAAGCTCTCCTTGCCGATTCTTCATCCTTGCAGCTCCCTTGGATCGTTCATCATCATTCCGGGTAGGTATCGATCTTCCTCTTTTTCTTCTCATCCGTTTGGTGTGCTTTTGGCCAAGTGAAAAGAGGTGTGTTGTGTGTGTGTGTGTGTGTTTGTTGCAGGCTGCCCAGCATGCCCAGATCTGCCCAGCAGCAAGCCCAGGCCGCCCAGATCGCCTAGCAAAGAAGCCCAGTTTGCCAGATCGCGCAGAAGAGCGAGCACCGAGCCGCCCAGCACCGCCAGCCCGTCGCGGCCGTCGCGCGCCACCGGCGGCTTCGCGCGCCCGCGTCTCGCGCCGCGCCAAGCGCCGCTCCTCGCTGCACCCGTCGCGCGCATCGCGTCGCCGCCTCGCGCCAGCCAGCGCTCGTCCCCGTCCGCTTGCCCACGCCCGTGCGCTGCGCCAGGCCCGCCGCCGTCATGCGCAGCGTGCGCGCAACCTCGCTCCTCTCGCCGCCGCCGGCGCCAGGTGTCGCGGTCCTCGCGCCATCAGCCCCTTCTGCGCCGTCGGCGCCAAAGCCAGCCAGCCGTCTTTGCTGCCCGTCAGCGTGTCACCGAGCGCGTGAGTTGCTCCTTTGAGCCGAGCCTTGTTTATTTTATTATATTTAGGCTTATGGATTATGATTATCATTGTTTTGTTAGGTTCTCGTAGCTAGCTCCTCGGGTTCGTTCGCAGCTTAGGTTTTGTGTGTAGTTGCCCGGCGGTAAGGATTTCTTCTGGGAGTTGTGTGGACCTGCGATGTTCTATGTGATTGTTGTTTGTATGTTTGTTTGTGATTATCAGCATGTATAGTTTAGGTGCTCGTTCAATTCTGATCGGCATGAACTCTTGTATTGTTTCTCATGTTAGCCCATGCTAGGTTGTTCCATTCTCGCATGTTCGATATCTCCGTTTGCTTCGTAGTATCATGCTAGGTTCCTTGTATCTCATGAGCACGTATTGGACCGCATTGATTGAATTGTTATTATTGCTATGGTTTAGAGTTCGTAGGTAGCATCATCCGGCCGGATGCATAACGTAACTTGCATCCCCGAAGCGGACGTGCGAGATGGTACTCGTCCGATCCCGTTAGGGTTTAGCTAACCCTAACGGTGGCCCCGCAATCTTGGGTGAGGGTGGCGGTCGTTAAATGCCCCAGCGGTCGGGATGATGACTTGGCATTGCCTCATCCCCGGCGATCGACACGCCCTCGGCGTGTTCGGCCGTAGCCCTTGATTGCCACCGATAGGGCAAGGACGGCTTCTGGTGTAAGCCTACCACGACCGATTCCTTAGCCTCAGTGCGGTGGTTCAGTGACATAGTTCACGTGTCCAGTCTCACACCTATGTCGGTGACACCGATCCGTAGATTTAGTTAGGCGTGGTGGATCGGACATGGGCGGCTTGCCACTAGACCCGCACCCCCATATAGTCTGCGCAGAGACGTAGTGCGCGCTTACGCTCATTACTGGCGCCCGACCGGGAGAGCTCCTCGGGATCTTGAGCTAGTGCACCTTTCGTGACGACGATGAAGCGTGGATGAGGCCGGGACTCGTTTCTCGTATAGGGCGTATTGTGTGGTGGATTTATTTCCGGACTAAGACCACGAGTTGGCATCCGAGGTCCAAGTGTGGACTTAAGCTATGTGCTCTATTCTCGTGTTTATACTCATAGCTTGCATACATTCTTCTAGATGATCATGTATATCGTATTGTACCCCGGTTGGGGATTCTTACCGAGTAATTCGTTACTCACCCTTATTCTGTGGTTTTCCACGAGTAACCAAGCGGGAGACAGGATGGTCAAGGAGGAGCCGTGATCATGGAATCCTACTGTCATCTCTGACCATTTTATTATATCATGACTCTTGACTTTTGTTATTTCCCTGAATGCATGTAGACGGGCACGAGCCCTAGGATGTTTTCTTACGTTTTATGGATTCCAGCATATTTGTACTTGTGGAATGTTTAAATGGTTTAAATAAATCTCGATCAGAGTATGCTTTTAGAAATGTATGTTTTGATTGTGGAATGTTTCTGCTTTTTACTTGGGATCCAAATTTATTTTTCGTAATGTCTTTTATTTTGAATACATGCATTGGGGTAAAGGCCCATTTAGAGCCCCTTTTGGGTCGGGTCTTTACTGATTGGTATCGAGCTCGAGTCATAGATTCTCAGAGACCGACCTTTTGTTGTAGGTCGTTTTTCCATGATCATCAAGACACTCAGGCGGTCATCAGTGCGCCTAAGTTTACTATTTGTTGTTGAAAAAGGGTTAAGAATTTACAATACACTGTCATCTTGTGTGTGCCTTGTGTAGTGTTGTGGAGCGGAGACGAGCGGTGTTCGACTCGTTGTTAGTTTGGGCTTAGTGAGCCATCATGCCAACTTTCATGATGCGCGAAGCGGTTTGTTTAGCGACTTGTTGAGGTATCCAGATAGATTCGGATGCCCCGGGACATCGTTCGAGAGGGAGCGAGCTTAGACTCCGCTGGCCATTTGTGGCCCGATTCTTTTCTTTTCCCTAGTGAGAGGGTGGTGGTGCTTCGTGCGAGATCGCCGAAGATGTTGATCGCACCCAGGAGGAGCGAGGCGCTTGGCATGTCCGACCGAGGAGTTGGACCGATCGTGTTGATGTTGAGGCCGCGTCCGTGGTTGTTAGGCCCGCATGCCGTTTGGCCCCTGCAGCTTGAGTTGCCTAGAGGAGGGGGTAGAGGCTAGCGGCGCCTCGAGTGAGACTCCTTGAGCGAGAGTGTGCTCCACCATGAGAGATTTGATGGCGTGTCTTTAGCTATCGAGCGGAGACCCAGCGCAGCTTTGTAGCGCGTAGTGAGGAGTCCCGGCACAGATAGCCCAAATGATGAGAGTTTGTTTCAAATTTTTCCCCAGTAGCTCTTGTAGCCCGGAGGTTCCCTGAGGGCATGATCAGCAGGTTTATTCAGATGAGTTTGTTGGCGTTGATGGAGACGCCCGAGTTGGCAAATGGATGCATGTAGAGCTCAATGTTTTAGTAAGTCCTAATGCTAGTAGTAAAGTAGTTGGCCAGTTTGAGTTTAGCATCCGTGTGTGGGATGCCCTCATTGCTCAGAGGCCAAGGTGTGCCGTTCTGTCTTTATTTGGTTCATCGGATGGTGGTGGAAGTCCCTTGTGAGAGGTGGACTAGCGAGTCTCCACCACGATCGCCCGATTGTTTGGCAAGTTGCCGTGTTAGTGGCTTGAGGCGGATGAAGGGTCATCTTTGCCCCCTTGCGAGCTCCGATGTTGTTTAACAAATGACTTCCTCGGATGTGGATTTGGTAGTAGTAGCACTTGAGGTGCATTGGTTGGTGTGCCACTTTGGCACTAAGTCCGGTTCGAGCTTGAGTTTGGCTTGGGCATAGCGAGATGGTTCTATGCCGTTCGGAGTTCAGCGTACTCCTTTAGCCTTGGATCTGTTTATGGCAGTTGCACCCGTTTAGGTCGTGCCAGAGGGCTAGTTCAGTGGTAGTCGATGGACTACAAGCGAAAGGATGCTCGAGAGGAGCCGGAGCCTCTTCCCAGTGTTTCTGGAGGTTGAGTAAGTCAGCAGGTTGCCGGTTGGTAAATGTTGGTGCGCGTGAGTCTCGCGCTAGTGTTAAGGCCAAGAGATTTTCCTTGTGGTTGGTAGTGCGGTCAACTACCTTCGAGTGCCTAAATCTGAGGAGAGTTGAGCATTGTAGATGCGAGTTTGGTCCAGCTGAGGGACCATGAGTTGGATGCTTTTGAGGCGAGATGAGCTGATGCCTTGCGAGAGGTTTTGGATGCCTTAGGGGTAAGCACCCTTGGTAGAGGCTTGGTACAAAGTAAGTTTGGTTTGGCATGATTATGCTTTGGTAGAGCAAGGTTGCCTCAGCTTCGAGTATCGTGTGGAGATGGAACTTTTGGTGTTCCTTGGATTGTTTGTATCGCTGCCAGGAGTTATCGTTGCTTTGTGGAAAAGCGCTTGTTAGTCTTGGATCTCTAAAGGAAGGTTGGGAGTTGTGCACACAAGTGTGTTTTGTGTGGTTCGTTCCGTGGCGAGAGTTTCAGATCCATGTAAGGTTTGCTTTGGAGATCTCGTGCTCGCTTCTTGAGAAGTTGGACTCGTGTGGTTGTTGTAAGGCTTTGGTTGAGGTGGTAAGGATACCGTGCTCGTGGTATCAAGTTGTTGCTTAGGCAAGATTTGTTAAGTTGGGCCTAAGCTTGGTTGGCGGATCTTCTTGTTGATCGTTGGTTGGAGTTCAGTTGGAAACTGAACAAGAGCGGTGGTAGCTAAGCTGCGTGGTTTCTGATCGTCATGGCTAAGAGAGTTGTTCAGATCCTTCCTTGGGTAGAAGTTATGTTGTGGCCGATGCTTTGAGTAGGGGGATGAGGCATTCTGTAGCGTTTCGGGTCCTCTAGGTTCCCAAGGAGTTGGAGTTGGCCAGCATGGTTGGGATGCTGGAAATTGGAGTTGTTTGTTCAGCGGTTATGTCTGCTAGATCGTATGCCGGCGGTGTGTGTGTGTCGAGGGTTGCCGAAGAACCCTAGGTTGTGGAGAGCCTCTCCGAGCTCAATCGAGCCCAAATAGTGAGTTTCAGGTTGGCTAGCTGGAGGCGTGTAGTTTGTAGCCTCGGTGGAGTTGCTAGCGATCTTGGTAGACTAGCAAGCTAGTGTTTGTTTGGAGTAAAGTCCGGAGTGGTTTCGGTGTGGTGGCAAGTTGATGCTTGGTGTTGACCAAGGTGTGGATTGGAGTTGCTAGAGTTTAGTTTTGCTCGTGGGGCGAGTGGTTTGTGCCATGTTGGTTGTTTTTCTCCTGTTTCTAGGATGTTGAGTTGGCCCGTTTGGCATTTGGAGGTTCGATGCGAGATGGACCCTTGTTGTGCCCCGTGAGATTAGATGTTGTTGCTCTGGTGGAGCAAGGCGGTGAGCGTATGTGGAGTTCTCTGTCCGTTGGTTGTTTGCTTGTAAGAGCCGTTTCCTTCGGGGAGTTGTCGTTACTCCCTTGGTCTTGGAGTTAATGGTGGAAGCGCTAGCTTGAAGGAAAAGTTTGTTGGTCGCTTGGAAGTAGTCGTTTGTCGATTAAGCGGATTCTTGGATGGTGTTCTAGAGGCCGCAGTAAAGGTTGTTCTCGCCTCTTGTGAGTGTTTGGCCAAGATTTGGTTCGTTTGTTGTTTCGAGAGCTAGTTCGGTTCTAGCCGAGAGCGTTGCCCCGAGGTCTTGTTCCTAGTCGATAAGTTTTGGGAGTTGACCCCTCCCTCGGCTGATTGAGCAAGTCTTTGTTTTTGTTTGGTTTGGTGGTCCGATTGGTTGAGTTTTCTCTTGGGTGTTGCTTCCAAGAGAGTTGGTTGTTGTTGCCTTGGGTTTGAGCAAGTCGTGGCGCGTGTGTGGAGTTCATTGCCCTTTCCGAGTTTGCTTGCCGGGAAGTCGTTTCCCGTTTGGCGTGAGTCGGCTTAGCTCCCGAGTTGTGTAGTCGATCGAGTAGCGCAGCGGTCACCCCAATGAGAGGGTCCTCGCTTTGTGTTGTTAGCAAGCAAGAGTTGTTTGTTCCCGCAGCAGGCGGAGGCCACCAGTGGGGAGTTGAGTTGTTCCCGGCAAGTTGTTGGTTCTTTGGGGATTGAAGATTTCCTTTCCCTCTAGCCTCGTGGTGGTTGAGTTGCTCCTTGGATGCCGACCTCGAGTGATAGCTTGCGAGGTAGTCTTGCAGATTCGTGTGGCTCGGGATCCGTAAGCTTTGAGGTTGTCGTTATCCGCTTTCCTTGTGAGGTTTTGGGAGTGGAGCTTAGTTTGGAAGATGAGTTAGGCTTAGGCTTAAAGGGGAAGTCCTTTGAGTAGCCAGTTGGATTTTAAGAGTTGAGTAGTAGCTTGGAGGCGGCGCGCTGCTCGTTATAAGTTTGGGTTGAGTTCTGCGAGCAAGCCCTTCTCGGGCTTTGTTCCTAGTTGTTGTGAGTTCCCGCTGGCGTTAGCGAGCCGCGTTTGAGTGAGTTGGCACGGAGGTGCCGTGGCATTGGTTGGTAAGTCGTTGAGCTTTTTTTCCCTCAAGGTGTTGTGTCGTAGATAGGCTGCGTGATGGTTTAGTCCTTGCTTCCCGAGTTTTCCTTGAGAGGAATGTTGGATGTTCCTTGCTGGCGATGTTCTCCTTGGTCGGTTCTTTGGTAGGTGTTCGTTGGAAAGTTTGCGTTCGGCCGATGAGGAGTTCTAGTTTGTTGGCTTGGCCGAGTGGAGTCTGTGCTTGGCCCTTGTTTTTTTTTTTTTTTTTTTGGTGGCGTGGTGAAGTTTCACCGGTGTGAGTGTTGTTAGCCGTCGGTGTACCGGGATGGTGCCCTTTGCCTTTGGTTCGCGATTTCTCCTTAAGATGGTTGCTTAAGTGTTGTGGTCGTGTTCTAGTTAGAGAAGTTTGTCTTTTTGGATCGATCGCCGATTGGTGGTTCGTTTGTATCTCGTTAAAGTGTAGTCAAGGTTTGAGGTTTGTTGGTCTCTTGTGAAGTAAGAGTAGGCCGTTTAGTTTTGGAATCTGGAAGGTTCATTGTTTGGCCATTTGTTGTAGGGTTGAGTTTGTTTGTTGACAATGTGCCGCACGTGTTTTTATGTATCGATGTTGGGGCGGCATGTGCCTGACCCATTGCTCATTGTGGACTTTGAGCCCTTGCGGTGATTGAGGGTTTGGGCTTCGGAGAAGCCTATGAGTATTCTGGTCTTGAGTCGAAGACGTTGCGTAGAAGTGAGATCCGTTGGTAAAAGTTTAGTGAAGGAGTCTCGAGTTCGGAGGAGGCGCTCGTGGCGGGAAGGGCGGGATGAGAATGCGTTATCTGTGTTGTTTCAGTCTTAAGGACTTTCGAGGACGAAAGTCATAAAAAGGAGGAATATTGTAACGACCAGTGTTTTCATCCCGGTCTTCCGGTATGCCCTAGGGGTATTTTAGTAATTTGGTCGGGCCGTCGGGACGTTTATATCTTTTTCCAGCTTGCTAAAATTATTGGATGGATTTATGTAGGTTTTGGAAGGATTTGTGGTTTGGTTTGAGCAAGGTTTGGTGCAAAAGTAAAAATAAAGGAAATTGTCTTTGCACTGGGGTTTGAACCCGGTCTCTGGGAAGCTTGTGGGGATGTGTACCAATTGAGCCATTAGGTGCTCTTGTTGCTCTTTCTGCATCACATCTTAGTTAACCTTGGATCTTTGGTGTTTGGTGCATTTGGTTAAATGAAATAGAAATTAGGTTTGTTGTGTTTTCTTCTCCAAAAGAGTTGTGGCCGCCCAAGCTTTCTCCCAAGCTCTCCTTGCCGATTCTTCATCCTTGCAGCTCCTTGGATCGTTCATCATCATTCCGGTAGGTATCGATCTTCCTCTTCTTCTTCTCATCCGTTTGGTGTGCTTTTGGCCAAGTGAAAAGAGGTGTGTTGTGTGTGTGTGTGTGTGTTTGTTGCGGTCGCCCAAAGATGCCCAGATCTCTGCCAAAGAAGAAGCCCGAGCCGCCGGATCGCCTAGCGGCAAGCCCAGTCGCCCGGATCAGCGGCCAGCGAGCACCGAGCCGCCCGAACCGCCAGGCCGTCGCAGCCGTCGCGCGCCCGGTGGCGGCTCGCGCGCCCGTCGCGCGCGCCGCGCCGCTCTCTCGCTGCGCCCGTCGCCGCGCATCGCGTCGCGCCGCCGCCAAGCGCCAGCGCTCTCGTCCGTCCGCTTGCCGCGCCGTGCGCTGCGCCCGGCCAATGCGTCGCCATGCGCGTCGCGCGCCCCCTGCCGCCTCTGCCGCCCGTCGGCGCCAGATGTCGCGGTCCTCGCGCCCATCAGCCCCCGCCTGCGCCGTCGGCGCCCAGCAGCCCACCAGCCGTCTTTGCTTTGCCCCAGTCCAGCGTGTCAGCGGCAATGTGTTGTTGCTCCCGCCGAGCCTTGTTTATTTTATTATATTTAGGCTTATGGATTATGATTATCATTGTTTTGTTAGGTTCTCGGTAGCTAGCTCGGGTTCGTTCGCGACTTAGGTTTTGTGTGTAGTTGCCCCGGCTGTAAGGATTTCTTACCGGAGTTGTGTGGACCTGCGATGTTCTATGTGATTGTTGTTTGTATGTTTGTTTGTGATTATCGGCATGTATAGTTTAGGTGCTCTGTTCAATTCTGATGCATGAACTCTTGTATTGTTTCTCATGTTAGCCCATGCTAGGTTGTTCCATTCTCGCATGTTCGATATCTGTTCTTGCTTCGTAGTATCATGCTAGGTTCCTTGTATCTGTTGAGCACGTATTGGACCGCATTGATTGAATTGTTATTATTGCTATGGTTTAGAGTTCGGTAGGTAGCATCATCCGGGCGGATGCATAACGTAACTTGCATCCCCGATGAGGGACGTGCGAGATGGTACTCCGTCCACGATCCCGTTAGGGTTTAGCTAACCCTAACGGTGGCCCCGCAATCTTGGGTGAGGGTGGCGGTATTAAATGCCCCAACGGTCGGGATGATGACTTGGCATTGCCTCATCCCCGGCGATCGACACGTCCTCGGCGTGTTCGGCCGTAGCCCTTGATTGCCACCGATAGGGCAAGGGCGGCTTCTGGTGTAAGCCTACCACGACCGATTCCTTAGCCTCGGTGCGGTGGTTCAGCCGACATAGTTCACGTGTCCGTGTCTCACACCCCTATGTCGGTGACACCGATCCGGAGATTTAGTTAGGCGTGGTGGCTCGGACATGGGCGACTTGCCACTAGACCCGGCACCCCCATAGTCTGCAGAGCACGAGTGGTGCGCGCTTACGCTCATTACAATAGCCCGGCCGGAGAGCTCCTCGGGATCTTGAGCTAGTGCACCTTTCGTATCGACGATGAGAGCGCCGAGGCCGGGACTCGTTTCGCATAGGGCGTATTGTGTGGTGGATTTATTTCCGGACTAAGACCACGAGTTGGCATCCGAGGTCCAAGTGTGGACTTAAGCTATGTGCTCTATTCTGTGTTTATACTCATAGCTTGCATACATTCTTCTAGATGATCATGTATATCGTATTGTACCCCTTCTTGGGGATTCTTCTTGATTAATTCGTTTACTCACCCTTATTCTGTGGTTTTCCACAGTAACCAAGGCCGAGACAGGATGGTCAAGGAGGAGCTGTGATCATGGAATCTCTGCTGTCATCTCGACCATTTTATTATATCATGACTCTTGACTTTTGTTATTTCCCCGAATGCATGTAGACGGGCACGAGCCCTAGGATGTTTTCTTACGTTTTATGGATTCCAAAGCATATTTGTACTTGTGGAATGTTTAAATGGTTTAAATAAATCTCTGATCAGAGTATGCTTTTAGAAATGTATGTTTTGATTGTGGAATGTTTCTGTTTTTACTTGGGATCCGAAATTTATTTTTCGTAATGTCTTTTATTTTGAATACATGCATTGGGGTAAAGGCCCATTTAGAGCCCCTTTTGGGTCGGGTCTTTACAGACTCTGCCCGCTGCTCTGCCATTAGTAACATCATCTCTCTTATCATGGAAGCTAGCTCCGCTCTAGGAGCTGCAGTCTGGGCAGTCTCTTCCCCTACTCAGGGTACATTAGCAGCTGGGGCCACAGGCAGCCCACTGGGTTGATCTAGCCCTGATGCAACTCTATCAGTGGTAATCTCAATGCCAACTCCTCGGTTGGCTGTCCCAGATGATCCTGCTCCTCTCCGGGTAATCGGCATAATGGCGATCTGTACCCAAGACATACTAAGTTAGTCCATGCTTGGACCAACACTGCCAACAACAAAAGTAAGACAAGTATGCTAGGTGCTAGTATTGAAACCTTAAACCCTTAAATAAACTTAAACACATACCTGGCGGCTGTAGGAGTGTTGATGACCATGGGACACAACAACCTAACTCAGTAGGTCAGTCTACAGAATCTATGACTTTTAGCTCTGATACCAACTGTAAGGACCCAACACTAAACAGCCCTAAAGGCCCTTACCCAACATGCAAAATTCAGTGAAAATCATTCAAGGGCAGGAAAAGAACACTTTTTTAAAACATTGGAAACATGAAATCTGTTTGGAAATTCTTCAAAGGAAAACAATAAACACTCTCTGGCCAGAGTTTACAAACATTACAAATGACAAAACATAAATCCAAGTTCAACAGTACAAAGTTCCCAAAATAATTTCGAGATGCATTATAAAGACTCAGACTATGCAGCGGCCTGCCCATGATCCATCAGCTCCCTCCTCTAGCCACCTCGATGTTGTGCCAAGTTACCTGGTGGAGAAAACCACAGAAAGGGTGAGTACAAATTGCACTCAGTAAGGATCCCCCAATCGAGGTACAATATGCACAACAAATCACCTAACACCCTAGCATACAAATAATAGAACATAACATGGCAGTCTTAAACAGTACAGCAGGATAATCATCAACATGGTCTAAGCTCACAGCCAGCCTAAGATTAGCACACCCTGGGCTAACTAACAGGAGTACAATTCAAGCAATTCTCAAGCTATGACAGCACAGTAAACAAGATTAGCACACCCTGGGCTAATTAAGGACAGCAACACACTGGGCTAGTCTTGGCTGCAACACACTGGGTAGCCCAGAACTGCAACATACTGGGCAGTTCTGCTCTACCTGATTAGAAACACCCTGGGCTAATAGGGACAGCACACACTCGGCTAGTCCTAGAGCAACATGGGTAGCAACACACTGGGCTATCCCAGAATCAACAACACACTGGGCCAATCCTAGCAACTGGTCAGCACTCCTTGGGCCAACAAAGGACAGCTCACACTGGGCTAGTCCTAGACTACAACACATTGGGCAGTCCTAAGCAAACCAAGCCAGCACACAACCCGACTGACACTCGGGACTCCCTAATGACTCTAACACACTATTACAGTCATGGTATAATGATAATTACTATGTTCAGGATATAAGAATGTAAAGCGGACAGATAAATAGTCAATAGGTAGAGAAGCACATATACAGGATATATTCTACATGCCAACCCTAACAATAATCCACGAAGAACCTAGCTACAATCCTGCTAAAGCATACATCACCACAGAACATATATAGCATACAATTCCATTTTACACACAAGAGAGAATAAACAGGGCTAAGCATCTACAAGCATATACTTCCTCCAGGGGATCTGCAAAAACCTATCCACTAACAGTTTATATAAATCCAAATAACCTGCATAGAACCTATCCACTAACAATTTATATAAAACCAGACAACCTGCATAGAAGCCTATCCAGTAACAGATTATACAACACACAACTGGGAATTATTAATGAGGTGCGCAGGGCCCACACAACCCTGGCGAGGAACCCTTACCTGTCAATAGAAGAATCCCAAATCCCGGAATGAATCCAGAAGCTGAAGAACCCCACACTGTTAACCTAACAACAGAACAATCCAGTCACAACCAACCCACAACAACCAAACAACCAAACACCAGGAGTTAGGGCTTTACCGGAACCCGAGCAAGACCTCAACCTCCAAGGGTGGTCTCGGCCAAGGGAGTCCAACAACACACAAGAGAATTTCAAGCCCTTCCCTCTTCACTCTCTGGTAGGGCAAACAACACAACACCAAGCATAGGTTAGTTTTGCCTACACACAACACACAAGCCAAACCCTTCCACATGGTGCTCTCGGCCACCAAGGGAATTTAGGGCAAAATTCAAACATCCACATCACACCAACTACCTTGTAGTCTCGGCCAAGGAGAGAACACAAGAGGTCTCGGCAACACACCACAAGCTTGAGATTTCGGCTAGGCTTCAACTTACACAAACAAGAAGAACACTTGAGTGAACCAACCTCCAACCATTTGGACAACAAAACAAGAGCAAAGATACAACACACTCACATTAAGGATCTCGGCCAAGGAAGTGTTGCAAGAGCAAAGGAGATCTCGGCTAGGTTGCACAAACAAGAAAAGAACCAGGTTAGATTTGCTCAACAATCAACTAACCAAAGCAAACAACATCTTCACTTACTCAAGGCACTCGGCAATGGAGATTAGAGCAAGGGCAATGGGGATCTCGACCAATCTAGACACACCAACACAAGCAATTTGATTTTTAGCACACAATACCCAAACAACATCATTTCGGCTAGATCTATAATTCCGAGCAAGCAACACCAACAACACTTACCTTGAGGTCTCGGTAATGAGGATGGAATCAACAAGGGCCAATGGAGCTCTCGGATTTGGCTTGGAGAGGGGAGATTTTTTGCTAGCTCTTGAAAATCACCATCTAGGATTAGTCTTCGGCAATGGATGAAGAGAAAACCAAGAAGAGAAGAATGGAGAAGCTTACTTGAAGTTCCTCTAGAGAGCTTGCAAATTCGGCCAAGGGAGGATGGGAGGGAGAATTTGGGACGGCTAGGGCAAAAGGAAGGAGAAAGAGATGGATTTTTTCTTATTTTAAAATTGCACAAAAATCCTCCTTTTGACAATTGTTAAATGAGGTTCCCCCTTCGAGTCCCAACTCCAACATCTTTTTAAATCATTTTATTTTCCCTCTACACTTGCCTCAAATTCGACCACCACACACCAAGGATCAAATCCTAGCTCAACCCCAATTTGTTTTAATTTACTCCTTTTTCCCGGGGATCCACCAAACTTTCCTAAAATGGAACTCTTGCCCTGGAAACCAAAACCGGAGGAAACTGAAGTCCAAAACCGATACAGACATTCCTGAAACCCTGAGTAATTGAGAGAACAACTTGGAGGACAAAATGACCAAAATACCCCTGGAAGGTAAAATGCCCAAAATGCCCCTAAAGGCTCAAGAAGCCCTAACAGCCCCAAACAAAGCTAGAAGGCTAACAAACATCCCTGGAGAGCCGGAAGGAAAACTTGGGCTATTACAGGTTGTCCTCGGCGAATAGGCTGGCTGGCTATGCGGCTGCACAGGCGGACCATGGGCTGTCTCGGTGTGGCTTCACAAATTTGAGACGGCTTGTGCATGGTGCTGCGGTGAACCTTGGCTAGGCGTTGTGTGCTTTCAGCTGGACGAAGGGCGATGGTTCTTGGCACAACTTCTCGGCTAAGGGTTGGGCATACAAGGCAGGAAGAAGCTCAGTTAGGGAGAACAACCAGCAAAATGACAGAGAGTCACGATGAAAGAAGGAGACTTACCTCACGCTTCTTGGCTTGGCTTCTTGGAGAATCGGCAAGAAAGAGAGATGAAAGGTTGGAAGAAGATGATGGAACGACAAGAAGGTGAAGGAGAAGATGGAAGTGCGTGTTGCAAGGGAGAATGAGAAAAATAAAACGATTTTCCTTTTCCTTTTACTTTTAGGTTTGGCCATTCCTCCCCTGGGCTTTCCCCCTTCGAGTCCCAGCTGCAGCATAACTTTTCTCTTAATTAATCCATTTTATTCAAAGCCTCCAAACTCCCTTGCAGGTCACAGGTTCGAATCCCATCGGAAGCAATTTTAATTTCTCTAATTCTTTCATTTAATCGACCTCCAAACTTCCGAACAATCAACACAAACTCTTGGAACTTGCAACCAACAACCGAGCAAGTCTCAGCAAAAGACAGAAACAGCCATGGAACCCTGATTATCCACAAAGTCAGTCATGAGGGCAAAATGACTAAAATGCCCCTAAGGGTCAAAACAGCCCTAACGACCCATCCGAACAACCAAATAACGAACCGAAAGTACTTGGGGAATCGGAATGGAAAATTGGGCCATTACAATACTCCCTCCTTTTAAGACTTTCGTCCCCGAAAGTCCTAAGCCTGAAACAACTCCGGGTAATGAGTCCTCATCTCATCCTCTAGCTCCCAGGTTGCTTCCTCTGCCCTCTGATTTCTCCACTGAACCTTCACTAAGTTTATCTCTCAGTTACGCAAAGTCTTGCGCTCCCGGGGCAAAATCTGCATAGTCTTCTCCTTCAAGCTCAAATCCTTATTCAACTCCAAGGGCTCGTGATTAACCACATGTGTCGGGTCTGCCACATACTGTCTCAACATCGAAACGTGAAACATGTTATGCACTGCTGCCAAAGATGGGGGCAATGCCAAATGGTAAGCCATTGCTCCAATCCTCTCAAGGATCTCAAAAGGCCTAACAAACCTAGGGCTCAACTTCCCTCGCTCACCGAAGCTCAACACACCGCGCATCGGTGCAACCTTTAAGAATACAAGTTGACCAACCTCAAACTCCAAATCTCTATGCCTCACATCAGAGTAACTCTTCTGCCTACTCGGAGCTGTCAACATGCGATCCCTGATCTTCTGCACTGCGTCGCTTCTCAACTGAAGTAACTCAGGACCCAAAACCTGTAACGGCCCAGTCTTCTATTCCAGTTCTCGAGGTGCTTCCGGTTGGAT
Organism: Sicyos edulis; assembly: GCA_036507275.1. Classification (NCBI taxonomy): domain Eukaryota; kingdom Viridiplantae; phylum Streptophyta; class Magnoliopsida; order Cucurbitales; family Cucurbitaceae; genus Sicyos; species Sicyos edulis. The sequence goes on from CM071851.1 coordinate 18,245,706, forward strand.
TCATGGTTCGGTTGGGCCGTTAGAGCTGCTTTTGACCCTTAGGGGTATTTTGGTCTTTTGCTCCCGGCGGGATTTGTGGATTTTCGTGGCTTGAGGCGGCTCCGCCGCCTTCGTTGAGGCTTGTGTGTTGGTGGTCTGCGAGTCCCTAGATGTTTGGGGTATTCGTTTGGGAGTTCGGTTGTGATTTGGGTTTTGGGCAAAGTGATCTTTGTTTGGGTGTTTCCTTTGGGATTCGAGCCTGGCCCTTAGAGATGATTTGGGAGTTTGTTTTATGTGAGAGTTATTGTTTGGGAAAGGTTGCTTCAGTAGGGTCTCGAAGGAGGAAGCCGGAAAGGGATTTAAGGACTTTAAGGCTTGTTTTAATTAGGAAAAAGGAAGAAAAATCAAGAAAGTCCCTTTCCCCTTGTTTTGCAATCTATCTCTCTCTCTCTCTCTCTCTCTCTCTCTCTCCCCTAGCCGACCTCACCAAGAAGACCCAACCCTAGCCACCCACCATGCCCTAGCCGCACCACTCCTGGCCGCATCGGACCGCTCAGCCCAGCCATGCCCTCGCGCGCACGGGCGCCTGCATCGCCCGGCCAGTGCGCCCAGATATCGCGTGCATCGTCCAGCCCATGCGCGCCCGTGCGCCAGCCCACCCAGCGCCCGATCGCGTCGCCCTCGCCTTGGTCACGCCGAGTCCAGATCGCATCGCCGCCCCTCGCCTTGGTCGCGCCGAGCCGATCGGCATCGCCCGTGCCGTCTCCGTGTGTCGCCTAGGTCGCGCCGAGCCCAGACGGCATCGCCATCGCCGTGCCGTCTCGTGTCGCCAGTCCGTGTCGAGTCGCCCGAGCCTCGCCGCACCCGAAGTCGCTCGCTCCGTGGGTCGCCGTGCCTTCGGCGCCCCGAGCCCATCGCGTCGCCTCGCGCCTGCGCCGCCCGTCTGCCGTCCTCTGTCAAGCCGCGCGCGCTGTGTGCCGCCGCCAGCCGAGCTCGAGCCCGCGCCCATGCGCTTTGCCGCGCCCAGTGGCGCCGTGCTGCGCCGCGCCACCCCGCCTGCGCGCGCGTGCTGCGCGCGCCGCCGCACGCCTGCGCCCACATGCCCAGCCATGTGCTGTGCCCAGCGCCACCACTGCTGTTGTGTCTTTGGTTAGCCCGAGCCTTGTGGCTTCTCGGATGGTATTTTCCGAGTCTTTTCTTCGTTGGGCCCCGATTTGTTGGTCATTGTTTAGGGATTTATTTGGGCTGTTTTATATATTTGATTTGGGCCGCTTTATCTTATGTTTAGGTTGTTTGGGTTCGATTAGAGGCTCGAGGATTGCTTGGTTGATTTGTGATTATTTTCTGCTTGTCCCGTAAGGATTTCTTACCGTGGTTGTGTGGACCTCTGCGATATGTCTCGATTGTGCCTTGTATGTTTGTTGATTGTTATGAGCATGATAGTGATAGGCGGCTTTGTTTGATCTCTTGCTAGCATGTTTGTTGATTTTACATGTTAGTGCCATGCTAGGTTTGTTCTTCCAAATGCTTGTGATTCTGTTTAAGTTGTAGTATCATGCTAGGTAAACGTGATTGATGTCGGTCATTGCTTGCTAGCCGGGAATCATTGATTTACTCGGTATTCTTGGATAGAGTAGTAGGGTTTGTCATCATCCGTGAGGTGAGAGCGGACATAACGTACTTTGTCCCCACCGGTCGGGAGTAGAGCGAAGCATAACGTACATTGCTTCCCCGGCGACCAATGTGGATGTAGCTACCACATCGGCATAAGCCTAGTTTGTAGCTGCTAGAGCGGAACCACCGCCAACGGTGCAAGCTCGCCTTGGCCGGTTCTTAGCTTCGTGTCGGTGGTACAGTGCGCGCGCAGATGAGTGCGAGAGGGCCTCGCACTCATGTGTTCGGTGACACCGCTTCCGAGTCTTAGGCATGCGTGCACGCCCGCGTGGTTTGCCCTTAGGCCCCGCATTTACGCCGGTTGCGAGAAGAGCATGCGGTGTGCGCGCACGCAGCGTTAGTAGCCGGTTCGGAGAGCTCCCGGGCTAATGTTCGTGAGTACACCAGTTCCTTCCGATTTAGAGCCGACTTGGGTACTCTCCGATAGTCCAGTTGTTAGCGAGGGCAAGGAGGCCCTTGAGGACACCCATTGGGATTGGCTTTTGAGCTAATCAATTGGTCGAGGAGAAAGACCCTCGAGGTGTCGGACATCTTGGGATCGGTTTTGAGCTGATCAATTGGCCGAGGGAGAAAGACCCTCGGAGATGTCCCGGATTGGTTATGAGAACCAATCATTAGGCCGGAAGTAGGAGACTTCCGATGATTCCGAAGTAAGAGACTTCCGATGTTTCCAGATCTTGTGTTATGAGCTCGTTGAGCTATGATCTGTGTTGGTAGTTGTTTGCTTGCATATTGAGGTGCTAGATGACCGATGTATCGTATTGTACCCGGTTGGGATTCTTCTTGAGTATGTTTATACTCACCCTTATTTATCTTTCAGTAACTCGGGACAACACCGGGAGGGCTAGCGGAGGGAGCCGATTGATCATGGGGAACCGCCAGCACTCTGTCTTTTATTATTGCATTGTTTATTCAAAGATGTAGATGGGCAGAGAGTCCTAGGGAACATTGTTTAAAACGTTGCTTAAATTGTATTGTACATTTTATTAAACACTCGCCGTGATGTTTTACTTTGTTGGATTGTTTAAACTTAAATTGTTGGTTATGTTTTAAGAGCTCCCCCTTCTCATATGTTTTGAAAGATTTTTAAATATAAGCTCTAAACCGCTTGTTATCATATTTAACTTGCATCTTGAGTAAGATCCCGTGTTTAGGACCATGTTTTGGGTCGGGTTCTTACGGTTGGTATCGAGCACGAGTCATAGATTCTGTAGACTAACTGCTTTGTAGGTTGTTGTTCCCATGATCATCGGCCTCCACGGCCGCTTGGTTTGTCCGAGTTCAATTAAGTTAAGGGTAAGAATTTACAATACTTTTCTTCTAGCTTTTATGCATGTGTAGAGTTGTGGAGCGGAGACGAGCGGTGTTACGATTCGTTGTTGGTTTGGGCTTAGAGAGCCATCATGTCAACTTTTCCATGATGCGAGTAGTTTGATGAGCGGTGAGAGCCCCGTGTGGGCGAGTTTTGTTGCTTTGTGCGGATCGCGGTGTGTCGATCGCACTCGAGAGGGAGGCGAGAGATTAGACTCCCATAGGCCATTTGTGGCCTAGTTGTTGGTTTCTCCCCTAGTGAGAGGGTGGAGGTGCCTTGTGCGGATCGCCGATATGTTGATTGCACTCGAGAGGAGCGGGGCGCTTGGCATGTCCGACCGAGGGGTTGGATTGATCTTGTTGATGTTGAGGCCGCGTCGGGGTTGTTTAGCCCTTTGGCCAAGAGTTGGCCCCGCGATTGAGTTGCCTAGAGGAGGGGGGTAGAGGCTAGCACGCCTCAGTATGACTCCTTGAGCGAGTGTGCTCCAGCCATGTGAGATTTGATGGCGGGTCTTTAGCTATCACGAGCAAAGACCCAGTGCGATTCGTAGCGCGTGGCGAGGAGTCCGGGCATGGATAGCCCAAATGACAGAGTTTGTTTCAGCATTTTCCCCAGTAGCTCTCGTAGCCCGGAGGTTCCTGGAGGGCTTGATCAAGCAGTTTTATGCGATTGAGTTGGTTGGCGTTGATGGAGCGCCCGATTTGGCAAGTGGATGCCTGTGAGAGCTTGATATATTAGAAAGTCCTCTTGCTAGTAGTAAAGCGGTTGGCGAGTTTGAGTTTAGCATCCGTGTGTTGGGATGCCTGCATGTGCTCGAGGCCGAGGTGAGCCGTTCCGTCTTTGTTGATTCCGCAGTTGGTGGTGGTAGTCCCTTGAGAGAGGTGGACTAGCGAGTCTCCACCAGTCGCCCGATTGATTGGCAAGTTGCCGTGTTAGTGGCTTGAGGCGGATGTAGAGACATCTGTGCCCTCTTGCAAGCTTCTTTGTTGTTTTGCACCCAGTTCTCTTTGTACCCTCGTAGCCGAGGTGTAGTGTGGAGTTTGCTTGCCGGGGTTTTATCCATCTGTGGATTTCGGCGGGCTAGTAGAGTGGAACCCTCTTTTATTTGGATGTTCCCAGGTGTGGAACTAGTTGTTGCCACCAGAGGAGTTGGCTTTGAGCTTTTGTTGAGCATCGAGTGGGATGCGAGGAGTAGGCGTGTGGCAAGTCTGTTGGTCGAGATGCCGAGATTAGGCTGCCCGAGTGTTTGGACTCTGTCTTTGAGTGCCATTGCCCCGTCACTTGGAGAGTGACTTTCCTATTCTCGAGAGGGGCATAAAGCTCGTTTGAGGCTGATTCGTGTTGTAATGGATGTAGTGCTGTTGGCACCAAGCTTTGAGAGGAGGCCTAGTTTCGGGCCGGTTGGCACTTTTTAGTGCGGTGGTTCCATGGTCGCCCAGAGTTTAGCATCCCCGCTTGTCTTGTACCCTTTTCACGAGGTTGCACTGTTTGGGTTGCTTAAGAGATCTAGCTCGGTGGTAGTCGAGAGGACTACAAGTTTGAGGTTTTCGAGGGAAAGTAGGAGCTGTTCGGGATCTCTGAGAGTTGGGTGTAAAGGATGCTATAGGTCACATTAAGAGCTAGCGCGTTCGAGTTCTCGCTTTGTGTTGGGAGCCCGTGAGCCGGCTTGATGGTAGCATGATTCGGCTACCCTTTGAGTTGCCCTAGTATGGTTAGTGTTGGCATCGTGGATGCGTGGTTGATCGATGTTAGAGCCATGAGTTGGATGGTGATCGGAGCGCGTTTAGTGAGCTCATTGTTTCGAGGAATGTTAGCTTGGTGTGGTTTTGCGCTTGTATGGGTAAGTTGGCCAATGTGGCTTTTAAGTGGTGAGTTGGCCCCGAGTGGGTTTGAACTCTCGTTGCTCCCTTGTTTGTTGTGGCTCTGTTTGGAGGCAAAAGTTGCCACAATGTGAGAGCCCTTGTTGGCTTTGGATCTTAAGAGATCAAGTTGGGCTGTGCACCCGGTGCACTTTTGCGTAGCTCGTTAAAGTGGTTTATGTTTGGAAAACCACGAGAGGTTCGTGTAGAGGACCCAGTGCTTCGATCTTTGAGGTGTCAAGGCTTTGGTTCTTGGCAAGTGCCCTAGCTTAGGCTGTGTAAGGATGTCGTGCTCGTTGTTGGCCGTTGGTTAAGCAAGTTTTGCTAGTTGGTCCTTGCCCCGGTTAGACTTCAATTGGAACCGAACAAGAGCGGTTGTGGCAAGCCGCGCGCTTTCGATCGTTTTGGCTAAGAAAGTCGTTCGGATCCTTACCTTAAGAAGAAGGTATGTTGAGGTTGTTGCTTTGAGTAGGAGGATGACGCCTCCGTAGCGTTTCCGGTTCCCTTGGTTTCCAAGTTGGAGTTGGCGGCGTAGTTGAGATCTTTGGAGAGGGTTGTGCCAGCGTGGCCGGTTGATTGTTAGATCATTGTCGACCGTGTGTGTCGGAGGGTGATCGAGAGGATCTCTAGTTGTGGAGAGCCTTTCCAGAGCTCGATTAGACCCAGCGGTGTTCCTTGGGTGAGTTGCTTGCAGATTTGGCAGTCTAGCAAGCTAGTGCTTGTTTGGTTTTGGAGGTTAGTTGGTGCTTGGTGTTGACCAAGATTTGGTTCTCTTGATGTTTCAAGAGCTTGCTCGGTTCGAGCCAGAGGACGTTGCCCTGAGGATTCGTTCCTAGTCTGGTTGTTTTGGGAGTTGATTCCTCCCTCGGTGGTTGAGTAAGTTCGGCTAGTTCTAGATTGGTGGTCCAATCAGTTGAGTTTCCCTTGGGTGTTGCTTCCAAGAGAGTTGGTTGATGTTGCCCTTGGGTTTGAGCAAGTCAGCGAGCGTGTGTGATGTTCGCTGCCCTTTAGAGTTTTGCTTGCTGGGAAATCGTTCCCGTTGGGTAGTCAGCGTAGCTCCTGAGTTGTGTAGTTGATCAGAGTAGCGCAGTGGTTAGCCCAGCGAGAGGGTCCCTGCATTGTGTTGTTAGCAAGCGAAAAGTTGTTTGTCCCCGCAAGAGCGGTGGCCAGCCAGTTTAAGAGTTGAGCTTGAGTTGAGTTTCTGCTGAGCAAGGCCTCCTCGGGCTTTGTTTCTAGTTGTCGAGCTTTCGCAGTTGGCGAATAGCTGAGCCTCAGTTGAGTGTGTTGGCACAGAGGTGCCGTGGCATTGGTTGGTTAGCCTTTGGGCAGTTTTCCTCAAGCCGTTGTGAGTTCTTTGGTAGCCCCGTGAGGTTTGGTCCTTCTTCCGAGATTTTCCATGAGAGGAATGTTGGGTGTTTCCTTGCACGGCAATGTTCTTTTTGGCCGATTGCTAGTAGGTTTTCATGGAAAAGTTTGTGTTCGGCCGTTGTGAGGCTCCAGTTGTTGGCTTGGCCGAGTGGAGCTTGTGCACAGTTTTTGGCCATTTAGGGTTGGCCGTAGCTGAGTTTTCAGCTTGTGCTAGTGGGAAAAAGTTTGCCTTTGGGATCAATCGCGATTGGTGGTTCGATTGTTTTTCGTTAAGGCTTTAGGCAAGCCTTGTGGTTCACTTGTCTCTTGTGAAGAAAGAGTAGGCCGTTTGGTTTCTGGAACCCGAGAGGTTCGATTGTTTGGCCACTTGGCGTTGTGTTGAGGCGCTTTGTTATCGGTTGTGGGCATTCAGAGAAGTTACGCCCGGTCGCGTGGCGTTGAGTTTTGGAGCTTGTGCCCAGTCTGCTAGTTCGCTGAGAGTAACATCGTTGAGAGGTGTTCCGTGTTGGTTTAGTGGGGTTTTGGCTGAGCCCCAAGTTTGTAGGGCTTTTGAGATCCTTGAGCGATTGGAGGAGTGGTTAGCTTTGTCCCGTCGTTGTGTGATTGCAAGTTTTGTGTTCCTCGGCTCTTGGTTGAGATAGTTTGTAGCGGTCGGAGAGCATTGTGGCTTTGAGCCTTTGAGCACCCAAGAGGGTTTGGTTTTCGAGAGAAGGGTTAGTGTTGTTTTGGCCGAGAAGTTACATGTTGGCTAGGAAACATTGGAGTTTTCCTAGAGTTGTTTTCGTTTTAGGACTTTCGAGGACGAAAGTCTTAAAAGGAGGGAGTATTGTAACGGCCCGCCTTCTATTCCAGTTCTCGAGGTGCTTAGCCTTGATTCATGGTTCGGTTGGGCCGTTAGAGTCTGCTTTTGACCCTTAGGGGTATTTTGGTCTTTTGCTCCCGGGCGGATTTGTGGATTTTCGGGGCTTGAGGCGGCTCCGCCTTCGTTGAGGCTTGTGTGTTGGTGGTCTGCGAGTCCCGAGATGTTTGGGGTATTCGTTTGGGAGTTCGGTTGTGATTTGGGTTTTGGGCAAAGTGATCTTTGTTTGGGTGTTTCCTTTGGGATTCGAGCCTGGCCCTTAGAGATGATTTGGGAGTTTGTTTTATGTGAGAGTTATTGTTTGGGAAAGGTTGCTTCACTGGTCTCAAAGGAGGAAGCCGGAAAGGGGATTTAAGGACTTTAAGGCTTGTTTTAATTAGGAAAAAGGGAAGAAAAATCAAGAAAGTCCCTTTCCCCTTGTTTTGCAATCTATCTCTCTCTCTCTCTCTCTCTCTCTCTCTCTCTCTCCCTAGCCGACCTCACCAAGAAGACCCAACCCTAGCCACCCAGCCATGCCCTAGCCGCACCACTCCCTGGCCGCATCGGACCGCTCACCCCGACCCATGCCCTCGCCGCACAGCACGCCTGCATCGCCCGGCCAGTGCGCCCAGATGCGTTGCATCGTCCAGCCCATGCCGCGCCGTGCCGAGCCACCCCAGCGCCCGATCGCGTCGCCCTCGCCTTGGTCGCGCCGAGTCCAGATCGCATCGCCCTCGCCTTGGTCGCGCCGAGCCCAGATCGGCATCGCCCAGGCCATCTCCGTGTCGCCTAGGTCGCGCCGAGCCCAGATCGGCATCGCCCAGGCCGTCTCCGTGTCGCCCAGGTCCGTGTCGAGTCGCCCGAGCCCTGGCCGCACCGAGTCGCTCGCTCCCGTAGGTCGCCGTGCCTTCCCGAGCGCCCCGAGCCCATCGCGCCGCCTCGCGCAGCGCCGTCTGCCGTCCTCTGTCAAGCCGCGCCGTGTGTGTCGCCGCCACCCGAGCTCGAGCCCGCGCCATGCGCTTTGCTTCGCCCCCCGGCGCGCGCCGTGCTGCGCCAGGCGCCCACGCCTGCGCGCGCGCGTGCTGCGCCAGCGCCACCGCCTGCGCCCCATGCCCAGCGCTGTGCCCAGCGCCCCACCGCTGCTGTTGTGTCTTTGGTTGGCCCGAGCCTTGTGGCTTCTCGGATGGTATTTTCCTGAGTCTTTTCTTCGTTGGGCCCCGATTTGTTGGTCGTTGTTTAGGGATTTATTTGGGCTGTTTTTATATATTTGATTTGGGCTGCTTTATCTTATGTTTAGGTTGTTTGGGTTCGATTAGAGGCTCGAGGATTGCTTGGTTGATTTGTGATTATTTTCTCTGCTTGTCCCGTAAGGATTTCTTACCGTGGTTGTGTGGACCTGCGATATGTCTCGATTGTGCCTTGTATGTTTGTTGATTGTTATGAGCATGATAGTGATAGGCGACTTTGTTTGATCTCTTGCTAGCATGTTTGTTGATTTTACATGTTAGTGCCATGCTAGGTTTGTTCTTCCAAATGCTTGTGATTCCTGTTTAAGTTGTAGTATCATGCTAGGTAAACGTGATTGATGTCGGTCATTGCTTGCTAGCCGGGAATCATTGATTTACTCGGTATTCTTGGATAGAGTAGTAGGGTTTGTCATCATCCGGTGAGGCGAGAGCGGACATAACGTGCTTTGTCCCCACCGGTCGGGAGTAGAGCGAAGCATAACGTACATTGCTTCCCCGTGCCCGATGTGGATGTAGCTACCACATCGGCATAAGCCTAGTTTGTAGCTCCGCTAGAGCGGAACCACCGCCAGCGGTGCAAGCTGCCTTGGCGGTTCTTAGCTTCAGTCGGTGGTACAGTCTGCGCGAGATGAGTGCCGAGGGCCTCGCACTCTGTGTTCGGTGACACCGTTTCCGAGTCTTAGGCATGCGTGCTGCCCGCGTAGTTTGCCCTTAGGCCCCCGCATTTACGCCGGTTGCGAGAAGAGCATGCGGTGTGCGCGCACACAGCGTTAGTAGCCGGCCGGAGAGCTCCCGGGCTAATGTTCGTGAGTACACCGGCTTCCTTCCATTTAGAGCCGGACTTGGGTACTCTCCCGATAGTCCAGTTGTTAGCGAGGGCAAGGAGGCCCTTGAGGACACCCATTGGGATTGGCTTTTGAGCTAATCAATTGGTCGAGGAGAAAGACCTCGAGGGTGTCTGGACATCTTGGGATCGGTTTTGAGCCGATCAATTGGCCGAGGGAGAAAGACCCTCGGAGATGTCCCGGGATTGGTTATGAGAACCAATCATTAGGCGGAAGTAGGAGACTTCCGATGATTCCGGAAGTAAGAGACTTCCGATGTTTCCAGATCTTGTGTTATGAGCTCGTTGAGCTATGATCATGTGTTGGTAGTCGCTTGCTTGCATATTGAGGTGCTAGATGACTGATGTATCGTATTGTACCCCTGCTAGGATTCTTACTGAGTATGTTTATACTCACCCTTATTTATCTTTCGGTAACTCAGGACAACACCGGGAGGGCTAGCGGAGGGAGCTGATTGATCATGGGGGAACCGCCGGCACTCTGTCTTTTATTATTGCATTGTTTATTCAAATGATGTAGATGGACAGAGTCCTAGGGAACATTGTTTAAAACGTTGCTTAAATTGTATTGTACATTTTATTAAACACTGGCCGTGATGTTTTACTTTGTTGGATTGTTTAAACTTAAATTGTTGGTTATGTTTTAAGAGCTCCCCCTTCTCATATGTTTTGAAAGATTTTTAAATATAAGCTCTAAACCGCTTGTTATCATATTTAACTTGCATGCTGAGTAAGATCCCAGGTTTAGGACCATGTTTTGGGTCGGGTTCTTACAAAACCTGTCTATCACCAACCTCTTCCCAGAACACTGGGGACCTGCACCGTTTACCATACAAAGCCTCGAATGGAGTCATCTGAATAGTCGACTGATAACTGTTGTTATACACAAACTCCATCAATTATAAGTACTGATCCCAACTGCCTGGAAAGTCCAACACACGGGCTCTCAGCATATCCTCAAGAATCTGGTTCACCCTCTCAGTCTGACCATCCGTTTGAGAGTGAAAAGCAGTACTGAAACTACACTCGGTTCCCAAACCCTTATGGAGCGCTCTCTAGAAGCGAGAAGTGAATCGAGAATCTCGATCTGACACAATCTTCACTGGTACTCCATGGTATCGAACGATCTGCTCTAAAAACAACTGTGCCCACTATTCCACGGTATAATTAACTCTATCGGGGATAAAATGTGCACTCTTAGTCAGCCGATCCACAACTACCTAGATCTGAGTAAACCCTCTCAGTGTCCTCGGCAACCCAAAAATATAATCAATCGTGATCTCATCCCATTTCCACTATGGAACGCTCAATGGTTGTAGTAAGCCTATCGGTTTCTGTCTGGGAGCCTTCACTTGCAGACAAGTGAGACACCGGCTAACAAACTCAGCTACATCCCGCTTCATACCCATCCACCAAAACGTCTACTTGAGATCCTGATACATCTTGGTACCTCCTGGGTGCCAAGTAAAAGGGGAGCTATGAGCCTCGGTAAGTAATTCGGCCCATAGTCCTGCATCATCCAGGATGCTCAAACGCCCTCTATATCTCAAACCTCCGTCTGGGGCTATGACAAAATCAAAATCGCCATCTGCCTGAACCCTCTCGATCAGTCTTTTCATCTTGGGATCACTCAGCTGGCCATCAATGATCCTCTACTTAATCGACGGCTGAACTGTTAACTGGGCTACCCTGGCGGTAACCTCCCCCAACATAACTGCAATACCGACTCACTCAAACTCTTTCTGCAATTCAATCTAGGAGTTTAACAAGGCTGCCGAATGCGACGCCTTCCTACTCAAAGCATCGGCCACAACATTGGCCTTTCATGGGTGGTACAAAATCTCGTAGTCGTAATCTTTCACTAACCTGAGCCACCTTCTCTGTCTCATATTCAACTCCTTCTGAGTGAAGAAATACTTAAGGCTCTGGTAATCTGTAAACAACTGAATCTTTTCACCATACAAATAGTGCCTCCAAATTTTTAATGCAAACAAGATCGATGCCAACTCCAAATCATGAGTCTGATAATTCTTTTCATAAAGCTTCAACTGCAGGGAAGCATAAGCAATCACCTTCCCGTGCTGCATCAACACACAGCCTAAACCATACTTGGAAGCATCGCTATAGACTACGAAACCACCTGTTCCCTCAGGAATAGCCAATACTGGTGCTGTCGTCAAACTGAGCTTAAGTTGAGCAAAACTTTCCTCACAACTGGCATCCCAAACAAGGTCAACACCCTTTCTGGTCAATCTAGTTAGGGGTGCTGCCTTAGCGAAAAAGTCTTTCACGAAACGCCGGTAATAACCTTCCAGTCCCAAAAAGTTATGGATCTTGGCCACCGTTGTCGGTCTGGCCCACAAACTAACTGCCTCTATCTTTGCGAGGTCCACTGCTATACCATCTCATGAAACAATATGTCCAAGAAAGGCTACTTTCTCTAGCCAGAAGTCACACTTAGAAAACTTGGCATATAGTTGATTTTCTCGCAACGTTGTCAAAAAGTGTCTCAAGTGTGAGGCATGGTCCTCTTTCGTCATGGAGTAAATCAAAATATCGTCTATGAACACAATGACAAAACTGTCCAAGAATGCCTTGAACACCCTATCCATCATGTCCATATACGAAGTAGGTGCGTTAGTCAGTCTGAGAGACATAACCACGAACTCATAGTGACAATACCTCTATCTGAACGCTGCCTTGGGGATGTCTGCATCCCGAATCCTCAGCTGATGGTACCCTGACCTCAAATCGATCTTTGAAAACACCGAAGCTCCCTAAAGCTGATCAAACAAATCATCAATACGCGGTAGGGGATACTTATTCTTCACGGTGACTTTAATCAACTCCCTATAGTCTATACACAAGCGCATTGATCCATCCTTCTTTTTAACAAACAAAAAAGGTGCTCCCCACGGGGACACACTCGGTCGGATGAATCCTCGATCAAGCATCTCCTGCAACTACACTTTGAGTTCTTTCAACTCAGCTAGTGCCATACGGTACGAGCTTTAGAGATAGGGAGAGTCATTGGCTCAAGCTCGATGGTAAAGTTGTAACGGCCCAGGTTTTCATCCCGATCTTCCAGATATGCCGTAGGGGTATTTTGGTAATTTGGTCTGGCCGTCAGGGTCGTTTATGTCTTTTAAGTTGTTAAAAAAATATGGGTTAGACTTAAGTAGGATTTTGATACTTTGTGGATGTGTTTGGGCATGGTGAGATGCAAAAGAAAAATTGAGAAATAAAGTGTTGTTGTAGGGATTCGAACCCGGGTCTCGGGGAAGTTTGTTGGGTTTCGTGGCAGTTGAGCTATTGGGAGCTCTTGTTACTCTTTCTGCGGCATAACTTGGTTAGCCTTGAGTCCTCGGGGTTTTTGGTGCATTTGATTAAAAGAAGGGAAATTAGGTTTTATGAGTTTCTTCTCCAAAAGCTCCATTGCCGCCCAAGCTATTCTCTCCCAAGCTTCAAGCCGAATTCCTTCTCCCTAGCAGCTCCCTTGTGTCATTCCGGGTAAGATTTATAGTTCTCTTCTTCTCCTCGTATTGATGTTCTTGCTGGCTGAGTGAAAAGAGGTGAGTGTGTGTTTTGTGCAGCTAGCCGAGAGGAGTCCAGCCGAACAGTAGATCTACCCAGCAGCCAGCCCGTCGCCCCTGTCGCAAGCACCAGCAGCCAGCCCATCGCCGCTGTCGCACGCACCAGCAGCAGGCCCGTCGCCCCTGTCGCACGCCCAGCAGCAGTCGTCGCAGCCGTCGCGCGCACCAGACGCGATCGCCCAGCCGAGCTCTCGCCCGTACGCCCGCATTCGTCCGTCTGCGTCTGCGCCCCGCGCCGTGCACCCGCTTCTCGTCTGCACGCCCCGCCCGCACGCCCTTGTCTCATCCGCGCCAGCGCGCCCGCACCCCAGCACTAGTCTGCGCGCAGCCCAGCGCCGTGCCATCGCCTGTCCAGCGCGCAGCCCTACCGCACCACACGCCAGCAGCGCCCAGCTCTTGTGTCGCAGTGCCGTGTGAGTGCTCCCAAGCCGAGCCCTGTTTGTTTTATTATGTTTAAGCCTATGGATTATGATTATTGTTGTGCTTGTTAGGTTCTCATTAGCTAGCTCGGGATCGATCGCAGCTTAGGATTCTTGTGTGTAGTTGCCTCCCGACCAAGGTAAGGATTTCTTATCGGAGTTGTGTGGGCCCTGCGATATAATATGTGATTGATGTTTGTATGCTTGTTTGTGTTTATCAGCATGTTTAGTGATAGGTGCTCTGTTCTGAATTCCCGACTAGCATGATTTCTTATGTTGTTTCTCATGTTAGTCCATGCTAGGTTGTTCTGTTCTGGCATGCTAGTTATCTGTTCTTGCTTCGTAGTATCATGCTAGGTTCGTTGTATCTATTGAGCACGTATTGGACTGGTTGCTGTTGATGTTATAGTTTAGAGTTCAGATAGGTAGCATCATCCGGGCCAGGATGCATAAAGTAACTTGCATCCACGGCAGGGACGAACGAGGTAGTACTCCGTCCCTGATCCCCCGTTAGGGTTTAGCTAACCCTAACGGCAGGCCCTACAATCTTGGGTGAGGGTGGCAGACTGTTAAATGCCCCACCGGTCGGGATGATGACATGGCATTGCCTTGTCCCCGGCAGTCGACACGTCCTCAGCGTGTTCGGCAGTAGCCCTTTATTGCCACCTGTTAGGGCAAGGACGACTTCCTGGTGTAAGCCTACCACGACCGGTTCCTTAGCCTCAGGTGCGGTGGTTCAGGCTGACATAGTTCACGTGTCTAGGTCTCACACCCTATGTCAGTGACACCGATCCAGAGATTAGCTAGGCATGGTGACTGGACCTGGGCAGCTTGCCACTAGACCCGGCACCCCTCATGGTTTGCAGTAGCATGCGGTGCACGCATACGCTCATTATAGCGCCGACTGGAGAGCTCCTCGGGATTGTGAGCCAGTGCACCTTTCGTATAGACAGTAGACAGGCTGAGGCCGAGACTTGTTTCTCGTATAGGATCGTATCGTGTGGTGGATTATTCTGGAGTAAGACCCTGAGATGGCATCCGAAGTTTATGTGTGGATTTGCTATGTGTTGTCTTCTGTGTTTATATTCATAGCTTGCATACCATTCTGCTAGATGACCATGTATATCGTATTGTACCCCGGTTGGGGATTCTTACTGAGTAATTCGTTACTCACCCTTATTTTTGTGGTTTTCCACAGGTAACCATGGTGCGAGACAGAATGGCTGAAGGAGGAGCTGTGATCATGGAAACCAGCTGTCGAACTCTGAATTTTTATCTATGATTCTTTATGTCTTATTTTCCTCTGAATGCAGGTAGTTGGGCATGGAGCCCTAGGTTGTTTTCTGACTGCTTTTCTGGATTCTAGCATTGTTGTAACTTTTGGAAGTTTGAATGTTTTAAATAAATCTCTGATCAGAGTAAGTTTTGGAAATGTATTTGTCTTGGAACAGGTGCTTGGAAACAGGGACAGGTTTCAGGAATTTATGTTAACTTTTTAAATGGATGTTGTATGTTTTAGCTTTTACTTAGAATCCAAAAAACCATTCTTGCATATTGACTTTAGTTTTGAATGCATGCATTCAGGTAAAGGCCAAGTTTAGAACCCCTTTTTGGGTGGGGTCTTTACAAAAGTCTACCTCTCTCTTTGGGGGCAAGCCCGGTAACTCCTCAGGGAAAACAGAGGCAAACTCCTGCACTACAGGGACCGTATCAACCGACACTACGGTTCCACCATCACCTGACAACTTTGCCAAGAAGCCCCAAGCTCCTCGAGCTAACAAACGTCGGGATTTTGCTGCTGAAATCAACGGCAAACACACTCTACCCTGGACACCGTGGAACTTGAAACTCGGCTTCTAAGGCTGCCTAAACAAGACTTCTTTTTAGCAGCAGTCTATCAAAAAAGCATGGTTCTCAGCCAACCAATCCATACTAAGGATCACATCGAATCTGCTCATAGGCAAGACTATGAGGGTAGCCACTAAAAGCACTTCCGATATCTGTATCCGGCCACTCTTAACTCTACTAATAGCTAGCATACTCACTCCCGAAGGAGTTGCTACACACAGCTTAAACCCTAAAGGTTCGAGTTCTAAAGAAGCTTGTCTAAAGAATGCATCAGAAACAAACGAGTGGGTCGAGCACGAATCAAACAACACAAATGCATAATGATCTAAGACAAGCAGCGTACCTGCAACTGCAGCATCAGTACGCTCCGCCTCCTAACGAGTCATGGCGAACACTCGGGCCAGTTGCTGGGCCGGTCTAGCTGCAGCTACAGCCTGAGTACAAGCTCTGGCCAAATTTCCCTTCTTGCCATATCTGTAGCAAACTTGGGGCGATGCTCCACAAAGACCAAAATGCACCTTGCAACACATACGGCACTGAGACGGCTATCTAACCACGCCCTGCTGGCGATCCTGTGGTCGGCGCTGGTCTCGACCTCTAAACTGGCCCTGATAAGAGCCTGTTGTCCACCTGAGCGAGACCCACTGGAAGACTCAAACTTCCTCTTCTACCCTGAATACTGCAGAACGGGATGAACTGGTGCAACAGGGACCTGCACCGGCGGGTACTTGGGATTGTAAATAGTAGCTAACTCCACCGCCCTATCATACGTCTCAGGAGCGAGTGCTCGTACATCCTGAGCAACCTCCTTTCTCAGCCAACTAATAAATTTCTTGGTCTTGAGCTCTTCAGTGGCAATGAGTTGCGGGGAAAACTAACTGTACTCATAGGCAGCTATACTATCAGTTCCCTGCTTCAGATTCGAGAAGGCCTCCGCCATCTCCTGCTGAGCCTCAACACTAACATACTTGGCTCGGAACTTAGTTCTTAAGAACTCTCAGGTGGCTAGTGGAGATCCAGCTGGTCTGGCTCTACCTGTGGACTCCCACCACCACACAGTTGTATCCGTCAAAACATGGGCCACACAACTCGACCTCTAAACATCAGGGCATCCCATCACCCTGAAGATATACTCCATCCTAGCCAACCACTTTACCGCCACTAGCGGATCCTCTGAACCATCAAACTCTCTTGGCTTCCACTTAGTAAAATCTTTGAGCCACTTGCCAAACTCGGCGGCTCCTTCAGCATTATCTAAATCATCAGCCTGATTCTGCTGACCATGTTCTCCAGGAGGAACTACCGGGGCTACTGGAGCTGCTGGGGATGCTGTAATGGCCCAGGTTTTCATCCCGGTCTTCCAGGTATGTCCTAAGGGTAGTTTGGTAATTTGGTCTGGCCGTTACGGCCGTTTCTGTCTTTTTCAGCTGATAATATTATTGGATGGTCATATGTAGGGTTTTGTTGCTTTGTGGACGTGTTTGGGCTTGGAGAGATGCAAAAATAAATTAGAGAATTAAAGTGTGGTTGTTGGGTTTCGAACCCGGGTTGCCTTGGAGTTAGAGGAGTGGTGTTGCCAGTTGTGCCACAAGCTATTATTGATGCTCATTCTGCGGTATGTCTTGGTTAGCTATGGGTCTTTGGGATTTTGGTGTGTTTGATTAAAAGAAGAGAAAATAGGTTTTCATCTCTTTTGGCTCTCCAAACTCCCTAGCCGCCCAACCATTCTCTCCTAAGCTCCTTGTCGTGCTCTCCTTCCCAAAGCTCCATCGTTGGTCATCCCGGGTAAGTGTCTCGATCCCTCTTTTTCTTTCGTTTGGTCTGTTCTTGCTGGCCAAGAGAAGAAGAGGTGAGTTTTGGTTTTGTGGCAGCTAGTCGAGAGGACCAGCAGCCCATCGCCCCTACCCGTCGCTTGTCCATCGCACCAACCGAGCAGCAGATTGCGTCGCCCAGCTGAGCAACCCAGCGTCCAACCCCTGCCCGTCGCGTCGCATGCCCTCTCCTGCAGCAGCCCTATCGCAGCGGTCGCAGCCAGCCCGTCGCGTCGCACGCCCAGCCACACAACAGTTCGCGCGCATTCGCGCCCAGTGCCCTCACGCCGTAGCCCAACCGCGCGCAGCCCCAACGCCCGCGTCGTCGTCGCCCATCCGCACGCAGCCAGCGCCCGTGTCGCGTCGCCCAGCTCCAGCGCGAGTGTAACAGCCCAGTTTTCTATTTCAGTTTCCCAGGTGTTTTCGGGACATTATGGGGATGTTCGGATGGGCCGTTAGAGCTATTTTAACCCTTAGGGGTATTTTGGTGTTTTTGCCCCGATCGGTTTTGTGGATTTTCGTGGATTCCGTGGCTAGTCCCGCCTTTGTCGAGGCCTCGATTGTTGTTGGCGAGACCCAAGAAGTTCGGGCTAGTTGGTTGGAAGTTTGGAGGTGATTTGGTAATTAACAAAATTATTGTTAATTTAAGTGCTTCCATTGGGATTTGAACCCTTGCCCTTGATGGTGATTTGGGAGCTTGGTTTAAATGAGTTTTAATAAGGAGAAAAGGTTGCTTCAAGGGACTCGAGGAGGAAGCCTGGGAAGAGATTTAGGTCACCAAGACCTATTTAAATTAGGAAAAGGAAAGAAAATCAAGAAATTCTCATTCCCTTGTTTTACCTCTCTCTCTCTCTCTCTCTCTTTCTCTCTCTCTCTCTCTTGCCGACCTCACCAAGAAACCCAACCGAGCGCCCCCGAGCCACCAGCCCAGGCCAGCCCCCGCCGCCATCACCCTGTCGCCCAACCATCACCCTTGTCGCCCCACCCAGCGGCCCAGACGCGTCGCGCGCCAAGCAGGCCCGTCGCCCGACGCTGACGCGCCAAAGAATGCGCGTCGCCGCGGCCGTCGCCCAGCGCCAGCAGCGCCGCGTCGGGCGTCTCGTCGTCGCTGTCAGCGCGCTCGCTAGCTCGCGCTGCAGACGACCTTGTCGCCAGCGCCCGTCCGCCCGCGCTTTGTCCCTGCGCGCGCTAGCGTGCCCATCAACGCCCAGTCTGCTCGCCCAATCGCACGTCCCCGCCGCCCCACTTGCCGCCGAGCCTATTTTGCCAAAATTGTTGGGGTCGAGACCTTGTACCTTCTCGGTTGGTAATTCCTGAGCCTCCACTCTTTTGGACCCTAAGTTGATTGGCTGTTGGTATTTAATTAGGATATTTTTATTAAATACTTAGGTTGCTCGGGTTCACTTAGAAGCTCGGGAGTCGCTTGGTTGGCTTATAGTAGTTATTTTCTGCTTGTTTCCAGGTAAGGATTTCTTACCGTGGTTGTGTGGACCCTGCGATGCTTTCTTGATTGTGCCTTATATGCATGTTTACTTCTATGAACATGATTAGTGGGTAGGACAGCTTGTGATTGCATTCTTGCTAGCATGTTTGCCTGTTTGTACATGTTAGTGCCATGCTAGGATTGTTCTTCCAGCATGCTTGAGATTCCTGCTTTAAGTTCGTAGTATCATGCTAGGATATGTGTGATTGATGTTGATATGTATGACTAGCCAGGAATCAGTTATTTTGTACTCTTAGCTAGTATAGTAGAGTTTGTCATCATCCAGAGGCTGAGAGCGGACATAACATACTTTGTCCCCACGGGTCGGGAGTAGAGCGAAGCATAACGTACATTGCTTCCCCCCGGCAACCGATGTGGATTTAGCTACCACATCGGCATAAGCCTGGTTTATAGCCTACTAGAGCGGAACCACGCCAACGGTGCAAGCCTCGCCTTGGCCGGTTCTTAGCTTCGTGTCGGTGGTACAGTCACGCAGATGTGCCGAGGGCCTCGCACTCATCGTGTGTTGGTGACACCGTTTCCGAGTCTTTAGGCATGCGTGCACGCCCCGCGTAGTTTGTACTTAGGCCCCCACATTTACGCCGGTTGCAGCGATGCGGTGTGCGCGCGCACACACGTTAGTCGCCGGTTCGGAGAGCTCCCGGGCTAATGTTCGTGAGTACACCGCCTCCTTCTAGTTTAGAGCCGACTTCGGTACTCTCCGATAGTCCAGATTTGTTGGCGAGGTAAGAGGCCCTTGAGGACACCCATTGGGATTGGCTTTTGAGCTGATCATATGGTCGAGGAGAAAGACCTCGAGGGTGTCGGACATCTTTGGGATCGGTTTTGAGTGATCAATTGGCCGAGGAGAAAGACCCTCGAGATGCCCCGGGATTGGTTATGAGAGCCAATCATTAGGCCGGAAGTAGGAGACTTCCGAGGATTCCGTCTGCCTTGTAAGCTCGTTGAGCTATGATCCGTGTTGGTAATCGCTTTTGAATGTATACTAGGGTGCCGATGATTGATGTATCGTATTGTACCTGGGTTGGGGATTCTTACTGAGTATGTTTATACTCACCCTTATTTCTGTGGTTTTCCACCAGGTAACTTGGGACAGCACCGGGACGGCTAGCGGAGGGAGCTGAATGATCATGGGAGCCGCCGGCACTCTTTCTTTTATTGTTTTTCATAATTTGTTCAAAGATGTAGACAGATTGTGAGTCCTAGGGGACGTTTTTAAAAGTTGTTTAAATTGTATTGTATGATTTTATAAACACTGGCCAGGCTTGTTTTACTTTGTTGGCTTTGCTTAAATGAAGGTTGTTGTTTATGTTTTAAGTGTCCCCGCTTTTAAATGTTTTGAAAGGTTTTAAATATGAGCACTAAACCGCTTGATGAAGTATTTAACTTGCATGCTGAGTGAGAACCTAGGTTTAGGACCGTGTTTTGGGTCGGGTTCTTACAGTTGGTATCAGAGCACAGAGTCATAGATTCTGTAGACTAACCTGCTTTGTAGGTTGTTGCCCCCATGATCATCAGCACTCCGCGGCCGTCAGGTTTGTCTGAGTTCATTAAGCTAAGGGTTTTATTTTACAATACTGCATCTAGTATACATGTGTTACCCTTGTTTGGCAGTGAGAGCCCCAGCGTGGGCTAACTATTATGCTTTGTGTAAATCGCTCGTATGTTGATTGCACTTAGAGGAGCAGGGACGTTTGGTATTTCCAACCGAGGAGTTGGACTGTTCATGTTGATCATGAGACCACGTCTAGGGTTGTCTAGACCCGTAGGCCACCTTTGGCCCTGGCAGATGAGTTGCCAAGAGAAGGGGGTAGAGGCTAGTCTACCTCAAAGTGAGACTCCTTGAGCAGAGTGTGCTCCAGCCATGAGGGAGTTGATGGCAGGTCTTTTAGCTAATAGAGAGCGGAGACCCAGGCGCAGTTTGTAGCGCGTAGTGAGGAGTCTTGGGCACAGATAGCCCAGCTGGCATAGTTTATTTAGGAGACACCCCTCCTTGTAGCTCCAGTAGCCCCGGAGGTTCCCAGGAGGGATCGATCAGCATGTTATGCTGATAAGTTAGTTGGCGTTGATCGAGCCGCCGAGTTTGGCAAGTGGAAGCTGTTGTAGAGAGCTGGATGTTTTTAGACCTCTCGCTAGCGGCGCAGGTGGTTGGCCAAGATCGAGTTTATCATCCAAGTGTTGTGATGACACGGTGTTCGAGGCCGATGACGTGATGTTCCGAGGCCGATGACCTGATGTTCGTGAGGTCGAGGCGTGCTGCTCGGTGCCGTTTGATGCACTGTGGTGGTGGTGGAAGTCCTGTGATAGGCGGACCAGCGAGTCTCCACCACCACCCGGTCGATTGGCAAGCCGCCAAGTTAGTAGCTTTTGAGGAAGATGTAGAGACATCTTGTCCTCCCCGCAAGCCTCTGATCTCGTTTTGCAAACGCTTCTTTTAGTACCCTCGTAGCCGGGGGTAGTGTGGAGTTTTCTTGTCGGACTTAATCCGTCCGTGGTTTTCACCGGCTAGTAGAGAGAAGCACCTTCATTAGCATGTTCCGTGTGGAGCTAGGTGCTTTGCACCCGAGGGTTGGCTTTGAGTATTCGTTGAGCATCGAGTGGGATGCGAGGAGTGGGCCTTGGCTTGTCCAGTTAGACGTGATGTCGAGAGAGTAGTCTACTCGAGTGTTGAGACTCTTGTGTTGAGTGCCATTGCCTGTCACACTGGAGTGTGACCTTCCCTACCCTCGGAGGGGCTTAAAGCCCGTAAAGGGATGTTTGTGTTGTAAAGGAAGTAGTGCTGTTGGCACCAAGCTTTGAGAGGAGGCCTAGATTCAGGCCGGTTGGCACTTTTCGCATGCAGGTGGTTCCAGACTCCGCCTGGAGTTTAGCATCCCCACTAGTCTTGTACCCATTCATGAGATTGCACCTATTTGGGCTGCATAAGAGATCTAGCTCGGTGGTAGCCAGAGAACTACAAGTTTGAGGTCGTTCGAGGGATAAGTAGGAGCCTTTCAGGGTCACCGAGAGTTGGGTACAAAGGATGCTGTTGGTTGTTAAGGGCTAGGGCGTCCGAGTTCTCGCGCTCGTGTTGTGGGCTTGTGAGCCGTTGGATTGTAGTGTGATTCGACTACCACGGAGTTACCCTAATATGAGTAGGGTTGGCATCGATGATACGTGGTTGATCCACCGTTAGAGCCATGAGTTGGATGGTTGATCGGAGCACGTTTAGTGGACCATTGGTATGAGGTAAGTTAGCTTGGTGTGGCTATGCTCTTGTAAGAGTGAATCGACCAATGTGGCATTCCGTGGTGAGTTGACCCCTAGTGGGTTGAACTCTTGTTGCTCCTTTGCTAGATGTGGCTCTATTGGGAGGCAAAAGTTGCCTTGTGTGAGAATACTTGTTGGTTTGGATCTTAAGGAACCAAGTTGGAGCTGTACACGCCGGTGTACTTTTGTGTAGCTCGTTCCGTGGTGTATTTTTCAAGAACCACGAGGGGTTTCGGGTTGTGAAACCAGTGCTCAGTTTTGAAGAGTTAGGACTTTAGTTCTTGGCAAGTGCCCTAACTTTGGTTGAGAGGTTACCGTGCCGGTAGCCGGGTTGTTGCGTAGGCAAGTTATGCTAGTTGGCCCTTGACCAGGGTAGAGGCATTTCTTGTTGATCGATGGTTAGAGTTCAGTTGGAACTGATCCAGGGCGATGGTAGTAAAATCGCGGAGTTTCTGGCCGCCATGGCTAAGAGAGTTGTTCGGATCCTTACCCTGGGTAGAAGCTACGATGTGGCTGATGCTTTGAGCAAGAGGAAGTTTGGGTCTTCTGGTTGTTCCTTTCAGTGGATAGCGAGACTCGCCGAGCGGGCCGATCTAGGGTCGCGATCGTCGCCGACCGCATGAGTTAGAGCTCGAGATCGTCAGCAAGGAGGGGCCAGGTAGCAGGCTCATTGCATCAAGTGTGGTAAGGCGCTTTTCGGATTGTGTGGAGCATCGCCCGTGCTTGCTACAGATGTGGCAAGGAAGAGCTTTTGGCCAGCACAGTTGAGATGCTGGAGGGAGATGTGCTCGTGTAGCCAGTTGTTTGTTAGACCATTTGATGACAAAGTGTGTCCGAGGCGTCGGAGGAACCCTAAGTTGTGGAGAGCCTCACCAGAGCTCACCAGACCCAGCGATGTTCCTCGGTTGAGTTGCTGGATGCTTGTTGTTGGTTAACAAGCTAGAGTTGTTCTTGGTAACCTCCACGTTGATTTTCGGAATTCTTAGCGAGGTGGTGCTTGGTGTTGACCAAGGTTTGGTTCCCATGTTGTTTCGTGAGCTAGCTCGGTTCGAGCAAGCGGGCGTTGCCCTGAGGACTTGTTCCTAGTCAGGAAGTTTTGGGAGTTGACCCCTCCCTCGGCAATTGAGTAGGCACTGCTAGTTCCAAGTTGGGGGTTCAAGCGATTGAGGATCCTCGGATGTTGCTTCCGAGAGAGTTGGTTGTTGTTGCCCTTGGGTTTGAGCAAGGCAGCGAGCGTGTGTGAAGTTCGCTGTCCTTCGGAAGTTCGCTTGCTGGGAAATCGTTCCTGTTGAGGAGGAGTAAGCTTAGCTCCTGAGTTGTGTAGTTGATCAAAGTAGCGCAGCGGTCAGCCCAGCGAGAGTGTCCTTGCGTTTGTTTGTTAGCAAGCGGAAAGTTGTTGTTCCCGCAAGGGCGGAGGCCTGTCAGTTCAAGGGCTTGAGTTGTTGCTGGAAGGTTGTTGGATCTTTGGAGTTTGTAGAACCCCTTAGTTCTTTGGTAGTTGAGTTGCACCTTGGATGCCGGCCTCGAGTTTTAACTTTTGAGGTAGTCTTGCCGACTTGTGTTGTTCAGGATCCGCAAGCTTGTGGTCGTCGCTATCCTTATTCCTCGCGATGTTTCGTGGGTGGAGTTTCTGGATTGGAAGAAGAGTTAGGTCTAAGCTATAAGGAGGAAGTCCTTGGAGCAAAATGGATGGGCTTAAGAGTTGAGTGGCGGCTTGGGCGGCGAGCATTGCTCGTTATAAGCTTGGGTTGAGTTTCTGCAGAGCAAGCCTTCTCGAGCTTTGTTCCTAGTTGATGTGCGTTCGCAGTTGGCATTATAGCTGAGCCACAGTTGAGTGGGTTGGCACAGAGATGCCGTGGCATTGGTTGGAAACCTTAGAGTTGTTATCCTCCAGCTATTGTGTTGCTAGTAGCCACGTAATGTTTTATTCCTTGCTGCTACAGATTTCCGTAAGAGGAATGTTGTTTGTTTTTCTGTCTGGCGATGTTCTCTTAGGCTAGTGGCTGATCGGATTGCATTGGAAAGTTTGTTGTCGGCCGTTGAGGGGCTCCAGTTTGTTAGTTTGGCCGAGTAGAGCTTGTGCGTTGACCTTGTCTTCTAAAGGTGGCCGTAGCTGAAGTTTCAGCTGGTGTGTTGGTGGTAGCCGTTTGGTGAACCAGAAAAGTGCCCCTTGGCTCTGGTGCTTCGATTTCTCGTAAGATGGTTGCTTAAGTGTTGTGGACGCATGCTAGTTGGAGGAGTTTGCCTTGGGATCAGTCACCAGTTGGTGGTTCGATTTGGATTTCGTTAAGGATTGTAGGCAACCATTGGGGCTCGCAGATCTCTTGCGAAGTAAGAGTAGGCCGTTTAGTTTATGAAACCTTGGAGGTTCAGTTGTTTGGTCAGCATGGTGAAGGGTCGAGGCTGTTTGATAACAACTATGAGCATTCAGAGAAGTTACGCCAGAGCGTGGCAAAGAGTTTTAGAGCTTGTGACCCGTCCACGAGTTTGCGGAGAGTAGCGCCGTAGAGAGGCGTTCCGAGTTGGGCTAGCAAGGTTAAGTGAGCCCTAAGATTTTAAGACAGTTTGAGAGCTAGTGCGAGTTTGAGGATGTGTATTACCGTTAGCACTATCACATCTATTTCTTCGGAGTTCAGTTTATGCCCAGTCTTGGTTGAGATAGTTTGTGGCAGACTGGATGGCTTGTGGCTTTGAGCCATTGGGAACCCAAGGGGGTTTGGATTTCGAAGAAGATTTAGTGTTTTCTTGACCGGGAGATTGTTTGGTTAAGGATCAGTGGAGATTTCCTAGAGTTGTTTTCGTCTTAGGACTTTCGAGGACGAAAGTCTTAAAAGGAGGGAGTATTGTAACGGCCCAGTTTTCTATTTCGGTTTCCCAGGTGTTTCGGGACATTATAGGGATGTTCGGATGGGCCGTTAGAGCTATTTTAACCCTTAGGAGTATTTTGGTCATTTTGCCCCCGGTCAGGGTTTTGTGGATTTTCAGGATTCCAGGGCTAGTCCTGCCCTTGTCGAGGCCTGATTGTTGTTGGTTGCAGGACCCAAGAAGTTCGGGCTAGTTGGTTGGAAGTTTGGAGGTGATTTGGTAATTAACAAAATTATTGTTAATTTAAGTGCTTCCATTGGGATTTGAACCCTTTCCCTTGATGGTGATTTGGGAGCTTGGTTTAAATGATTTTTAATAAGGAGAAAAGGTTGCTTCAGCCGGGACTCGAAGAAGGAAGCCCGGGGAAGAGATTTAGGTCACCAAGACCTATTTAAATTAGGAAAAGGAAAGAAAATCAAGAAATTCTCATTCCCCTTATTTTACCTCTCTCTCTCTCTCTCTCTCTCTCTTTCTCTCTCTCTCTCCTTGCCGACCTCACCAAGAAACCCAACCGAGCCATACCGAGCCGCCCCGAGCCACCAGCCCCAGCAGCAGACCCCCCCTTCCATCAAGCAATGTCGCCCAACCCATCACCCCATCGCCCGACGCTGTCGCAGCCCCGCTGCCCCGTCAGACGCCGACGCTCGAGCGCCAGCCATGGTCGTCGCCACGGCCGTCGCCCAGCTCCAGCGCGCCCGCGTCGGGCGTCTCCGTCTGCTTCTGAGCGCCAGCGAGCCCGCGCCTGCACGACCGTGTCGCCAGCCCCCATCCGCGCGCCTGTCCCCTGCCGCGCCAGCGTGTATCCATCACCCCAATGGCGGCGCCGCTTCGCGCCGCCCGCACGCCCCGCCCGCCCACTTGCCGCCAGAGCTGTTTTGCCAAAATTGTTGGGGCCGAGACCTTGTACCTTCTCGGTTGGTAATTCCTGAGCCTCCACTCTTTTGGACCCTAAGTTGATTGGCTGTTGTTATTTAATTAGGATATTTTTATTAAATACTTAGGTTGCTCGGGTTCACTTAGAAGCTCGGGAGTCGCTTGGTTGGCTTATGGTAGTTATTTTCTGCTTGTTTCCAGGTAAGGATTTCTTACCGTGGTTGTGTGGACCCTGCGATGCTTTCTTGATTGTGCCTTATATGCATGTTTACTTCTATGAACATGATTAGTGGGTAGGACAGCTTGTGATTGCATTCTGTCTAGCATGTTTGCATGTTTGTACATGTTAGTGCCATGCTAGGATTGTTCTTCCAGCATGCTTGAGATTCCTACTTTAAGTTCGTAGTATCATGCTAGGTTATGTGTGATTGATGTTGATATGTATGTCTAGCCAGGAATGAGTTATTTTGTACTCTTAGCTAGTATAGTAGAGTTTGTCATCATCCGTAGGCCGAGAGCGGACATAACGTACTTTGTCCCCACCGGTCGGGAGTAGAGCGAAGCATAACGTACATTGCTTCCCCGGCAAATATATGGATTTAGCTACCACATCGGCATAAGCCTAGTTTTAGCTCGCTAGAGCGGAACCCCCGCCAGCGGTGCAAGCTGCGCTTTGGCCGGTTCTTAGCCAGTCGGTGAGTGCAGTGCCGCATGCATGAGTGCCGAGGGCCTCGCACTCACCGTGTTCGGTGACACCGTTTCCAAGTCTTTAGGCATGCGTGCCGCCCGCGTGAGTTTGTACTTAGGCCCCACATTTACGCCGGTTGCAAAGAAGATGCGGTGTGCGCGCACACACGCGTTAGTCGCCGGTTCGGAGAGCTCCCCTGGCTAATGTTCGTGAGTACACCAGTTCCTTCTAGTTTAGAGCCGACTTCGGTACTCTCCGATAGTCCAGTTTGTTGGCGAGGTAAGAGGCCCTTGAGGACACCCATTGGGATTGGCTTTTGAGTGATCATATGGTCGAGGAGAAAGACCTCGAGGGTGTCGGACATCTTTGGGATCGGTTTTGAGTCGATCAATTGGCCGAGGAGAAAGACCCTCGGAGATGTCCTAGGATTGGTTATGAGAGCCAATCATTAGGCCTAAGTAGGAGACTTCCGAGGATTCCAGTCTTCTCGCCTTGTAAGCTCGTTGAGCTATGATCCGTGTTGGTAATCGTTTGCATGTATACTAGGGTGCCGATGATTGATGTATCGTATTGTACCCTGTTGGGGATTCTTACTTAGTATGTTTATACTCACCCTTATTTCTCGTGGTTTTCCACCGGGTAACTTGGGGACAAAGACCGGACGGCTAAGCGGAGGAGCCGAATGATCATGGGAGCTGCCAGCACTCTGTCTTTTATTGTTTTTCATAATTTGTTCAGCATGTAGACGGACAGGAGTCCTAGGGGGACGTTTTTAAAAGTTGTTTAAATTGTATTGTATGATTTTATAAACACTGGCCAGGCTTGTTTTACTTTGTTGGCTTTGCTTAAATGAAGGTTGTTGTTTATGTTTTAAGTGTCCCCGCTTTTAAATGTTTTGAAAGGTTTTAAATATGAGCACTAAACAGCTTGATGAAGTATTTAACTTGCATGCTGAGTGAGAACCTAGGTTTAGGACCGTGTTTTGGGTCGGGTTCTTACAAATGAGCCTGTCATGTCCTGCACACCTCTACCGCACCAAAGACGCTCGCCAGCGCCCCAGTGCCCGTGCCATCGTGTCCGCACGCGTAGCTCTGCCGCACTAGCCCGCCAGCAGTGCCTAGCTTTCGTGCAGCCTGTCCGTCCGCGCGCCTGCCTCTTGTAGTGTGAGTTGCTCCCGAGTCGAGCCCTGTTTTCTTTATTATTTAAGTCCTATTGGTTGTAATATGTGTTGTTGTTCGTTAGGTACCCGATAGCTACCCGATATCTAGCTCGGCGTTCGTTTGCAGCATAGGACCTTTGTGTGTTATTGCCCTCCGACCAAGGTAAGGATTTCTTATAGGAGTTGTGTGGGCCCTGCGATATATTATGTGATTGTTGTTTGTATGCTTGTTTATGTTTATCAGCATGTTAGTGGATAAGTTCTCTGTTCTGAATTCCGACTGGCATGATTCTCGTGTTGTTTCTCATGTAGTTTCATGCTAGGTTGTTCTGTTCTGGCATGCTCGTTATCTGTTCTTGCTTCGTAGTATCATGCTAGGTTCATTGTTTCTGTTGAGCACGTATTGGAATGTTTGCTGTGATCTGTTATAGCTTAGAGTTCTGATAGGTAGCATCATCCGGGCGAGGATGCATAACGTAACTTGCATCTGTGGCAGAGACATGCGAGGCAGTACTCCGTCCCTGATCCGTCGTTAGGGTTTAGCTAACCCTAACGGTAGCCCAGTGCAATCTTGGGTGAGGGTGGCAGACTGTTACATGCCCCAACAGTCGGGAGAATAACGAGGCATTGCCTTGTCCCCGACAGTCGACACGTCCTCAACGTGTCGGCAGTAGCCCTTGATTGCCACCTGATAGGACAAGGACCGGTTCCTGGTGTAAGCCTACCATGGTCAATTTCTTAGCCTCAGGTGCGGTGGTACAAGCTGACATAGTTTTCGTGTCCTGGTCTCACACCACTATGTTCAGTGACACCGATCCAGAGATTTGTTAGGCATGCGTCTTCGAACCAGGCGGCTTGCCTAGACCCAACACTTCCTGGTTTTGCGCGGATGCGCGTGCGCACACACGCTCATTACAGCGTCGACTGGAGAGCTTCTCGGGATCTTGAGTTTAGTGCACCTTTCGTATCGACAATAGGAAGGCTGAGGCCGGGACTAGTTTCTCGTTTATTATAGTATCGCGTGGTAGTTTTCTCGAGTAAGACCGTATGATGTCATCCGAGGTTTATGTATGGAGTAAAGTGATGTGCTCTCTTATGTGTTTATATTCATAGCTTGCATACATTCTGCTAGATGACCAGTTATATCGTATTGTACCCCGGTTGGGGATTCTTACTGAGTAATTCGTTACTCACCCTTATTATGTGGTTTTCCACAGGTAACCATGGTGCGAGACATGATGGCTGAAGGAGGAGCTGCTGATCATGGAAACCAGCTGATTAAACTCTGAGTCTTTCGTTTATGTTTTTATGTTTAAATGTCCTCTGAATGCATGTAGTTGGGCACTGAGCCCTTAGGTTGTTTTCTGGTTGCTTTCTGGATTCTGACACTGATGTAAACTATTTTTGGATTTGAATGTTTGAATTAAATCTCTGATCATAGTACGTTTTAAATTGTATTTAGCTTGGCACAGGTACTTGGAAACAGGTACTTGGAAACAGGGACAAGTTCCAGAACATTTTGTGTTTGTTTTTAATGAATGTTTACCGTTTTTAGTTTTATTCAGAATCTGGCATACAACCCTGCATAATGTTTTCTAAGTTTTTTTTTAAAGCATGCATTGAGGTAAAGGCCTAGTTTAGGACCCCATTCGGGTCGGGTCTTTACAGGTGCCTTCTAAATGAGCTGTGTCAACTGGGCTATCTGTGCCCTAGACTCCTCTATCTGCGCTGCTAGCTGCGCCTAAGTCTCAACTCTCTGCTCGGCCATTAGGCCCATCATCATATCACGCATAGTAGAAAACTCTACTCCTGGAGCTGCACCTTGAGGCATAGCAGCGTCCACCCCTTCTCTGGGCAAGTTAACAGTTGGGGCCACAGACGGCCTACGGGTCTGATGTAACGGCCCAAGATTTCATCCTGGTCATCCAGGTATGCCATAGGGGTATTTTGGTAATTTGGTCGGGTCGTCAGGGCCGTTTATGTCTTTTTCAGTTGTTAAAATTATTGGATGGACTTAAGTAGGATTTTGATGCTGTGTGGATGTGTTTGGGCATGGTGAGATGCAAAAGAAAAATGGAGGAATAAAGTTGTGTTGGTTGGGATTCGAACCCGGGGTGCTAGGATGTCAGGTGGGTGGAGTGGCCAGTTGAACCACAGGAGGTTCTTATTACTCTTTCCGCGGCATATCTTGGTTAGCAGTCCTTTGGGTTTTGGTGCATTTGTTTAAATGAAAGGAAATTAGGTTTTTGAGTTTCTTCTCCAAAAGCACCTTGGCCGCCCAACCCTCTTCTCTCAAGCCCCTTGCTTGTGTCTTCTCCTGAGAGCCCCACCGACCGTCGTCTCGGCCAGCCGAGCAGCCCAACCAAATCGCACCAGCAGCCCCATCGCCAAAATGTGACGCCCAGCCGCCCGACCAGGTCCAGTGCATGCAACCAACCAGCAGCGCCAAGACGCCCATCGTCGCAGCCCAGCAGCGCCATACACCAGCGTTTACCCCGTTCGCACGCCTTCGCGCGCGCACACACGCGCGCCATCGCCAGCCGAGCTCGCGCCAAGACGCCGCGATAGGCCCGTCTGCGTCATGCGCTGCGCTTAACGCTTCGCCACGCGCAGATCCGCGCCCCAGGGTCGTGCCAGCACGCTCAGCTGCATAGCCCAGCACCCCAACGCCCGTGCCAGCATGCCTAGTAGTGCCCAGTGCCATGCAGCCTGTTCGTCTGCGTGTCAGCCGTGCTATGTGATTTGCTCCCGAGCTGAACCCTATTTATTTTAATATATTTAGGCCTATGGATTGTGATAATTATTGTGCTTGTTAGGTTCCCTTTAGCTAGCTCGGGATCGATCGCAGCTTAGGATTCTTGTGTGTAGTTGCCTTCCGACCAGGTAAGGATTTCTTACTAGAGTTGTGTGGGACCTGCGATATTATATGTGATTGTTGTTCGTATGCTTGTTGTGTTTATCAGCATGTTTAGTGATAGGTGCTCTGCTCTGAATTCTCGACTGGCTTGATTTCTTACGTTGTTTCTCATGTTAGTCCATACTAGGTTGTTCCGTTCTGGCATGCTCGTTATCTGTTCTTGCTTCGTAGTATCATGCTAGGTTCGTTGTATCTGTTCAGCACGTATTGGATTGTTTGATGTATCTGTTTATAGGTTTGAGACATGGTAGGTAGCATCATCCGGGCCAGGATGCATAACGTAACTTGCATCCATGGCAGGGACGTACAAGGTGGTACTCCATCCCTGACCCACCGTTAGGGTTTAGCTAACCCTAACGGCAGGCCCTGCAATCTTGGGTGAGGGTGGCAGACTGTTAAATGCCCCAACGGTCGGGATGATGACATGGCATTGCCTTGTCCCCGGCAGTCGGCACGTCCTCAGCGTGTTCGGTCGTAGCCCTTGATTGCCACCTGTTAGGGCAAGGACGACTTCCTGGTGTAAGCCTACCACAATCGGTTCCTTAGCCTCAGGTGCGGTGGTTCAGGCTGACATAGTTCACGTGTTCAGGTCTCACACCCCTATGTCGGTGACACCGATCCGAGATTTAGTTAGGCATGGTGATCGGACTGGGCAAAGATGCCACTAAACCCGGCACCCCCCATGGTTTGCAGTAGCATGCGGTGCGCGCACACGCTCATTACAGCGCCTACTGGAGAGCTCCTCTGGATCTTGAGCCAGTGCCCCTTTCGAATCGACAGTAGACAGGCTGAGGCCGGAACTTGTTTCTCGTATAGGATCGTATCCTGTGGTGGATTTTCCGGTGAAAGACCCTGAGATGGCATCCGAAGTTTATTTGTGGATTTAAGCTATGTGCTCTCTTCTGTGTTTATATTCATAGCTTGCATACCTTTCTGCTAGATGACTATGTATATCGTATTGTACCCCGGTTGGGGATTCTTACTGAGTAATTCGTTACTCACCCTTCTTTTGTGGTTTTCCACAGGTGACCATGGTGCTAGACAGGATGGCTGGAGGAGGAGTTGTGATCATGGAAACCCGTTGTTCGAACTCTGAGTTTATTTCTATGATTCTTTGTGTTTTATTTTCCTCTGAATGCATGTAGTTGGGCATGGAGCCCTATGTTGTTTTTTGACTGTTTTTCCGGATTCTAGCACTTTTGTAACTATTGGAAAGTTTGAATGTTTTAAATAAATCTCTGATCAGAGTGAGTTTTGGAAATGTATTTGCCTTGGAACAGGTGCTTGGAAACAGGGACAGGTTTCAGGAATTTAGTTTTGACTTTTCAAATGGATGTTTGTATGTTTTAGTTTTCACTTAGAATCTGAAAACCATTCTTGCATATTGTCTTTAAGTTTTGAACACATGCATTGAGGTAAAGGCCTATTTTAGACCCCATTGGTTCGGGTCTTTACAAACTGTATCGAGCTCGAGTCATAGATTCAGAGACCCCACCTTTTGTTGTAGGTCATTTTTCCATGATCACCAGCACTCCGACAGTCATCAGGTACGCCTAAGTTTACAGTTTTAGAAAAGGGTTAAGAATTTACCATACTTTTCATCTAGTGTATGCCTTGTATAGTGTTGTGGAGCGGAGACGAGCAGGTTCTGACTCGTTGTTGGTTTGGGTCCAGAGCACCATCATGCCAACTTCCCGCAGTGTAAGAAGTATGATAGCAGCTAGTCAGGGTATCCAGATAGATTCAGATACCGCTGGGACATCGTCCCAGAGGGAGGTAGAGATTAGACTCCCATAGGCCACTTGTGACCCAGTTGTTAGTTTTCCCCTAGAGAGAAGGTGGAGGTGTTTTGCCCTGGAGTACCACTCCAGGAGAGGAGTTAGCTTTGGCTTTGCTCATGTTGTTGCTTGTGGAGCAGGTTCCAGTGTGGACTAGCCTGGGTAGTTCAAGGGTTGATCTTGAACCTTAGCAGATTGTTTGATTGCCCAGTGAGTAGCTGCAGAGTTGGTAGCCTTCGAGGAGGTTGCTGAGACATCTTTGTTCTCTTGTAAAGTGTTGTTGTTTTGCAGCCAGTAAGCCGGAGATGCAAGAGTAGGCCATAAGACTTCAGTTAGATGAGATGCCATAGGCAGGGTTGTTTGAGTTTTGAGCCCTTGTATGCCTAGCCAGAGTTTTTGTCACTTGAGGTTGTGACCTTGCTGGCCCCATTTGTAGTAAGATGTGGATTTGGTAGTAGTGGCACTTGAGGTGCGTTGGTTGGTGTGCCGTTGGGCACTCAGTCTGGTTCAGGCCTGAGTTTGGCACGAGTAGACAGATGGTTCTATAACCCGTCCGGAGTTCAGCACACTCCTTTAGCCTTTGGATCCGTTTATGGCAGTTGCACTTGCTTAAGTCGTGCAAGAGAGCTAGTTCAGTGGTAGTCGTAGGACTACAAGCGAAAGGTCGATCGAGAGGAGCAGGAGCCTCTTCCCAGTGTTACCGGGGTAAGAGTGCGGCAGCAGGTTGAAGGTTGTTAAGCGTTAGTGCGTGTGAGTCTCACGCTAGTGCTAAGGCCAGGAGATCTATGTGGTTGGTAGTGCGGTCAACTACCTTCGAGTGCCTAAATCTGAGGAGAGTTGAGCATCGTAGATGCGAGTTTGTTCCAGCAGAGGGGCCATGTGTTGGATGCTTATGAGATGAGTTGGATGCTTATGAGATGAGTTGGATTCATATGAGATGAGCTGGATGCCTATGAGGCGAGTTGGATGCCTATGAGATGAGTAGGATGCCTTATAAGAGAAGTTGGATGCCTTTTGTGTAAAGCACACTTGGTAGAGTCTTGGTATAAGGTAAGTTCGGTTTGGCATTGTTATGCTTTAGTAGAGCAAGGTTGCCCCAGCTTTGAGTATCGTGTGGGATGGAACTTTTGGTGTTCTTTTGGTTGATTGCATCCCTGCCGGAAGTTAGTTGTTGCCTTTTTAGAAAGAGCCTGTTAGTCTTGGATCTCTGCAGGAAGGTTGAGAGTTGTGCACACAAGTGTGTTTTGTGTAGTTCGTTCTGGTGGCAAGAGTTTCGGAACCATGTAGGGTTTGCATTGGAGAACTGGTGCTCAGTTCTTGGAGAAGTTGAACTCCAGGTGGATGTTGTAAGGCTTAGTTGAGGTTGTAAGGATACCGTGCTCGTAGTCGGGTTGTTGCTTAGGCAAGTTTTGTTATGTTGGACCTAAGCTTGGTTGGTGGAACCTCTTGTGGTTCATGGTTGGAGTTCAGATGGTACTGAACAAATGGTGGTTGTAGCGAAGCCACGTAGTTCCTGACCGTAGTTGCTAAGAGTGTTGCTCGGAATCCTTACCCAGGGTGGAAGCTACGATGTGGCTGATGCTTTGAGTAGGAGGATGACACATTCTAAAGCGTTTCTGGTCTTTTTGGTTTCGAGGTTCGGAGCAGGCCAGCATAGTTGTAATGCTGGAAAAAGGAGTTGTTTGTTCAGGCAGTTGGCTGTTAGACCGTTTGACGACCGTGTGTGTCGAGGGTTGCCGAAGAACCCTAGTTGTGGAGAGCCTCACCAGAGCTCAGTCAGACCCAGGTAGTGAGTTTCAGTTGGCAAGCCGGAGTCATGTAGGTTGTAGACCTCGGGTGAGTTGCTGGCAGATTTTGTAGGCTAGCAAGCTAGAGTTTGTTTGGAGTAGAGTCCGGATTGGTTCCGGTGTGGTGGCAAGTTGGTGCTTGGTGTTGACCAATGTAAAGACCCGACCCAAAAAGGGGCTCTAAATAGGCCTTTACCCCAATGCATGTATTCAAAGTAAAAGACAAAATGCAAATAAAATTTTCGGATTCCCATTAAAAACAAAACATTCAAGATTCATTCAGAACGATAAAGTCTACTGAAACCTGTCCCTGTCTCCAAGCACCTGTTTCACAGACAAATACATTTCCAACAGTTTACTCTGATCAGAGATTTTATTAAAAACATTTAAAACATCCTCAAATTCAACAAAGCTGGAATCCACAATTCATTCAGAAAACATCCTAGGACTCCGTGCCCGGCTACATGCATTCAGGGGAAAAATAACGATAAGAGTCATAACATAAGAAACGTCGGAGAGATGACAAAGAGATTCCATGATCACGGCTCCTCCTTCACCATCCTGCCTCGCGCTTGGTTACTGTGGAAAACCACAAAATAAGGGTGAGTAACGAATTACTCAGTAAGAATCCCCAACCGGGGTACAATACGATATACATGATCATCTAGAAGAATGTGTGCAAGCTATGAATATAAACACAGAGCGAAGCACATAGCTAAGTCCACACTTGGACCTCGGATGCCAACTCAGGGTCTTAGTCCGAAATACCACAACACACTATACGCCCTATACGGAAACAAGTCCCGGCCTCGGCTTCATCTCCGCCGATACGAAAGGTGCACTGCTCAAGATCTCGAGGAGCTCTCCGGTCGACGCGCCAGAATGAGCGTAAGCGCGCGCACCGCATGCTACCGCAAACTCGGGGTGCCGGGTCTAGTGGCAAGCCGCCCGTGTTCGATCACCATGCCTAACTAAATCTCTGGATCGGTGTCACCGACATAGGGGTGTGAGACTCGGACACGTGAACTATGTCGGCTGTACCACCGCACTTCGAGGCTAAGGAACCGGTCGTGGTAGGCTTCTTCGTAACGCCCTGTGCTTTTCGTCCCGATCTTCCGTATGCCCTAGGGTATTTTAGTAATTTGGTCGGGCCGTCGGGCCGCTTTATATTTTTTCCAGTTGCTAAAATTATTGGATGGATTTATGAAGGTTTTTGAGGATTTGTGGTTTGGTTTGAGCATGGGTAGATGCAAAAGTAAAAATAAAGGAATTTGTGTTGCAGTCGGGGTTTGAACCCGGGTCTCCTGGGAAGCTTGTAGAGATGTGTGCCAATTGAGCCATTAGGTGCTCTTGTTGCTCTTTCTGCATCACATCTTAGTTAACCTTGGATCTTTGGTGTTTGGTGCATTTGGTTAAATGAAATAGAAATTAGGTTTGTTGTGTTTTCTTCTCCAAAAGAGTTGTGGCCGCCCAAGCTTTCTCCCAAGCTCTCCTTGCCGATTCTTCATCCTTGCAGCTCCCTTGGATCGTTCATCATCATTCCGGGTAAGTCTTCATCCTCTTCATCTTCTCGATTGGGTGTTCTTGTTGGCCGAAGGTAAGGAGAAGAGCTTGTGTGTGTGTGTGTTTGTAGCAGGATGCCCAGATCTGCCCAGCAGCAAGCCCAGGCCGCCCAGATCGCCTAGCAAAGAAGCCCAGTCGCCCAGATCGCGCAGCAGCGAGCACCAGCCGCCCGGCCCGCCCGCCCCGTCGCGCCCGTCGCGCGCCTGAGCTTGAGCGGCCAGCGCGCCGCGTCTCGCGCCCGCGCGCCGCGTCGCGCCCGCGCGCGCCTCGCCTCCGCTGCGCCGCGCGCGCGCGCGCGCGTCGCGCCTCGCGCCCAGCGCGCTCGTCTCGTCCGCTTGCCGCGCCCGGCCCCGGCCGTCCGCGCGCGCGCGCGCGCAGCCTACGCGCCCTCCTGCCGCCCGTCAGCGCCCGGTGTCGCGGTCCTCGCGCCATCAGCCCCTTCTGCGCCCGTCAGCGCCCAGCAGCAGCCCCGCCGTGCTGCCTGCCCGTCCGCGTGTCAGTCGTGCCGTGTGAGTGCCCCGAGCCGAGCCTGCTTGTTTTATTATATTTTTTTAGGGCTATGATTGTGATTTCTATTGTGTTTGTTAGGTTCTCGTTAGCTAGCTCGGGATCGATCGCAGCGTAGGATTTTGTGTGTAGTTGCCCCGGCCAAGGTAAGGATCTCTTACCGGAGTTGTGTGGACCTGCGATGTTCTATGTGATTGTTGTTTGTATGTTTGTTGGTGATTATCGGCATGTATAGTTTAGGTGCTCTGTTTCAATTCTGACTAGCATGACTTCGTATGTTGTTCTCTCATGTTAGCCCATGCTAGGTTGTTCCGTTCTAGCATGCTCATATCTGCTCTTGCTTCGTAGTACCATGCTAGGTTCATTGTATCTGTTGAGCACGTTTTGGATTGTATTGGATTGTATGTTATTGATATGATAGGTTAAAGTGTAGGTAGGTAGCATCATCCGGGCTCGATGCATAAAGTATCTTGCATCCATGGCGGGGACGTCAAGACGAGTTCTCCGTCCTGGACCCCGTTAGGGTTTAGCTAACCCGACCGGTAGGCCCCGCAATCTTGGGTGAGGGTGGCGGTGTTAAATGCCCCAACGGTCGGGATGATGACTTGGCATTGCCTCGTCCTCGACGATCGGCACGTCCTCATCGTGTTCGGCCGTAGCCCTTGATTGCCACTGTTAGGGCAAGGACCGCTTCTGGTGTAAGCCTATCACGACCGGTTCCTTAGCCTCAGTGCGGTGGTTCAGGTGACATAGTTCACGTGTCCGGTCTCACACCCTATGTCGGTGACACCGATCCGGAGATTTAGTTAGGCGTGGTGATCGGACATGGGCAACTTGCCACTGGGCCGGCACCCCCCTTCATAGTTCGCAGTGCACGCGGTGCATGCTTACGCTCATTACAACGCCGACCGAGAGCTCCTCGGGATCTTGAGCTAGTGTACCTTTCGTGACGACGAGAGAGCAGTAGCCGAGGCCGAGACTTGGTTCTCGTATAGGGCGTATTGTGTGGTGTGGATTATTCCGGACTAAGACCCTGAGTTGGCATCCGAGGTCCAAGTGTGGACTTAAGCTATGTGCTCTATTATGTGTTTATGTTCATAGCTTGCATACACTCATCTAGATGACCATGTGCATCGTATTGTACCCCGGTCGGGGATTCTTACTGAGTAATTCGTTACTCACCCTTACTTATCTTTTCGGGTAACCATGGCGCGAGGCGGGATGGTGAAGGAGGAGCTATGATCATGGGAACGTCTTTGTCGTCTCGACTTTTTATTTCTATGACTCTTGTCTTTCATTTTTCCCCGAATGCATGTAGCGAGACTGGAGCCCTAGGATGTTTTCTCAATGATTTTGTGGATTC
This sequence comes from Sicyos edulis, assembly GCA_036507275.1. NCBI lineage: Eukaryota > Viridiplantae > Streptophyta > Magnoliopsida > Cucurbitales > Cucurbitaceae > Sicyos > Sicyos edulis. The sequence goes on from CM071851.1 coordinate 18,282,751, forward strand.
CCGCTTTATTGAATTTGAGGATGTTTCAAATGTTTTAATAAATCTCTGATCAGAGTGTACGTTTTGGAAATGTATTTGCCTTGAAACAGGTTTCAGCAAACTATATTGATTTCTGATTGAACCTTGATTGTTTTGTTTTAATTGGGAATCTAAAAACTTATTTGCATATTATCCTTTCCTTTGAATGTATGCATTGGGGTAAAGGCCTATTTAGAGCCCCTTTTGGGTCGGGTCTTTACTGATTGGTATCGAGCTCGAGTCATAGACTTTGTAGACCCGACCTTTTTGTTGTAGGTCGTCTTTCCCATGATCACCAGCACTCCGACAGTCATCAGGTACGCCTAAGTTTACTGTTTTTAGAAAAGGGTCAAGAATTTACAATACCTTTCATCTAGTGTATGCCTTGTGTAGTGTTGTGGAGCGGAGACGAGCAGGTTCTGACTCGTTGTTGGTTTGGGCTTAGTGAGCCATCATGCCAACTTTCCTCAGCATGATCTGGCGGTTGTTTAGCGGCTTGTTGAGGTATCCAGATAGATTCGGATGCCCTGGGACATCGTTCCAGAGGGAGGCAGAGCTTAGACTCCCGTTGGCCATTTGTGGCCCAGTTGCTGCTTTTCCCCTAGTGAGAGGGTGGTGGTGCTTCGTGCGATCGCCAAGTATGTTGATCGCACCCGCAGGAGCGGGCGCTTGGCATGTCCGACCGAGGAGTTGGACGATCGTGTTGATGTTGAGCCCGCGTCCTGGGTTGTTAGGCCCGCATGCCGGTTTGGCCCGCGCAGCTTGAGTTGCCTAGAGGAGGGGGTAGAGGCTAGCGGCGCCTCGCCTCAGTGAGACTCCTTGAGCGAGTGTGCTCCAGCCATGAGAGATCGATGGCGTGTCTTTAGCTATCGAGAGCGGAGACCAGCGCGCAGCTTTGTAGCGCGTAGTGAGGAGTCCCGGCACGATTAGCCCAAATGGTGTGAGTCTGTTTCAACATTTTCCCCGGTAGCTCTTGTAGCCCCTGAGGTTCTCGGGAGGGCATGATCGGCAGTTTATTCGGATGAGTTTGTTGGCGTTGTTGGAGACGCCTGTGTTGGCAAATGGATGCCCAGAGAGCTCGATGTTTTAGTAAGTCCCTCTGATAGTAGTAAAGTAGTTGGCCAGTTTGAGTTTAGCATCCGTGTGTGTGGGATGCCTGTTGCTTCAAAGGCCGAGGTGTGCCGATCCCGTCTTTTTTGGTTCTTGGATGGTGGTGGAAGTCCCTTGTGAGAGGTGGACTAGCAGAGTCTCCACCAGTCGCCCGATTGTTTGGCAAGTTGCCGTGTTAGTGGCTTGAGGCAGATGAAGGGTCATCTTTGCCCCCTTGCGAGCCTGCTGTTGTTTAACAGCCCAGCTTCCTCAGGTGTGGATTTGGTAGTAGTAGCACTTGAGGTGCGTTGGTTGGTGTGCCACTTTGGCACTAAGTCTGGTTCAGGCTTGAGTTTGGCTTGGCATAGCAGATGGTTCTATGCCGTCCGGAGTTCAGCACACTTCTTTAGCCATTGGATCCATTTATGGAAAATGCACTTGTTTAGGTCGTGCAAGAGGGCTAGTTCGGTGGTAGTTGAAGGACCACAAGTGAAAGGATGTTCGAGAGGAGTGAAGCCTCTTCCCGGTGTTCTTGGGGTCGAGTAAGTCGGCAGGTTGGCGGTGGTAAGTGTTAGTGCGTGTGAGTCTCACGCTAGTGCTAAGGCCAAGAGATCTTTGTGGTTGGTAGTGCGGTCCACTACCTTCCGGTGCCTAAACTCGAGTTGAGTGAGCATTGTAGATGCGAGTTCGGTCCAAAGAGGGGAACCATGAGTTGGATGCCCGTGAGATGAGTTGGATGCTCTCGAGATGAGTTGGATGCTTATGAGATGAGTTGGATGCCTATGAGATGAGTAGGGCGCCTTATGTGTAAGCGCACTTGGTAGAGTCTTGGTATAAAGTAAGTTCGGTTTGGCATCGTTATGTTTTAGCGAGCAAGGTTGCCACCGCTTCGAGTATCGTGTGGAGATGGAACTTTTGGTGTTCCTTTGGTTGATTGTATCCCTGCCGGAAGTTAGTGTTGCCTTTTGGAAAGCACACGTTAGTCTTGGATCTCTGAAGGAAGGTTGAGAGTTGTGCACACAAGTGTGTTCGTGTAGTTCGTTACGGTGGCGAGAGTTCCGTAACCATGTAGGGATTGCATTGGAGAACGGTGCTCGGTTCTGGAGAAGTTGGACTCAAGGTGGATGTTGTAAGGCTTTAGTTGAGGTTGTAAGGATACCGTGCTCGTAGTTGGGTTGTTGCCTAGGCAAGTTTGTTAAGTTGACCCTAAGCTTGGTTGGTGGAACCTCTTGTGTTCATGGTTGGTGTTCGGATGGTCTTTGAACGAATGGTGGATGTAGTGAAGCCGCGTAGTTCCCGACCGTAGTTGCTAAGGGTGTTGCTCGGAATCCTTACCCTAGGTGGAAGCTACATTGTGGCCGATGCTTTGAGTAGGAGGATGACACATTGCAAGCGTTTACGGTCTTTTTGGTTTCGAGGTTTGGAGCGCAGGCCGGCGTGGTTGTGATCTTTGGGAAAAGGAGTTGTTTGTTCGGTAGTTGGTTGTTAGACCGTTAGGCGACGGTGTGTGTCGAGGTTGCCGAAGAACCCTAGTTGTGGAGAGCCTCACGGAGCTCACTCAGGACCAGTGTAGTGAGTTTAGTTGGCAAGCCGTAGTCGGGTAGTTTGTAGCCTCGGGTGAGTTCTTTGGCGATTTTGGTAGGCTAACAAGCGAGTTTGTTTGGAGTAGAGTCCGGATTTGGTTCCGGTGTGGTGGCAAGTTGGTGCTTGATGTTGGCCAAGGTGTGGTTTTCGAGTTGCCAAGGAGTTAGCCTTGTTCGTGGGTAAGTGGTTTGCCCTGTAGGATGTCTCTCTTGTTCCCGAGTTTGAGAGTGCCCTTATTTGTTGTTTGGGGGTGAGTCTTCTCTTGCAGTGGTTGGCGGTCCATCTGTGGTGGACCCCTTGTTGTTGCCTCTGGGAGAGTTGGATGTTGTACCTAGGTGAGCAAGACAAATGAGCGGTTATGAAGCTCTCTGTCCTTCCGATGTCCGCTTGTAAGGACTGTTTCTCCTTGGGAGTTGTTAGGTTATTCCTTGGTCTTGGAATTGGTGGTAGTGGTGCTAGTAGGAGGAAAAGTTTGTTGGTCGCTTGGAAGCGGTTGTTGGTCTAGTTAAGCGGACTCGTGAGTGGTGTCTTTGGAAGTTGCGATAAGGGTTGTTCTGCCTCCTATGAGTGTTTGGCCTAGTTGGTTAAGGTTTTGAGTGTTGGCTTGGAAGTCATGTTGCACCTTTGTAGTTGAAGGCCCCTTTGTTTCAGATTGTGGATGAGGTTGCACCTTTGTGGTCGGATTAGGTCCGGACTTATTGAGGATCCTTGGCGGCTAGTGTAGCTTGCACTCTGCCACCATTGTTGGTATTCTTGTTCTTGGTAGTTGGTGTTGACCGTAGTGGAGTTCCGTTATGAAGTTTCGGTGGGAAGGTGCATTAAGCCTAAGCTTGAGGGTTAAGCTGTATGTGTTATCGTTTGGACCGGTGAGATGTGTTTCATATTTGAGGCGAGCTTTGTTCCGTTGTTTGCATGGAGGTAAGTTTAGTGGATGGAGCCCTCTGGGGCCTGGTTGTTTGCAAGTTGTCTTGCCCAGCTAGTGATTTGAGTCGAGCTAGAGATGAGTGGATTGGCATAGCTATGCAGTTGTAGTTGTTTGAGCTTCCTAGTTCGTAGCACTCAAGTTGTTGGATTGTAAGTTTCCGTGTGGGGAGCTGTCGCTAGTTGAGGTTGTTGTGTGAGTTCGGATTTTTAGAGTATTGACTTGATGGCTAGAGCTCGCACCTCGGTTGGTGTGCAGATGCCATTTCTATGGAGTAGAGGCATGTCAGTTTCAGGTTGGAAATGTTGCCAATAGGGTGTGGCAACAAAGGTTTGTTCTAGGCGGTGCGTGGGCGAACCGTGATTCAGAGAGTGTTCTTAGAGGCTTATGAGCCGAGTGCGATTTCTCAGTAGTGTTTTCACCCTTTTTGTCCGATGGTCTTTTGGGAGGAGAGAGCCAGATCTTTCGGAGCTTGTTGCGAGTTGGTGTTTCCGTGATTAGGCAGCGGGAGACCAGTGTGGTTTTAGGAGGTTGCCTTGGGTAGCAGTTCTCAGCGGTCAGTTCTTGTGGTTCCATTGAGGCATTGTATGGTAAGTGTTGCGGTCTCTAGTCTTTGTGAGAAAAGGTTGGTGGCCGTCGGTGTTGTTTTGGGTCCCGTGTTGCTGCAGATTGACCAGGTGTTGTGCAAGAGGTTGAGCTCGTTTGTGGTTAGCTTCAGCGAGGCATGAAAGTTTAAATCGATGTTCGCGTCGAGTTTTAGAGTTTGAGGTTGGACAAATGTCGTGCTTTTAAGGTTGTGCCGTTGTGAGTTGTGTTGAGTTTTGCAAGCGGGAGAAGTGGAGTCTCCTGTTGTTGGACCATTTGAGATTCTCGAGAGGATTGGCGAGTTGCATATTGGTTAGCTTTTTCTGTCATTGTCAGCCGTGTGCAGTATTCTCATGTATCGGTGTGAGGCAGTATGTGTCGGACCCATCGCTCAGTGTGGACTTTGAGCCTTTGCAGCCGATTGAGGATTTGAGCTTCGAGAGGAAGCCTGTGAGTATTCTGGTCCTTGAGACGAAGACGTTGCATAATCGTGAGATCCGTTTGGTAAAAGTTCGGTGGAGGAGTTAGAGTTCAGAGGAGGCCGCTTGTGAGGCGGGAAAACGGGATGAGATTGCGAGTATCTGTCTTTGTTTCAGTCTTAAGGACTTTCGAGGACGAAAGTCATAAAAAGGAGGGAATATTGTAACGGCCCAGGTTTTCGTCCCAGTCTTCCAGGTATGCCCTAGGGGTATTTTAGTAATTTGGTCGGGCCGTCAGGGCGTTTATATTTTTTCCAGTTGCTAAAATTATTGGATGGATTTATGAAGGTTTTGAGGATTTGTGGTTTGGTTTGAGCATGGGTAGATGCAAAAGTAAAAATAAAGGAATTTGTCTTTGCAAATGGGTTTGAACCCGGTCTCCTGGAAGCTTGTAGAGATGTGTGCCAATTGAGCCATTAGGTGCTCTTGTTGCTCTTCTGCATCACATCTTAGTTAACCTTGGATCTTTGGTGTTTGGTGCATTTGGTTAAATGAAATAGAAATTAGGTTTGTTGTGTTTTCTTCTCCAAAAGAGTTGTGGCCGCCCAAGCTTTCTCCCAAGCTCTCCTTGCCGATTCTTCATCCTTGCGACTCCCTTGGATCGTTCATCATCATTCCGGGTAAGTCTTCATCCTCTTCATCTTCTCGATTGGGTGTTCTTGTTGGCGAAGGTAAGGAGAAGAGCTTGTGTGTGTGTGTGTTTGTAGCGGTCGCCCGAAGATGCCCAGATCTGCCAAAAGAAGAAGCCCGAGCCGCCCGATCGCCTAGCGGCAAGCCCAGTGCCGCCGCGCGCGCAGAGCACGAGCCGCCCAGCCCCGCCCACCCGTCGCGGCCGTCGCGCACGCTGCTGAGCAGCCGCGCGCGCGCGCGCGCGCGCGCGCGCGCTAGCGTCGCGCGCCGCGCGCCGCTCCGCCGCTGCCGCGCGCGCGCGCCGCGTCGCGTCGCCCTCGCGCCAGCGCGCTCTCGTCTCGTCCGCTTGCCCGCGCCCGGCCAGCGGCCGTCCAGTGCGCGCTGCGCAGCCTGCTGCCGCGCCTCTGCGCCCGTCGGCGCCCGGTGTGCGGTCCTCGCCGCCATCGCCCCCTTCTGCGCCCGTCGGCGCCAGCCAGCGGCCGCCGTCTTTGCCGCCCGTCCGCGTGTCGATCGTGCCGTGTGAGTGCCCGAGCCGAGCACGCTTGTTTTATTATATTTTTAGGGCTATGATTGTGATTTCTATTGTGTTTGTTAGGTTCTCGTTAGCTAGCTCGGGATCGATCGCAGCGTAGAGGATTTTGTGTGTGTAGTTGCCCCGGCCAAGGTAAGGATCTCTTACCGGGTTGTGTGGACCTGCGATGTTCTATGTGATTGTTGTTTGTATGTTTGTTGGTGATTATCGGCATGTATAGTTTAGGTGCTCTGTTCGAATTCTGACTAGCATGACTTCGTATGTTGTTCTCTCATGTTAGCCCATGCTAGGTTGTTCCGTTCTAGCATGCTCATATCTGTTCTTGCTTCGTAGTACCATGCTAGGTTCATTGTATCTGTTGAGCACGTTTTGGATTGTATTGGATTGTATGTTATTGATATGATAGGTTAAAGTGTAGGTAGGTAGCATCATCCGGGCTCGATGCATAAAGTATCTTGCATCCATGGCGGGGACGTCAAGACAGCTTCTCCGTCCTCGGACCCCGTTAGGGTTTAGCTAACCCGACCGGTAGGCCTGCAATCTTGGGTGAGGGTGGCGGTCATTAAATGCCCCAACGGTCGGGATGATGACTTGGCATTGCCTCGTCCTCGACGATCGGCACGCGTCCTCGGCGTGTTCGGCCGTAGCCCTTGATTGCCACTGTTAGGGCAAGGACCGCTTCGGTGTAAGCCTATCACGACCGGTTCCTTAGCCTCAAAGTGCGGTGGTTCAGTGACATAGTTCACGTGTCCGTGTCTCACACCCTATGTCGGTGACACCGATCCGGAGATTTAGTTAGGCGTGGTGGATCGGACATGGGCGGCTTGCCACTAGACCCGGCACCCCATAGTCCGCAGTGAGCACGCGCGGTGCATGCTTACGCTCATTACAGCGCCGCCCGGAGAGCTCCTCGGGATCTTGAGCTAGTGTACCTTTATCAGATCGACAGAGAGAAGCGCCGAGGCCGAGACTTGGTTCTCGTATAGGGCGTATTGTGTGGTGTGGATTATTCCGGACTAAGACCACGAGTTGGCATCCGAGGTCCAAGTGTGGACTTAAGCTATGTGCTCTATTATGTGTTTATGTTCATAGCTTGCATACACTCATCTAGATGACCATGTGCATCGTGTTGTACCCCTGATCGGGGATTCTTCTTGAGTAATTCGTTACTCACCCTTACTTATCTTTCAGTAACCATGGCGCGAGGCGGGATGGTCAAGGAGGAGCTATGATCATGGGAACGTCTTTGTATCGTCTCGACTTTTTATTTCTATGACTCTTGTCTTTCATTTTCCCCCGAATGCATGTAGCGCGGGACACGAGCCCTAGGATGTTTTCTCAATGATTTTGTGGATTCCCGCTTTATTGAATTTGAGGATGTTTCAAATGTTTTAATAAATCTCGATCGTCAGTGTACGTTTTGGAAATGTATTTGCCTTGAAACAGTTTCACAAAAACTATATTGATTTCGATTGAACCTTGATTGTTTTGTTTTAATTGGGAATCTAAAAACTTATTTGCATATTATCCTTTCCTTTGAATGTATGCATTGGGGTAAAGGCCTATTTAGAGCCCCTTTTGGGTCGGGTCTTTACACTTACGCCAGGAAGCGGTCCTTGCCCTAACAGTGGCAATCAAGGGCTACTGGCCGAACACGCCGAGGACGTGCCGATCGTCGAGGGCGAGGCAATGCCAAGTCATCATCCCGACCGTTGGGGCATTTAACGATCGCCACCCTCACCCAAGATTGCAGGGCCAACCGTTAGGGTTAGCTGAACCCTAACGGGATCAGGGACGGAGTACCATCTCGTACGTCCCTGTCGGGGATGCAAGTTACGTTATGCATCCGGCCCGGATGATGCTACCTACCTGAACTCTAAACCATAGCAATAATAACAATTCATTCAATGCAGTCCAATACGTGCTCAATGAGATACAAGGAACCTAGCATGATACTACGAAGCAAGAATGGATATCGAACATGCGAGAATGGAACAACCTAGCATGGGCTAACATGAGAAACAATACAAGAGTTCATGCGATCGAATTCGAGCAGAGCACCTAGGGCTAAACATGCTAATAATCATACACAGGCATACAAAACAACAATCACAAATATACCGCAGGGCCCACACAACTCCTGTAAGAAATCCTTACCTTGGTCGGGAGGCTTCTACACACAAATCCTAAGCTGCGGAACAATCCCGAGCTAGCGAGCGGGAACCTAGCAAACCAATAATAATCGGCATCTAAAATGTCTAAAAAAATAATAGAACGACAAGCTCAACTCGGGGCACTCACGCGGCGCGGCGACACGAACTTGGAGTTGCCTTTGGCGGTCGGCACGCACCGGCCGGGCCGGGCGGCATTGGGCGCGTCTGCTGCGGCGCCAGATGGGCGCTGGGGCGCGGTTGTGCGCGCGACGAGACGCGACGGACTCGGTAGGCGGCGGCACGGCACGCAGCGCGCAGACGGCGCTGCATGCGATCTGCGGACACGGCGAGCCGCTCGGCGAGGAGCGCGCGGGCGAACGTCTGGCGCGTCGCGGCGTGCGGCGCTCGGCAAGCGACGACGACGCGCGCGCGCCGCGGGCGTCGGCGTCTCGCTGCTGCTGCGTCGCGATCGCGCGTGACGCCGGGCCGGCGATGGCCGGCGGGGGCCGGGCGGTTCTTTGTCGCGAGATCTGGGCGCGACGAGGATGTGACGGCAAGGGCGATGGTGCGACGGCGAGGGCGATCTGGCCGCTTCTGCTGGCGCGATCCGGCGTCTTGGTGGCCGGTGGGCGTCGCGACGATGGTCTGCTGGTGGGGCTTCTCTCGGTGGCTGCAATCAACACAAACACACACAACACTCTTCTATTCACTTGGCCAAACAAAGACACCAAACGGATGAGAAGAAGAAGAGGAAGATCGATACCTACCCTAATGATGATGATCGATCCAAGGGAGCTGCAAGGATGAAGAACTTCGGCAAGGCAATGGAGAGAATAGCTTGGCGGCCACACACTTTGGAGAAGAAGATGGAACAAACCTAATTTCTATTTCATTTAACCAAATGCACCAAAACTCCCAAAATCCAAGGCTAACCATAAAATGATGCAGGAAGAGCAACAAGAGCACCTAATGGCTCAATTGGCACACATCCCCACAAGCTTTCCAGAGACCAGGTTTCAAACCCAATTTGCAGCACACAATTTCCTTCCAAAAACCTACATAAATTCATCCAATAATTTTAGTAACTGGAAAAGACACAAACGGCCCTGACGGCCGGACCAAATTACCCCTAGGGCATACCTGGAAGACCGGGATGAAAAACCTGGGTCGTTACAATGAAACCCATAGGGGTATCTCACATCGGTTGGGAAGGGGAACGAAGCACTCCTTATAAAGGGTGTGGACACCTTTCCCTAGCAAGACGCGTTTTCCCCATGGGGGGGACAAACAAATCCGTGAGGCCAGTGGGCCAAAGCGGACAATATCTTGGCTAGCGATGGGTTGGGCCGTTACAGATGGTATCAGAGCCAGGCATCGGATCGGTGTGTCGGGTCCATCGGGACGCTGGACCTCTAAGGGGAGGTGGAAACCCATAGGGGTATCCCACATCGGTTGGGAAGGGGAACGGCACTCACTCCTATAAAGGGTGTGGACACCTTTCCCTAGCAAGACGCGTTTTCCCCATGGGGGGGACAAACAAATCCGTGAGGCCAGTGGGCCAAAGCGGACAATATCTTGGCTAGCGATGGGTTGGGCCGTTACAACCAAGGTGTGGTTTTGAGTTGCTAGAAGTTAGTTTTGCTCGTGGGGCGAGTGGTTCGTGCCCTGTTGGTTGTTTTCCTGTTCCTAGGATGATGAGAGTTGCCTCTTTGGCATTTGGAGGTGAGTCCTGGCTAGTGTGTGGTTGGCGGTTCAGTTTGTGGTGGAACCCCTTGTTGTTGCCCCGTGAGATTTAGATGTTGTTGCTTTAGTAGAGCAAGACAACGAGCGTGTGTGGAGCTCTCTGTCCTTCGGTTGTCCGCTTGTAAGAACCGTTTCCTCATAGGAGTTGTCAGGTTACTCCCTTGGTCTTGGAGTTGATGGTGGTGGTGCTAGCAAGAGGGAAAAGTTTGTTGGCTACTTGGAAGCAGTTGTTTGTCCAGTTAAGCGGACTCTTGGGTGGTGTTCTGGAAGTTGCGATGGGGTTGTTCGCCTCTTGTGAGTGTTGGGCCTAGTTAGCTAAGGTACTTTGTGTGTTTGGCACGGGAGCCGATGCACCTTTGTAGTTGAGGAACCCCCCACCCCCACCCCCCCGTTTGTATCGGTTGTGGGAAGAGGTTGCACCATTCTCGGCCGGATTAGGGTCTTGACCTATTGAGGACCCTTGCTGGTTAGTGTAGCTTGTGCTCTGCCACCCATTGTTGGTATTCTTGTTCTTGGTAGTTGGTGTTCTGCAGGGTAGTGGCGTCCGTTTGTGAAGTTTCGGTGGAAAGGTGCAATAAGCTTTGAGCTAGAGGGTTAAGCTCAGATGTGTTATCATTTGGACTTGTGAGATGTGTTCCATATTTGAGGCAAGCTTCGTTCCGTTGCTTGTATGGAGGTAAGTTTGGTGGAGGGAGCCCTCTAGGGCCCTGTTGATAGCAGGTTGACTTTTCAGTCAGTGATCTAGGTCGAGTTGGAGTTGAGTAGATTGGCGTGGTTATACAGTGTGCTGTTGGTTAGGCTACAGAGTTTGTAGCACTCAAGTTGTTGGTTTGTAGGATTCCGTGTGGAAGCCGGTAGCTAGTTGAGGTTTTTGTGTGAGTTCGGATATTTGGTGGATTAGTTTCAGTAGCTAGAGCTCACACCTCGCCCAGGTGGAGATGTCATTACTGTGGAGTAGTGGCATGGTAGTTTTAGGCTAGAGTTGTTGGCACCAGGGTGTGGCAACAAAGGTTTGTTCTAGGCAGTGCATTGATGAACCGTGGTTTTTGAGGGCGTTCCTAAGAGGCTTATGAGCCGAGTTCAGTCCCAGTAGTGTTTTCACCCTCGGACCAATGGTCTTTTGGGAGGAGTGAGCCAGATCCCTCAGAACTTGTTGCGAGTTGGTGTTTCTGTGGTTAGGCAGCGGGGGACCAGTGTTGGTTTTATGAGGTTTCTTTGGGTAGCAGTCCCCAGCTGATAGTTCATGAGGTTTCGTTGGAGCGTCGTATGGTAAGTGTTGCAGGTTTTCTGTGTTCCGGGAGAAGGTTGGTGCCCGCGCTTTTGGATCTGAGTTCTTTGCGGTGACCAAAGAATCTGCAGCATGCAAAGTTTGGAGCTCGTATGTTGATAGCCTAGAGCAGGCAGAAGTGTTACGCCGATGTACGGCGTCGAGTTTAGAGTTTGAGGTTGGACAGTGCGTGTTTTTAAGATTGCACCGACGTGAGGTGTGTTGAGGTTTGGTAAGCGTGGGAAGTTGAGTCCCCGTTTTGTTGGTCCGTTTGAGATGTTTGAGAGGATTGGCAGAATTGCATATTGGTTAGCCTTTCCTCCGTTGATGTCAGCTGTGCACAGTGTTTTCATGTATCGATGTTGAGGCAGCATGTGTCGGACCCATCGCTCATTGTGGACTTTGAGCCTTTGCAGCTGAGTGAGGATCTGGGCTTCGAGGGGAAGCCTGTGAGTATTCTGGTCTTTGAGACGAAGACGTTGCGTAATCGTGAGATCCATTTGGTTAAAGTTCAGTGGAGGAGTTAGAGTTACGAAGAAGCGCTCGTGGCGGGAGGACGAGATGAGATTGCGATATCCTAAAGTCATTTGATCTTAAGGACTTTCGAGGACGAAAGTCATAAAAAGGAGGGAATATTGTAACGGCCCGAGTTTTCATCCCGGTCTTCCGTATGCCCTAGGGGTATTTTGGTAATTTGGTCAGGCCGTCGAGTCGTTTATGTCTTTTTCAGTTGTTAAAATTATTGGATGGACTTAAGTAGGATTTTGATGCTTTGTGGATGTGTTTGGGAATGGTGAGATGCAAAAGAAAATGGAGGAATAAAGTTCTGTTTGTTGGGATTCAAACCCGGGGTGCTAGGAAGTCAGGTGGGTGGAGTGGCCAGTTGAGCCAGAGGAGGTTCTTGTTACTCTTTCCGCGGCATATCTTGGTTAGCCTTGAGTCCTTTGGGTTTTGGTGCATTTGTTTAAATGAAAGGAAATTAGGTTTTTGAGTTTCTTCTCCAAAAGCACCTTGGCCGCCCAACCCTCTTCTCTCAAGCCCCTTGCGTGTGTCTTCTCCCGAGTGCCCCACCGACCGTCGTCCCGGCCAGCCAAGCAACCCAACCGAGCAGCACAGTCGAGCAGCCCATTCCCCCAGACGCCTAGCAGTGCGTTGCTCAGGCTTGTCACACGCCCAACAGCGCCGCACGCCCATCGTCGCAGCCCAGCAGCATCGCAAGCCTGCATTCGCTCCGTCCGCGCGGCGTCGCGCGCACAAGACGCCATCGCACAGCCGAGCTCGCGCAAGCACGCCCGCCTTTGCCCGTCAGCGTTCGCGCGCGCGCCGAGCACGACTCCGCGCCCAGCGCCGTGCCGCCAAAGCGCCCGATGAGTGCCCAGCGCTGCCGTGCACCTGTCCGTCCGCCGCGCGTCGCCGCGTGCTATGTGAGTTGCTCCCGAGCTGAGCCCTGTTTATATTATTATATTTAGGCCTATGGATTTAGATAATTATTGTGCTTGTTAGGTTCGCTTTAGCTAGCTCGGGATCGATCGCCGCGTAGGATTCTTGTGTGTAGTTGCCTTCCGACCAGGTAAGGATTTCTTACCGGAGTTGTGTCGGCCTTGCGATATTATATGTGATTGCTGTTTGCATGCTTGTATCTATTAAGCAGGTATTGGATTGTTTGCTGTATCTGTTTATAGGTTTGATATATGGTAGGTAGCATCATCTGGGCAAGGATGCATAACGTAACTTGCATCCACGGCAGGGACGTACTAGGCGGTACTCCGTCCCTGACCCATCGTTAGGGTTTAGCTAACCCAAACGGCAGGCCCTGCAATCTTGAGTGAGGGTGGTAGACTGTTAAATGCCCCAACTATCGGGATGATGACATGGCATTGCCTTGTCCCCGGTAGTCGGCACGTCCTCAGCGTGTTCGGCCGTAGCCCTTGATTGCCACTGTTAGGGCAAGGACGGCTTCTGGTGTAAGCCTACCACGACCGGTTCCTTAGCCTCAGTGCGGTGGCTCAGTGACATAGTTCACGTGTTCGTGTCTCACACCCCTATGTCGGTGACACCGATCCGAGATTTAGTTAGGCATGGTGATGGACTGGGCGACTTGCCACTAGACTGGCACCCCCATGGTTTGCGATGGCATGCGGTGCGCGCAGACACGCTCATTACTGGCGCCGACCGGAGAGCTCCTCTGGATCTTGAGCGATTGCACCTTTCGTATCGACGAGACAGCCGTGGGCGGGACTTGTTTCTCGTATAGGATCGTATCGTGTGTGGTGGATTTTCCGGTGTAAGACCCTGAGATGGCATCCAAAGTTTATGTGTGGATTTAAGCTATGTGCTCTCTTCTGTGTTTATATTCATAGCTTGCATACCTTTCTGCTAGATGACCATGTATATCGTATTGTACCCCGGTTGGGAATTCTTACTGAGTAATTTGTTACTCACCCTTATTTTGTGGTTTTCCACAGGTGACCATGATGCGAGACAGGATGGCTGGAGGAAGAGCTGTGATCATGGAAACCCGTTGTTCGAACTCTGAGTTTATGTCTATGATTCTTTGTGTTTTATTTTCCTCTGAATGCATGTAGTTGGGCACGAAGCCCTAGGTTTTTTCTGACTGTTTTTTCGGATTCTAGCACTGTTGTAACTATTGGAAAGTTTGAATGTTTTAAATAAATCTCTAATCAGAGTGAGTTTTGGAAATGTATTTGCCTTGGAACAGGTGCTTGGAAACAGGAACAGGTTTCAGGAATTTTGTTTTGACTTTTCAAATGGATGTTTGTATGTTTTAGTTTTCACTTAGAATCCGAAAACCATTCTTGCATATTGTCTTTAAGTTTTGAACACATGCATTAGGTAAAGGCCTATTTTAGACCCCATTCGGGTCGGGTCTTTACATCTGATCAACCACAGTTGCGATCTCAAAGAACATCTCTATTCGCGATTCGGACGGGCTGCACCATCTGCGTGTAAGCGGCATCTTCGGCGATCTACACGGAAACCACAAAGGAATAGTCCACTCTCGGACTCTTACTGCCAACGAAAGGGGTAACTCATGTATACTATATGCGGAATTGAATTAAAACCCTTAACTTAATGAACTTAGACAAACCTGACTGCCGTGGAGTGCTGATGATTATGGGGACAACAACCTACAAAGCAGGTTAGTCTACAAAATCTATGACTATGTGCTCTGATACCAACTGTAAGAACCTGACCCAAACAGTGGTCCTAAACCCGGTTCTCAATTAGCATGCTTAAAATTTAAAATCGTTTAAGTTAACTTCGAAACTGCTTCACAAGAACATTCATTTATTAAATATGTAGAAAAGCATCCATTCAATAAAACATCATTAAACAAATCCTGGCCAGTATTTAAAACTCAATAATTAAAAATAACTTCTCAAAACAAAACAGTTTCTCTAGCATGCTATCAAGGAAAATATGACTCAGACAGACAAATAGATAGACAGAGTGTCGCAGCTCCCATGATCAGTCAGCTCCCTCCACTAGCCATCCCGGTGCTGTCCCAAGTTACCTGGTGGAAAAACCACAGAAATAAGGGTGAGTACAAATATACTCAGTAAGAATCCCTAACCGGGGTACAATACGATACATCAATCATCTAGCATCCTAGTCTACATGCAAATAGTTACCAACACAGATCTTTGCTCAACGAGTTAACTAGGAAAATCCAGAATCCTCGGAAGTCTCCTACTTCTGGCCTAATGATTGGCTCTCCTAAACAATCCCAAATGACATCCTCGAAGGACTTTCTCCCTCGACCAAATGACCAACTCAAAAGTTGATCCCAAATAGATTTCAGACACCCTCGAGGGTCTTTCTCCCTCGGCCAAATGACCAGCTCAAAAATTGATCACAAATAGTTGTCCTCGAGGGCCTCTTACCCTCGGCTAAACATTTACTTGACAAACGGGAGAGTACCCGAAGTCTGGCTCTAAACTGGAATGGAAGTGGTGTACTCACGAACATTAGCCCGAGAGAGCTCTCTGAACCGGCAACTTACGCGTGTGCTCGTACACCGCATGCCGCAGCAAATCGACATAAATGTAGGGGCCTAGGGAGAAACTATGCGGTCTAGGTAAGCATGCCTAATGAATCGAAAGCGGTGTCACTGAATATAGTAGTGCGAGGCCCTCAGCACTCAGCTGTAGCAGCCTGTACCATCGACCTGAAGCTAAGAATCGGCCAAGGTAGGCTTACACCGTTGGCTGGGCTCCGCTCTAGCAGGCTACAAACTAGGCTTATGCGGATGCAAAAGCTAATTTTCTTCGGCTATCGGGGTGGAAGTAAAGAAAGTTATGCTTCGCACTGAATCCCGAGTGGTGGGGACAAAGTACGTTATGTCCGCTCTCAACCTCTGGATGATGACAACCCTAACAGTTCTATCTAAGAATTCAGAGTAACGATTCCTGTCTAAACATGCTCAATGTTACAAATACACAACCTAGCATGATACTACGAACTTAAAGCAGGAATCACAGGACATGCTGGAAGGACAAACCTAGCATAGCACTAACATGTAGAAACAAAGGTAAACATGCTAGTAGAGATCAATCAACAAGCAGTCCTATCCACTAGTGCTCATAACAATCTGTAAAGACCCGACCCGAATGGGGTTCTAAAATAGGCCTTTACCTCAATGCATGCTTTAAAACTTAGAGAAATAATATGCAAGGTTGTATGCCAGATTCTGGTTAAAACAAAAAGCGGTAAACATCCATTCAAAACAACAACAAAATATCCTGGAACCTGTCCCTGTTTCCAAGTACCTGTTCCAAGCTAAATACAATTTAAAACGTCCTCTGATCAGAGATTTAATTCAACATTCAAATCCAAAAATGGTTTACATCAGGGTCAGAATCCGGAAAAACAACCAGAAAACAACCTAAGGGCTTCGTGCCCAACTACATGCATTCAGAGGACATTTAAGCATAAAAACATAAATAAAAGACTCAGAGTTCTAAACAACGGGTTTCCATGATCACAGCTCCTCCTTCAGCCATCCTGTCTCGCACCATGGTTACCTGTGGAAAACCACAAAATAAGGGTGAGTAACGAATTACTCAGTAAGAATCCCCAACCGGGGTACAATACGATATAAATGGTCATCTAGCAGAAAGGTATACAAGTTATGAATATAAACACCGAAGAGAGCACATAGCTTAAATCCATACATAAACCTCGGATGCCATCTCAGGGTCTTACTCCGGAAAAATCTACCACGCGATACGATCCTATACGAGAAACTAGTCTCGGCCTCAGCCTATCTACTGTCGATACGAAAGGTGCACTGAACTCAAGATCCCGAGGAGCTCTCCGGTCGGCGCTGTAATGAGCGTGTGCGAGCACCGCATGCTGCTGCAAACCAGGGGGTGCCAGGTCTAGTGGCAAGCTGCCTTAGTCCAGTACTCATGCCTAATAATCTCTGGATCGGTGTCACTGACATAGGGGTGTGAGACACGACACGTGAACTATGTCGGCATGTACCACCGCGCACGAGGCTAAGGAACCGGCCGTGGTAGGCTTACACCAGAAGCGGTCCTTGCCCTATCAGGTGGCAATCAAGGTGTAACGGCCCAGTTTTCTATTTCGGTTACCCAGGTGATTTCGGGTCATTATTCGGTTGTTCGGATGGGCCGTTAGAGTTGTTTTAACCCTTAGGGGTATTTTGGTCTTTTGCCCCGGTCGTGGTTTTGAGGATTTTCAAGATTTGAGCCTTTCCCGCCTTCGTCGAAGTTTGGTGGTTGTTGGTTGCAAGACCCAAGAGGTTTGGGCAAGTTGTTTGGGAGTTTGGAGGTATTTTAGTTATTGGCAAAATTAATGGGTTTTTTTAGTGCTTCCTTTGGGATTTGAACCCTTGCCCTAAATGGTTTTGCGAGTTTGAAGGAAAAAGAGTTTTATTAGAAAGAAAAGTTTGTTTGGGCCGGGTTTTGAAAGAGGAAGCTTTGGGAAGGGATTTTAGACCCATTTATTTTAGGAAGAAGGGAAGAAAATCAAGAAAGTCCCTTTCCCCTTGTTTTGCAATCTCTCTCTCTATCTCTCTCTCTCCTAGCCGACCTCACCAAGAAAACCCAACCCTAGCCGCCCAGCCATGCCCTAGCCGCACCACACCGGCCGCATCGGACCGCTCGGCCAGAGCCCGCGGCCGTGCCCGGCCGCTGCGCTCACAGTCGCGCGGCCACCTGGCCAGCCATTCCGCCTAGACGTGCCGTGCCGCCCCGCACTAGGCCGCCCTGCACCGCGCCGCTCGTTGTTGTCCACACGCGTCGCTCAGCGCCTCCCCGTGCCGCTCAGCCCAGGTGCGCCCAGACGCGCCACGCCGTTCCGCACCAGGCTGACCAGACGCGCCGCGCCGCTCCGCTCGCTGCCGTCCAGACGCGTCGCCCGCGCGCTGTCCTCGCAGACCCGACGTCTCGCCCGCGTGCCCGATTCAGCGTGTTCGCTCGCTGCGCGATAGCCAGCGTCTGCACATCCCTGCCTCGCTAGCGCCCGGCGCCAGTGCCAACGCCAGCGCCCGGCCACGCCACGCTTGTCCTTGCAGACGGACAGCCTGCCCTGCCGTGCGAGTTGGGGCATGACCTTGTGTCTTCTCGGTCGGTAATTCCTGAGTCTTTTCTCCTTTGGGTACTAGGCTATTGGCTGCTGTTTATTTAATTAGGTTGTTTTTTCTAAAATGCTTAGGTTGCTCGGTTTCGCTTTAAAGCTCGAGGGTCATTATTTGATAGTGAAAGTTATTTCTGCTCGTTTCCAGGTAAGGATTTCTTACCGTGGTTGTGTGGACCCTGCGATGCTTTCTTGATTGTGCCTTATATGCATGTTTACTTTTATGAACATGATTAGTGGATAGGACAGCTTGTGATTGCATTCCTGCTAGCATGTTTGCTTGTTTGTACATGTTAGTGCCATGCTAGGATTGTTCTTCCAAAGATGCTTGAGATTCCTGCTTTAAGTTCGTAGTATCATGCTAGGTTATGTATGATTGATGATGATTATGTATGTTTAGCCAGGAATCGTTTACTCTATACTCTAGCTAGTGTGTTAGGGCTGTCATCATCTAGAGGCTGAGAGCGGACATAACGTACCTTGTCCCCACCGGTCGGGAGTAGAGTGAAGCATAACGTACATTGCTTCCCCGGCAATGATGTGGATTTAGCTACCACATCGGCATAAGCCTAGTTTGTAGCTGCTAGAGCGGAACCACACCAGCGGTGCAAGCCCGCGCCTTGGCGGTTCTTAGCTTCAGTCGGTGGTACAGTTTGCCGCAGATGAGTGCCGAGGGCGTCGCACTCATCGTGTTGGTGACACACCGCTTCGAGTCTTTAGGCATGCGTGCACAGCCGCGTGTAGTTTGTACTTAGGCCCCACATTTACGCCCGATTCAGCAAACATGATGTGCGCGCAAGACACGCGTTAGTCGCCGGTTCGGAGAGCTCCCTGGCTAATGTTCGTGAGTACACCGTTCCTTCCAGCTTAGAGCCGGACTTGGGTAATCTTTCGATAGTCCAGTTATATAGCGAGGGTAAGAGGCCCTTGAGGACACCCATTGGGATTGGTTTTGAGCCGATCATATGGTCGAGGGAGAAAGACCCTCAAGGGTGTCGGACATCTTTGGGATCGGTTTTTAGGTGATCAATTGGCCGAGGAGAAAAGACCTCGGAGATGTCCCGGATTGGTTATGAGAGCCAATCATTAGGCCTAAGTAGGAGACTTCCGAGGATTCCGTGATTCTCGCCTTTGTAAGCTCGTTGAGCTATGATCCGTGTGTTAGTAATCGTTTGCATGTATACTAGGGTGCTAGATGATGAATGTATCGTGATTGTACCCCGGTTGGGATTCTTCTTGAGTATGTTTATACTCACCCTTATTTCTGTGGTTTTTCACGGGTAACTCGAGACAAAGACCGGACGGCTAGCGGAGGGGAGCCGATTGATCATGGGAGCCGCCAGGCACTCTGTCTATTATTGTTTGCATAATTTGTTCAGCATGTAGTAGGACAGGAGTCCTAGGGGGATGTTTTTAACAGTTATTTAAATTGTATTGTATGATTTCATAAACACTGGCCAGGCTCGTTTTACTTTGTTGGTTTGCTTAAATGAAGGTTGTTGTTTATGTTTTTAAATGTCCCCGCTTTTAAATGTTTTGAAAGGTTTTAAATATGAGCACTAAACCGCTTGATGAAGTATTTAACTTGCATGCTGAGTGAGAACTAGGTTTAGGACCGTATTTTGGGTCGGGTTCTTACATTAGGACCGCATTTTGGGTCAGGTTCTTACACAAGGGCTACTGCCGAACATTCTGAGGACGTGCCGACTGTCGGGGACAAGGCAATGCCTTGTCATCATCCCGACCGTTGGGGCATTTAACAGTCTGCCACCCTCACCCAAGATTGCAAAGGGCTGCCGTTAGGGTTAGCTAAGCCCTAACGACGGATCGGGGCAATCATCGCCTCGTGCGTCGACCACGGATGCAAGTTACGTTATGCATCCTCGCCCGGATGATTCTACCTATTATAATTCTAGCTATAACAGATACAACAAACAATCCAATACGTGCTCAGCAGAAACAACGAACCTAGCATGATACTACGAAGCGAGCGGATAACGAGCATGCGAGCGAACAACCTAGCATGGAACTAACATGAGGAACAACACGAGAATCATGCCAGTCGAAAATTCAGAACAGAGCACCTATCACTAAACATGCTGATAAACACAAACAAGCATACAAACAGCAATCACATATTATATCGCAGGTCCCACACAACTCCGGTAAGAAATTCTTACCTTGGTTGGAAGGCAACTACACACAAAGATCCTATGCTGCGATCGATCCCGAGCTAGCTAATGAGAACCTAACAAGCACAACAATATCATAATCTATAGGCCTAAATATAATAAAACAAACAGGGATCGACACGGGAGCAACTCACACGGCACGGCTGACACGCACGCGATGATGGGCCGCACGTCATTGTCTTATTCTTTGGCGCGGCGCGCCGGGCGTGCGTCTTGCAAGCGCCCGAGGCTGCGGCTAAAGCGTCTTGCACAGCGCTAGGGCGCTGTGAGCCGCGCGCGAACGAAATCTTTGGGCGCTGCGCGAGACAAGCGACGAGGCGGACTGGGCGCGCGGACGGGCGAAGCGAGTGTGGAATGTGCGCGGACGAGCGACGCGATCTGGGCTGCTGCGACAGAGCTGCTGGGCGCTGCTGCTGGTGGGTGCGACAGGCTACGACGGGGCGATGGGCGTCTATGCGTACAGGCTGCTGCTGCTGGGCGATGGGCTGCTGGCTGGTGTCCTCTCGGTTGGCTGCACAAAACATCAAAACTCAGCCTCTCCCTCTTCTCGGCTAGCAAGAACACCCCCCAAAAAGAAGAAGCAAGAGATCGAGACACTTACCCAGGATGACGAACGGACGAAGGAGCTGCTTGGGGAGATGAAACACGACTGGAAGCTTGGGAGGCTAGGGTGGTTTTGAAGAAGAATGAATAATAAACCTAAAATCCCTTCATTTAATCAAATGCACCAAAACCCCAAAGACCCAAAGCTAACCAAGACATGCAGCGGAAAGAGCAACAAGAGCACCCAATGGCTCAACTGGCACACCACCCAACATTCTTCCCGGAGACCTGGGTTCGAACCCCAATTGATACACTTTTATTTCTCAATTTTACTTTTGCATCTCACCATGCCCAAACACATCCACAAACATCAAAATCCTACATAAGACCATCCAATAATTTTAGCAACTGAAAAAGACATAAACGGCCCTGACGGCCCGACCAAAATACCCCTAGGGCATACCTGGAAGATCGGGATGAAAACCTGGGCCGTTACAATATTCCCTCATTTTTATGACTTTCGTCCTCGAAAGTCCTTAAGACTAAAACAACTCAGGATAATGCAATCTCATCTCGTCCTCCCGCTCCTAGGTGGCTTCCTCTGAACTCTGACTCCTCCACTGAACCTTTACCAAACGGATCTCACGATTACACAAGGTCTGCGTCTCACAAGCAAGAATCATCATTGGCTTCTCCTCAAAGCTCAAATCCTCATTCAACTGCAAAGGCTCAAAGTCCACAATGTGCGACGGGTCCAGCACATACTGCCTCAACATCGATAAATGGAAAACACTGTGCACAGCTGACAATGACGGAGGTAGGGCTAACTGATAGGCAACTCTGCCAATCCTTTCCAAAATCTCAAACGGACCAAAAAAACGGGGACTCAACTTCCCACGCTTACCAAACCTCAACACACCTCCCATCGGTGCAACTTTTAGAAACACATGTTGTCCAACCTCAAACTCCAAGTCTCGACGCCGAAAATCGGCGTAACTCTTCTGCCTGCTCTGAGCTGTCAACATACGAGTTCTAATTTTCTGCACTGCACCATTGGTCAACTGTAGCAACTCAGAAGCCAAAACATGCCTATCACCAACCTCTTCCCAGAACACGGGAGACCGGCAACGCTTACCATACAAAGCCTCGAATGGAGCCATCTGAATCGTCGACTAATAACTGTTATTATAGGCAAACTCCATCAGATACAGATACAGGTCCCAACTGCCAGTGTAAAGACCCGACCCGAATGGGGTCCTAAACTAGGCCTTTACCTCAATGCATGCTTTAAAACTTATAAAATAATATGCAAGGTTGAATGCCAGATTCTAATTAAAACAAAATACAATAAAACATCCATTCAAAACAAGAACAAAACGTCCTGGAACCTATCCTTGTTTCCAAGTACCTGTTCCAAGCTAAATACAATTTAAAACGTACTCTGATCAGAGATTTAATTCACATTCAAATCCAAAAATGGTTTATATCGATTAATCGAAATCCGGGCAACAACCGAGAAAACAACCTAAGGGCTCCATGCCCAACTACATGCATTCAGAGGACATTTAAAACATGAAAACATGAATAAAAGACTCGAGTTCAAACAACGGGTTTCCATGATCACGGCTCCTCCTTGACCATCTGTCTCGCACCATGGTTACCCGTGGAAAACCACAAAATAAGGGTGAGTAACGAATTACTCAAGTAAGAATCCCCAACCGGGGTACAATACGATATACATGGTCATCTAGCGAGAAAGGTATGCAAGCTATGAATATAAACACGAAAGAGAGCACATAGCTTAAATCCACACATAAACTTCGGATGCCATCGCAGGGTCTTACTCCGGAATAATCCACCACACGATACGATCCTATACGAGAAACAAGTCTCGGCCTCAGCCTGTCTACTGTCGATACGAAAGGTGCACTGGCTCACAATCCCTAGGAGCTCGGCGCTATAATGAGCGTATGCGCGCGCCGCATGCTCACGCAAACCATGGGGTCTGCGGGGTCTAGTGGCAAGCCGCCCGAGTCCAGATCACCATGCCTAACTAAATCTCGGATTGGTGTCACCGACATAGGGTGTGAGACACGGACACGTGAACTATGTCGGCTGAACCACCGCACTTTGAGGCTAAGGAACCGGTCGTGGTAGGCTTACACCAGGAAGTGGTCCTTGCCCTATCAGGTTTCAATCAAGGGCTACTGCCGAACATGCTTAGGACGTGCCGACTGCCGGTGACAAGGCAATGCCATGTCATCATCCCGACCGTTGGGGCATTTAACAGTCTGCCACCCTCACCCAAGATTGCAGGGCCTACCGTTAGGGTTAGCTAAACCCTAACGGGGGTCGAGGACGAATCTTGCCTCGTACGTCCCTACCGTGGATGCAAGGTACTTTATGCATTCTGGCCCGGATGATGCTACCTATCTGAACTCTAAACTATAACATCAACAGAAAACAATCCAATACGTGCTCAATAGATACAACGAACCTAGCATGATACTACGAAACAAGAACAGATACGAGCAAGCCAGAACGGAACAACATAGCATGGACTAACATGAGAAACAATATAAGAAATCATGCCAGTCAGGAAATCAGAACATATCACCTATCACTAAACATGCTGATAAACACCAACAAGCATACAACAACAATCGCATAATACATCGCAGGGCCCACACAACTCCAGTAAGAAATCCTTACCTGGTCGGAAGGCAACTACACACAAGAATCCTAAGCTGCGATCGATCCCGAGCTAGCTAACGAGAACCTAACAAACACAACAATAATCACAATCCATATGCCTAAATAAAATAAAATAAACAGGGCTCAGCTCGAGAGCAACTCACGCGGCATCTGGCTGCGTGCGGACGGATAGATAAGCGCACGTGCGCGGGCTCTTCTTTGAGCACCGATGGGCGCAGATGGCGCGGGGGGTGCATCTTTGGCGCGAGAGAAGGCGCGCTGGGCTGCGACGCGACGCCGCTGGGATGGCGGCGGCGCGCGCGCGCCGGGCGAGGATCGGTGTCACGATAATTTGCTGCGACACGTTCTTTGGCGTCTGGGCGCTGGGCGATGGGGCTCTTGGTGCGACAGTAGGGGCCGTGTCAGGGAGTCAGGCGTCAGGCGGGAGAGGCTGCTGCTGCTTTGCTCACTGGTTTGCACAACACCAAGGCTCACCTCTTCTTTTCCATACCGGCAAGAATACACCAAACAAAGAAGGAGAAGAGGAAGAGAACTCTTACCCTGGATGACACTCGATCAAAGGGCTGCTCGGGGAGATGAAACTCGGCTTGAAGCTTGGGGGAGTTATGCTTGGGCGGTGTAAATGGCCTGAGTTTTCATCCCGGTCTTCGGTATGCCCAAGGGGTATTTTGGTAATTTAGTCGGGCCGTCGGGGCCGTTTATATCTTTTTCGATTTGCTAAAATTATTGGATGGATTTATGTAAGTTTTTTAGGCTTTGTGGATGGGTTTGAGCATGGATAGATGCAAAAGTAAAAGAAAGGAAATTGTCTTTGCAGTGGGGTTTGAACCCGGTCTCTGAAAGCTTGTGGGGATGTGTGCCAATTGAGCCATTAGGTGCTCTTATTGCTCTTCCCGGGTCATTTTATGGTTAACCTTGGATTTTGGGGTTTTGGGTGCTTTTGGTCAAATGGAAAAAGAAAGGCTAGGTTTTTCTTCTTCTCCAACACATCTCCTAGCCACCCAAGCCAAGTTCTCTCTAGCCTCCTTGCCGATTTTTTCATCCCCTTCGCTGCTCCGTTGCTCAATTTTCATTCCGGGTAAGTCTTCATCTTCTTCCTCTTCTCGTTTGGTTGTTTTGCTGGCCGAAGGTAAGGATGTGTGTGTGTTTGTGTTTGTTGCAGCAACTGAGGTCATATCTGCCACCAGCCGGCCAGATCCGCCCGAGCCGCCGCCTGGAGCCGCCACCGTCGCCGCGGCTCGTCGCGCGAACACTGCAACCGCGCCAGATCTGCTCGCCGTCGCGCGTCCCGATCTGCCCGGCGGCTCCGTCGCCGCGCGCAGCCGAGCCATCGCTCGGCCACCGCACAGATCCGGCCGAAAGCGATTTCGCTCGCCGTCGCCGCCCCCGTCCGTCGCCCCGATCTGTCGCCGTCGCACCATCGCGACGCCAGTCGCGGCCGAGGAAGCCCATCGCCAAGCCGCCGCGCTTCGCTCGCGCCAACCGTTCGCCCGCGCACGCTTCGCCGTGGCGTGCCCATCGCGCGTGTCATGCGCGCCAGCGCGCCAGCCAGCCAGCGCTGCCAGCGCCGCGCCAGCGCCAAACCAACCGCACCAGGCCGCTGCCAAGCGACTTTCGGCCGTGTCGTCGTGCGTGTGAGTGCCCCGAGCCGAGCACGCTTGTTTTATTATATTTTTAGGGCTATGATTGTGATTTCTATTGTGTTTGTTAGGTTCTCGTTAGCTAGCTCGGGATCGATCGCGACTTAGGATTTTGTGTGTAGTTGCCTCCCGCCGTAAGGATTTCTTACCGAGTTGTGTGGACCTGCGATGTTCTATGTGATTGATGTTGTATGTTTGTTTGTGATTATCAGCATGTGTAGTTTAGGTGCTCTGTTCTAAATTCCTGACTGGCATGACTTTGTATGTCGTTCTTTCATGTTAGTCCATGCTAGGTTGTTCCGTTCTGGCATGCTCATATTCATTCTTGTTCCGTAGTACCATGCTAGGTCTGCTGTATTCTTTTGAGCACGTATTGGATTGTTTGTTGATTGTTAAGGCAGGATAGAATTCAGGTAGGTAGCATCATCCGGGCCTGATGCATAAAGTATCTTGCATCCATGGCAGGGACGTCGAGACGATTCTCCGTCCACGGACCCCGTTAGGGTTTAGCTAACCCGACCGGTAGGCCCCGCAATCTTGGGTGAGGGTGGCGGTCGTTAAATGCCCCAACGGTCGGGATGATGACTTGGCATTGCCTCGTCCCGGCGATCGGCACGTCCTCGGCGTGTTCGGTGTAGCCCTTGATTGCCACCGATAGGGCAAGGGCGGCTTCTGGTGTAAGCCTACCACGACCGATTCCTTAGCCTCGGTGCGGTGGTTCAGTGACATAGTTCACGTGTTCGAGTCTCACACCCCTATGTCGGTGACACCGATCCGAGATTTAGTTAGGCGTGATATCCGGATATGGGCGGCTTGCCACTGGACCGGCACCCCCATAGTGCAGTAGAAGCACGCGGTGCATGCTTACGCTCATTACAACGCCCGACCGGAGAGCTCCTCGGGATCTTGAGCTAGTGCACCTTTCGTGTCGACGATGAGAGCGGTGAGGCCGAGACTTGTTTCTCGTATAGGGCGTATTGTGTGGTGTGGATTATTTCGGACTAAGACCACGAGTTGGCATCCGAGGTCCAAGTGTGGACTTAAGCTATGTGCTCTATTCGTGTTTATATTCATAGCTTGCATACACTCATCTAGATGACCATGTGCATCGTATTGTACCCCGGTTGGGGATTCTTCTTGAGTAATTCGTTACTCACCCTTATTTTGTGGTTTTCCACGGGTAACCAAGGTGCGAGACAGGATGGTGAAGGAGGAGCCGTGATCATGGGAACTGCTTTGTCGTCTCTGACTTTTTATTTCTATGACTCTTGTCTTCTTATTTTCCCCTGAATGCATGTAGTCGGGCACGGAGCCCTAGGATGTTTTCTGAATGTTTTCGTGGATTCCTGCTTTATTGAATTTGAGGATGTTTCAAATGTTTTAAGAAATCTCTTATCGAGTGTACGTTTTGGAAATGTATTTGCCTTGAAGCAGTGCTTGGAGACAGGGCAGTTTCACAAAACTATCTTTATTTCTCGATTGAACCTTGATTGTTTTGTTTTAATTGGGAATCCGAAAATTATTTGCATATTGTCCTTTACTTTGAATGCATGCATTGGGGTAAAGGCCTATTTAGAGCCCTTTTTGGGTCGGGTCTTTACAGCGGCCAAGGTGATTTGGAGAAGAAAACACAATAACCCTATTATTTTAATCAAATGCACCAAAACCCAAAGAACTCAAGGCTAACCAAGATATGCCGCGGAAAGAGTAACAAGATCACTTGGTGGCTCAACTGGCCACATCACCCACCTGACTTCCAAGCACCCCGGGTTCGAATCCTAACCAACACACCTTTATTCCTCAATTTTTCTTCTGCAACTCACCATGCCCAAACACATCCACAAAGCATCAAAATCCTACTTAAGACCATCCAATAATTTTAACAACTAAAAAAGACATAAACGGCCCGACCAAATTACCAAAATACCCCTAGGGCATACCTGGAAGACCGGGATGAAAACCTGGGCCGTTACAATATTCTCTCCTTTTTTATGACTTTCGTCCTCGAAAGTCCTTAAAGACTCAAACACTCGGATATCGCAATCTCATCTCGTCCTCCCCGCTCACGAGCAGCTTCTTTAGAACTCAAACTCCTCCACTGAACTTTTACCAAACGGATCTCACGATTATGCAACGTCTTCGTCTCAAAGACCAGATTACTCACAGGCTTCCCCTCGAAGCTCAAATCCTCATTCAACTGCAAAGGCTCAAAGTCCACAATGAACGATGGGTCCGACACATACTGCCTCAACATCGATACATGAAAACACTGTGCACAGCTGACATCAACTTAGGAAAGGCTAACCAATATGCAACTCTGCCAATCCTCTCAAGCATCTCAAATGGTCCAACAAAACGGGGACTCCACTTCCCTCGCTTACCAAACCTCAACACACCTCACATCGGTGCAACCTTAAAAACACGCACTGTCCAACCTCAAACTCTAAAACTCGACGTCGTACATCGGCGTACCTCTTCTGCCTGCTCTGAGCTAACACAAACGAGCTCTAATCTTTTGCACTGCACTGCTGGACAACTGCAGCAACTCATGACCCAAAAACTGACGGGCACTAACCTTCTCCCAGAACACAAAAAACCTGCAACACTTACAATACAACGCCTCAACGGAACTATATGAACTAACAGCTGGGAACTGCTACCCAAGGCAACCTCGCAAAACCAACACTGGTCTCCCGCTGCCTAACCACGGAAACACCAACTCGCAACAAGCTTTGAAGGATCTGGCACACTCCTCCCAAAAGACCATCGGTTAGAGGGTGAAAGCACCACAGGAACTGCACTCGGCTCACAAGCCTCTACGAACGCTCTCCAGAACCACGGTCCTTGAACGCACTGCCTAGAATAACCTTTGTTGCCACATCCTGGTGCCAACAACTCTAGCCCGAAATGCCATGACACTACTCCACAGTAATGACATCTCCACCTGGGCGAGGTGCGAGCTCTAGCTACTGAAACTAACCCGCCAGAAAATCGAACTCACACAACCACCTCAACCAAAAGCCGGCTACAAACCAACAACTTGAGTGCTACAATCTCTGTAGCCTAACCATCCGTACACTGCATAACTACGCCGGTCTACTCAACTCTAGCTCGACCTAGATCACTGACTGAAAAGTCAACCTGCTATCAACAGGGCCCTAGTGGGCTCCCTCCACCAAACTTACCTCCATGCAAGCAACGGAACGAAGCTTGCCTCAAATATGAAACACATCTCACATGTAACGGCCCAGGTTTTCATCCCGGTCTTCCAGGTATGCCCTAGGGGTATTTTGGTAATTTGGTCGGGTCGTTAGGGCCGTTTATGTCTTTTTCCAGTTGCTAAAATTATTGGATGGGTTTATGTAGGTTTTTGAGGCTTTGTGGATGGGTTTGAGCATGGTTAGATGCAAAAGTAAAAATAGAGGAATTTGTGTTGCAGCTGGGATTCGAACCCGGGGTGCTAGGAAGTCAAGTGGGTGGTGTGGCCAGTTGAGCCACCAGGTGATCTTGTTTCTCTTTCCGCAGCATGTCTTGGTTAACCTTGGATCTTTGGAGTTTTGGTGCATTTGGTTAAATGAAAGGAAATTAGGTTTTTGTTCTTTCTTCTCCAAAACACACTTGGCCGCCCAACCCTCATCTCCCAAGCCTCCTTGCGCTTCACTCATTGTCTCTCAAGCCTTGCGTGTGCCTTCTCCCGAGAGACCTCCGAGCAACCCAGTAAAGCGGCCCAGTCGGATCACCCGGCAGA
Organism: Sicyos edulis; assembly: GCA_036507275.1. Classification (NCBI taxonomy): domain Eukaryota; kingdom Viridiplantae; phylum Streptophyta; class Magnoliopsida; order Cucurbitales; family Cucurbitaceae; genus Sicyos; species Sicyos edulis. The sequence goes on from CM071851.1 coordinate 18,311,215, forward strand.
AAGAGGCGCGCCCTTGAGCGGCCAGATCGCCGCGCGCGCCAAGCCGCCCGGACGCGCGGCCCCCCCATCGTGTCCCTCGCCGCGCAGCCAGAGCACCGAGCCGCCAGATCGCTTGCGCGCGCCCGCTCGTCCGCGTCTGCGTTGCAGCCCCAGCGCCCGTGCCGTGCCGCTCGCCCGCCCGTATTCTGCTTGTCCGTTCCGTGCGCTGCGCCCGGCCCGGTGTCGCGCGCGCGTGTGTGCCGGCCACTGCGCCCCATCTGCGCCCAGGCAGCCCTCGCCGTCTTTATCTGCCCGTCCGCGTGTCAGCCGCGCCGCGTGAGTTGCTCCCGAGCCGAGCCTTATTTATTTTATTATATTTAGGCCTATGGATTGTGATTATTATTGTGTTTGTTAGGTTCTCGGTAGCTAGCTCGGGTTCGATCGCAGCTTAGGATTTTGTGTGTAGTTGCCTCCCGGCCAGGTAAGGATTTCTTACCGGAGTTGTGTTGGCCCTGCGATATATCATGTGATGCTGTTTGCATGCTTGTTTGTGTTTATCAGCATGTTTAGTGATAGGTGCTCTGTTCTGAATTCCCGACTGGCATGATTTCTTATGTTGTTTCTCATGTTAGTCCATGCTAGGTTGTTCCATTCTGACATGCTCGTATCTGTTCTTGCTTCGTAGTATCATGCTAGGTTCGTTGTATCTGTTGAGCACGTATTGGATTGTTGTAACGGCCCAGTTTTCCATTCCGGTTTCCCAGGTACTCTCGGTTCAGAATTGGGGCAATCGGTTGGGCCGTTAGAGCTTTTTAACCTTTAAGGGTATTTTGGTCTTTTTGCTCCCCGGTCAGAGGTTGAGGATTTTCAGGGCTTCAGGGTCATTTCGGCCTTCGTTGAGACTTGATTGATGTTGGTTGCAAGACCCAAGGAGTTTGGGTTAATTGATTAGAAGTTCGGAGACATTCCGGTTAATAGCAAAATTAATTGGAAATTAATTGGTCCCATTGAGATTTGATCCCTTGCCCTAATGGTGAAATTGGAGTTTTTAGAAAAAGAGATGTAGTTAAAAAGAAAAGAATTTCTTTAGGCGGGACCCGCAAGAGAAAGCCTTGGGAAGGGAATTTTAGGTCTCCTAACCCTTTTAAAATAGGAAAAAGAAGGAAATTAGGGAAAACCCTCTTTGTTCCCTTGGTAGCCACACACACACACACACTCTCTCTCTCTCTCTCTCTATCTCTCTCTCTCCTAAAACCGAGCCACCCAGCCGAGCCACCCTAACCCAGCCGCACCACTCACCGAGCCACCCACCCACACCGCACCACACTGCTGCTCGGCCCGGCCATCTGCGCCGCACCAGGCCGCTCACCCTTTGCCTCGCCAGTAGGCGCTCGTCTGCAGATCCGGACACCCGCCGTCGCCGCGCCAAAGCACCTCCCGACGTCGCTCGCGGCCGCCCAGCGCCGCATCGCACCGAGCCTCGCCCAGCAGACCCGACGCTAGCCCCCGCGCCGTCCCAGCGAGCCCGCTCGCTCGCGCGTCGCCTCTGCGGCCGATCGCCGCACCTGCCTGCCGTCGTCGTGCGCGCGCGCTCTGCGCGCGTCGCTCGCTCGCCATTGCCGCGCGCCCGCTCCAATGTGTCCGCCTGCCTTGCCGTGCGCCCAGCGCCAGCGTCCCTGCCGCACCAGCAGCGCCCAAACCTGCCCCTTGCTGCCGAGAGCCCGTGTCCTCTCAGTTGGTAATTCTCGAGCCTTTTCCCTTTTAGATTTTTAAGCTGCTGGCTATTGTATATTTATTTAGGATGCTTTTATTATGCCTAGGTTGCTCGGGTTCGTTATAAAGCTCGAGGGTCTTATTTGATTCGTGATAGCTATCTTCCACTTGTTTCCAGGTAAGGATTTCTTACCGCGGTTGTGTGGACCCTGCGATGCTTTCTTGATTGTGCCTTATATGCATGTTTACTTCTATGAACATGATTAGTGGGTAGGACAGCTTGTGATTGCATTCTTGCTAGCATGTTTGCATGTTTGTACATGTTAGTGCCATGCTAGGATTGTTCTTCCAACATGCTTGAGATTCCTGCTTTAAGTTCGTAGTATCATGCTAGGTTATGTGTGATTGATGTTGATATGTATGTCTAGCCAGGAATCGTTTACTCTGTACTCTTAGCTAGTATAGTAGAGTTTGTCATCATCTAGAGGCTGAGAGCGGACATAACGTACTTTGTCCCCACCGGTCGGGAGTAGAGCGAAGCATAACGTACATTGCTTCCCCCCGGCAGCCGATGTGGATTTAGCTACCACATCGGCATAAGCCTAGTTTGTAGCTCACTAGAGCGGAACCACGCTTACGGTGCAAGCTGCCTTGGCGGTTCTTAGCTTCGTGTCGGTGGTACAGTCGCCTGCAGATGAGTGCCGAGGGCCTCGCACTCATGTTCGGTGACACCGCTTCCGAGTCTTAGGCATGCGTGCTGCCCGCGTAGTTTGTACTTAGGCCCCACATTTACGCCGGTTGCGGCGAAGCATGCGGTGTGCGCGCCTGCACGCTTTAGTCGCCGGTTCGAGAGCTCCCCGGGCTAATGTTCGTGAGTACACCAGTTCCTTCCAGTTTAGAGCCGGACTTCTGATGCTTCATGAACGACCAGTTTTTCTTCCCGGTCTTCGGGTATGCCCTAGGGGTAATTTGGTAATTTGGTCGGGCCGTCGTGGTCGTTTGTGTCTTTTCCATTACTAAAATTATTGGATGGTTTTTGTAGGTTTTTGGAGGGGTTTGTGGTTTGGTTTGAGCAAGGTTTGATGCAAAAGTAAAAATAAAGGAAATTGTCTTTGCAGTAGGGGTTTGAACCCGGTCTCTGGGAAGCTTGTGGAGATGTGTGCCAATTGAGCCATTAGGTGCTCTTGTTGCTCTTCTGCATCATTTTATGGTTAGCCTTGGATTTTGGAGTTTTGGTGCATTTGGTTAAATGAAATAGAAATTAGGTTTATTCCATCTTCTTCTCCAAATCACCTCTTGGCCGCACAAGCTCTCCCTCTCCATAGCCCTTGCCGATTCTTCTTTCCCTTGCATCTCCTTGGGTTCGATCTTCATCATTCCGGTAAGTCTTCATCCTCTTCATCTCCTCATTTGGTTTTTGATGTTGGCCAAAGGTAAGAAGTAGAGTGTTGTGTGTGTTTGTGTTGATTGCACGGCCCGGTAGAGAAGCCGCGCGACCATCGTCCATCGTCGCCAGCCACCGCGCCCAGATCTGTTGAAGCGACCACGCCACGCGCCATCGCTCGCGGATCGCCAAAGACGCCATCGCTCACTCAGGTCGCCCAGATCTGTTGAAGCGACCTGCCGCCGCCGCCATCGCTCGCCGGATCGCCCGGACGCCATCGCTCACCAGTCGCCCGGATCGCTTGAAGCGACCCTCCCGCGCGCCATCGCTCGTCGTCGCGTGCGGATCGCGCAGCAGCAGCCAGCGCGCCGACGCCAGCGCCAGCGCGCCGCTGGCCGCTCGCCGCTGCTCGCCGCGCTCCGGCCCAGCGTCGCGTCGCCTGTCGCACGCCAGCGCCGCGCGCCTTCACCGAAGCTGCTCGCCCGCACGCCCAGACGCTCACCAGCGCGCGCGCGTCCCTGCCGTGCATCCGTGCCGTCTTTGTGCGGTAGCGCGGCAGCGCCAGCCTGCCTGCTGCCGCGTGCGGCGCGCGCTGCGCGCCCGACCTGCTGCGTGCCCGGCTTGCCAGCGGCTCCAAGCTCGTGTCGCCGTGCGCGTGAGTTCCCGGCCGAGCTTGGCGCTCTATTGTTGTTTAGACGTTTTAGATGCTGATTATTATGGGTTTGCTAGGTTCCCGCTCGCTAGCTCGGGATTGTTCCGCAGCTTAGGATTTGTGTGTAGAAGCCTCCCGACCAAGGTAAGGATTTCTTACCGGAGTTGTGTGGGCCCTGCGGTATATTTGTGATTGTTGTTTTGTATGCCTGTGTATGATTATTAGCATGTTTAGCCCTAGGTGCTCTGTTCAATTCTGATCGGCATGAACTCTTGTATTGTTTCTCATGTTAGCCCATGCTAGGTTGTTCCATTCTGGCATGTTCGTTATCCGTTCTTGCTTCGTAGTATCATGCTAGGTTCCTTGTATCTGTTGAGCACGTATTGGACTGCATTGAATGAATTGTTATTATTGTTATGGTTTAGAGTTCAAGTAGGTAGCATCATCCGGGCCGGATGCATAACGTAACTTGCATCCCCGAAGCGGGGCGTGCGAGATGGTACTTCGTCCGATCCCGTTAGGGTTTAGCTAACCCTAACGGTGGCCCCGCAATCTTGGGTGAGGGTGGCGGTGTTAAAATGCCCCAACGGTCGGGATGATGACTTGGCATTGCCTCGTCCCCGGCGATCGGCACGTCCTCGGCGTGTTCGGCCGTAGCCCTTGATTGCCACTGTTAGGGCAAGGACCGTTTCTGGTGTAAGCCTACCACGACCGGTTCCTTAGCCTCAGTGCGGTGGTACAGTGACATAGTTCACGTGTCGTGTCTCACACCCCTATGTCGGTGACACCGATCCAGAGATTTAGTTAGGCATGGTGGTCAACACAGGCGACTTGCCACTAGACCCGGCACCCCGAGTTTGCGGTAGCATGCGGTGCGCGCTTACGCTCATTACAGCGCCATCGAGAACTCCTCGGGATCTTGAGCGAGTGCACCTTTCGTATCGTCGTGAGACAGCCGAGGCCGGGACTTGTTCCCGTATAGCGCGTATAGTGTGTTGTGGTATTTTCCGGACTAAGACCACGAGTTGGCATCCGAGGTCCAAGTGTGGACTTAGCTATGTGCTCCGCTGTGTGTTTGTACTCATAACTTGCATACATTCTTCTAGATGATCATGTATATCGTATTGTACCCGGTTGGGGATTCTTCTTTGGTAATTTCGTTACTCACCCTTATTACGTGGTTTTTCCACGGGTAATCAAGCGGGAGAGACAGGATGGTGAAGGAGGAGCCGTGATCATGGAATCGGTTTGTCATCTCGACCATTTTATTATATCATGACTCTTGACTTTTGTTATTTCCCACTGAATGCATGTAGACGGGCACGGAGCCCTAGGATGTTTTCTTACGTTTTATGGATTCCAATATTTGTACTTGTGGATTGTTTAAACGGTTTAAATAAATCTCGATCGAGTATGCTTTTAGAAATGTATGTTTTGGTTGTTGAATGTTTCTGCTTTTTACTTGGGATCCGAAATGTATTTTTCATAATGTCTTTTATTTTCAATACATGCATTGGGGTAAAGGCCCATTTAGAGCCCCTTTTGGGTCGGGTCTTTACTGATTGGTATCGAGCTTAGAGTCATAGATTACGTGAGACCGACCTTTTTGTTGTAGGACGTTTTTCCATGATCATCGGCACTCGGCGCGTCATCAGTGTACGCCTAAGTTTACTATTTGTTGTTGAAAAAGGGTTAAGAATTTACAATACCTTTCATCTAGTGTATGCCTTGTTTGGTGTTGTGTAGCGGAGACAAGCGAGTTCGACTCGTTGTTGGTTTGGGCTTAGTGAGCCATCATGCCAACTTTCCAGCGATCGCGGCGGTTTGTTTAGCGGCTTGTTGAGGTATCCGAGATAGATCTCGGATGCCCCCAGGACATCGTTCGGAGGAGGCGAGCTTAGACTCCGTTGGCCATTTGTGGCCCGATTCTTTGCTTTTCCCCTAGTGAGAGGGTGGAGGTGCTTCGTGCGGTCGCCAAGTATGTTGGTCGCACCCGAGGAGCAGGGCGCTTGGCATGTCCGACCGAGGAGTTGGACCAATCGTGTTGATGTTGAGGCCGCGTCCGGGGTTGTTAGGCCCGCATGCCGAGTTTGGCCCCGCATTGAGTTGCCTAGAGGAGGGGGTAGAGGCTAGCGGCGCCTCAGTGAGACTCCTTGAGCGAGTGTGCTCCACCATGAGAGATTTGATGGCGTGTCTTTAGCTATCGAGAGCGGAGACCAGTGCGATTTGTAGCGCGTAGTGAGGAGTCCGGGCATAGATAGCCCAAATGACAGAGTTTGTTTCAAAGATCTTTCCCCAAAGAGTTTTCTTGTAGCCCCGAGGTTCCGGGAGGGCATGATCAGCAGGTTTATTCAGATACGTTTGTGGCGTTGATGGAGACGCCCGAGTTGGCAAATGGATGCCTGTAGAGCTCGATGTTTTAGTAAGTCCCTCTTGCTAGTAGTAAAGTAGTTGGCGAGTTTGAGTTTAGCATCCGTGTGTGGGATGCCCTGCTGCTCGAGGCCGAGGTGTGCCGTTCTGTCTTTGTTTGGTTCATCGGATGGTGGTGGAAGTCCCTTGTGAGAGGTGGACTAGCGAGTCTCCACCATCGCCCGATTGTTTGGCAAGTTGCCGTGTTAGTGGCTTGAGGCGGATGAAGGGTCATCTTTGCCCCTTGCGAGCTTGCTTTGTTGTTTATCACCCGACTTCCTCGGATGTGGATTTGGTAGTAGTAGCACTTGAGGTGCATTGGTTGGTGTGCCACTTTGGCACTAAGTCTGGTTCAGGCTTGAGTTTGGCTTGGGCATAGCAGATGGTTCTATGTCGTTCGGAGTTCAGTGTACTCCTTTAGCCTTAGATCTGTTTATGGCAGTTGCACCCGTTTAGGTCGTGCCAGAGGGCTAGTTCAGTGGTAGTCGATGGACTACAAGCGAAAGGATGCTCGAGAGGAGCCGGAGCCGGAGCCTTTTCCCAGTGTTACTAGAGGTTGAGTAAGTTAGCAGGTTGGCGGTTGGTAATTGTTTGTGGGCGTGATTCTCGCGCTAGTGTTAAGGCCAAGAGATTTTTCTTTGTGGTTGGCAGTGCGGTCAACTTCCTTCGAGTGCCTTAATCTGAGGAGAGTTGAGCATTGTAGATGCGAGTTTGGTCCAGCAGAGGGACCCTGAGTTGGATGCCATGAGGCGAGTTGAATGCTTTTTGAGGCTAGAGGAGCTGATGCCTTGCGAGAGGATTTGGATGCCTTATGGGTAAGCACCCTTGGTAGAGGCTTGGTATAAAGTGAGTTCGGTTTGGCATGGTTATGCCTTGATAAAGCAAGGTTGCCTCGACTTTGAGCATCGTGTGGAGTTGGAACTTTTGGTGTTCCTTCGGTTGGAGTTCGATTGGAAACCCGAACAAGAGCGGTGGTAGCAAAGCCGCGCAGTTTTTGTTCGCCTTGGCTAAGAGAGTTGTTTGGATCCTTTCCTTGGGTAGAAGCCTTGATGAGAGGCTGATGTTTGAGTAGGAGGACGACGCATTCGGTAGCGTTTCGGGTCCTCTTGGTTTCTAAGGTATTGGAGTTGGCCTGCATGGTTGAGATGCTGGAGAGAGTTGTGCATGTTCAGGCAGTTGGCTGTTAGCTCGTTTGTCGGCAGTGTGTGTCGAGGGTTGCCAAGAACCCTAGGTTGTGGAGAGCCTCTCCGAGCTCGGTCGAGCCCGGTAGTGAGTTTTAGTTGGCAAGTCGGGCCGTGTGGTTCGTAGCCTCGGTTGAGTTGCTAGCAGTCTTGGTAGGCTAGCAGGCCAGTGGTTGTTTGGAGTAGAGTCCGGATTGGTTCCGGTGTGGTGGCAAGTTGATGCTTGGTGTTGACCAAGGTGTGGATTGGAGTTGCTAGAGATTAGTTTTGCTCGTGGGGCGAGTGGTTTGTGCCCTGTTGGTTGTTTTCCTGTTTCCAAGATGTTGAGTTGCCCTTGTTGTTGCCCCGTGAGATTTAGATGTTGTTGCTTTAGTGGAGCAAGACAGTGGCGTTGTGGAGCTCTCTGTCCTTCGGTTGTCTCTGCTTGTAAGAGCCGTTTCCTTCCGGGAGTTGTCGATTCCTCCCGTAGCCATGAGTTAATGGTAGAGGTGTTAGCTTGAAGGAAAAGTTTGTTGGTTGCTTAGAAGCGATCGTTTGTCGGTCATGGACTCTTGGATGGTGTTCTAGAGGCTGCAGTAAGGGTTGTTCGCCTCTTGTGAGTGTTTGGCTAAGATTGGGTTCTCTTGTTGTTTGAGTGCTAGTTCGGTTCTAGATGGAAGGCGTTGCCACGAGGTCGTGTTCTTAGTCGATAAGTTGTGGGAGTTGACCCCTCCTCGGCGATTGAGCAAGTCTTTGTTTGTTTCGGATTGGAGATCCGATTGGTTGAGATATTCCTTGGGTGTTGCTTCCAAGAGAGTTGGTTCTTTGTTGCCTTGGGTTTGAGCAAGTCAACGAGCTTGTGTGAAGTCCGTTGCCCTTCGAGTTTGCTTCTTTGGGAAATTCGTTTCTGTTTTTGTAGGAGTCGACTTAGCTCCGAGTTGTGTATTTGATCGAGTAAGCGCGTGATCACTTGTGAGAGAGGGTCCTGCTTTGTGTTGTTAGCAAGCAAGAGTTGTTTGTCCTCGCAAGAGCGGTGGCTTTACAATGAAGAGTTGTTTCGGCAAGTTGTTGGTTCTTTGGGGATTGAAGATTTCCCTTTCCCTAGTCTCTGTGGTGGTTGAGTTGCTCCTGGATGTCACCTCGAGAGTTAGCTTTGAGGTTGTCGTTATCCGTTTTCCTCGTGAGGTTTCGGGAGTGGAGCTTACGGTTGGAAGTTGAGTTAGGCATAAGCTTAAAGGAGAAGTCCTTTGAGTAGTCGGTTGGATTTTAAGAGTTGAGAGGTAGCTTGGAGGCGAGTGTCGCTCGTTATAAGTTTGGGTTGAGTTCTGCGAGCAAGCCCTTCTCGGGCTTTGACCCTTGTTGTGCGCTCGCAGCTTGGAGTAGCAGAGCCGTTTGAGTGGGTTGGCACGGAGGTGCCATGGCTTTGGTTGGTAAAGCCATTGAGCTATTTTCCTCAAGGTGTTGTGCCGTAGAGAGGCTGCGTGATGGTTTAGTCCTTGCAGCCCGAGTTTTCCTTGAGAGGAATTTTGGTGGTTTCCTTGCCTGGCAGTGTTTTCTTTGGCGATTGCTAGTAGATTTGCATGGAAACGTTTGCTTTCGGCCGTTTGGTTTTACGGAATCTGGAAGGTTCAGTTGTTTGGCCGATTTGTTGAAGGGCTGAGTTTTGTTTGTTGTCACCGTGAGCTTCCAGAGGAGTTTAGCGGAGCGTGGTGTAAAGTTTCAGCTTTTGACCATCGTCGAGTTTCTTTGTGAGTAGCACCGTTTTAGAGTTGGTGCGAGTTGAGGACGTGGTTTGCCGTCTGTTCCCTTGTAGTTCAGTGGCCCAGTCTGGATGGCATTGTGGCCTTGAGTTTTGAGAACCCAAGAGAGTTTTGGTTCTCGAAGAGGGCTTGTGTGTTGGATTTCCCGAGCGATTGGGACCATGTCTGTTTCTGATGGAGTTTGCCTATAACAACGATTATCGATCGACGATCTGAGATGGCTCCATTCGAGGCTTTGTATGGTAAGCGTTATCGGGTCCCCGTGTTCGGGAAGAAGTTGGTGTTAGACGTGTTTTGGGTCCCGAGGTACTCTGATTGACCAATGGTGCGATCTGAGAAGATTAGAGCTCGTATGTTGACAAATTTCGAGAGAGCAGTAGAAAAGTTACGCCGATGTTCGGCGTCGAGTTTTAGAGTTTGAGGTTGGGCAAAGGCGTAGTTTTAAGGTTGTGCCGCTTGTGAGTTGTGTTGAGGTTTGGTAAGCGGGAGAAGTGGAGTCTCCTGTTGTTGGACCATTTGAGATTCTCGAGAGGATTGGCGAGTTGCATATTGGTTAGCTTTTTCTGTCATTGTCACCGTGTGCGGTTCTCTCATGTATCGGTGTGAGGCGGTATGTGTCGGACCCATCGCTCATTGTGGACTTTGAGCCTTTGCACTGAATGAGGATTTGAACTTCAAGGAGAAGCCGTGAGGATCCTTGCCTTTGAGACCAAGACGTTGCGTAATCGCGAGATTCGTTTGGTAAAGGTTCGATGGAAGAATCGGGGTTCGAGGAAGCCACTTGGGAGCGGGGAAGACGAGATGAGATTGCATTACCCCTGAGTATTTTGTCTTAAGGACTTTCGAGGACGAAAGTCATAAAAAGGAGGGAATATTGTAACGACCGGTGTTTTTCTTCCCTGGTCTTCCGGTATGCCCTAAGGGTAATTTGGTAATTTGGTCGGGCCGTCGTGTCGTTTGTGTCTTTTCGATTACTAAAATTATTGGATGGTTTTTGTAGGTTTTGGAGGGGTTTGTGGTTTGGTTTGAGCAAGGTTTGATGCAAAAGTAAAAATAAAGGAAATTGTCTTTGCAGTAGGGTTTGAACCCGAGTCTCCTGGGAAGCTTGTGGAGATGTGTGCCAATTGAGCCATTAGGTGCTCTTGTTGCTCTTCTGCATCATTTTATGGCTAGCCTTGGATTTTGGAGTTTTGGTGCATTTGGTTAAATGAAATAGAAATTAGGTTTATTCCATCTTCTTCTCCAAATCACCTCTTGGCCGCAAGCTCTCCTCTCCATAGCCCTTGCCGATTCTTCTTTCCCTTGCATCTCCTTGGGTTCGATCTTCATCATTCCGGGTAAGTCTTCATCCTCTTCATCTCCTCATTTGGTTTTGATCTTTGGCCAAAGGTAAGAAGTAGAGTGTTGTGTGTGTTTGTGTTGATTGCGGCCCGGTAGAGAGAAGCCAGCAGCGACCATCGCCGCCGCCAGCCCCTCGCTCGAGATCTGTTGAAGCGCCGCCGCCGCACGCCATCGCTCGCGGATCGCCAAAGACGTCATCGCTCACCGGTCGCCCGGATCTGTTGAAGCGACCTGCCGCCGCCATCGCTCGCTGGATCGCCCGGACGCCATCGCTCACCAGGTCGCCCGGATCTGTTGAAGCGAGCCCTCCCGCACGCCATCGCTCGTCGTCGTGCGGTCGCTGCGCAGCGAGCGCCAGACGCCAGCGCCGCGCGCGCTTCGCGCCGCGCTCGCTCCGCCGCGCCCCAGCGCGCGTCGCGCTGTCGCCGCGCCAGCGCCCGCAAGCGCCGCCGCCGCCGCTCGCCGCGCGCGCCCCGACGCTCACCGCGCGCGCGACCGCTGCCGTCTCATCCGTGCCGTCTTTGTGCGGCGCCAGCCTGCCGTGCCCGGTAGCGCGCTGCGCCCGCCTGCCGTGCCAGCTTGCCGGCCTCCAAGCTCGTGTCGCCGTGCGCGTGAGTTCCCGAGCCGAGCTTGTCATTCTATTGTTGTTTAGACGTTTTAGATGCTGATTATTATTGGTTTGCTAGGTTCCCGCTCTCTAGCTCGGGATTGTTCCGCAGACTTAGGATTTTTGTGTAGAAGCCTCCGACCAAGGTAAGGATTTCTTCCGGAGTTGTGTGGGCCTGCGGTATATTTGTGATTGTTGTTTTGTATGCACTGTGTATGATTATTAGCATGTTTAGCCCTAGGTGCTCATTCAATTCTGATCGCATGAACTCTTGTATTGTTTCTCATGTTAGCCCATGCTAGGTTGTTCCATTCTCGCATGTTCGTTATCCGTTCTTGCTTCGTAGTATCATGCTAGGTTCCTTGTATCTGTTGAGCACGTATTGGACCGCATTGAATGAATTGTTATTATTGTTATGGTTTAGAGTTCAAGTAGGTAGCATCATCCGGCCGATGCATAACGTAACTTGCATCCCCGAAGAGGGGCGTGCGAGATGGTACTCGTCTTCGATCCCGTTAGGGTTTAGCTAACCCTAACGGTGGCCCCGCAATCTTGGGTGAGGGTGGCGGTCGTTAAATGCCCCAACGGTCGGGATGATGACTTGGCATTGCCTCGCGTCCGGCGATCGGCACGTCCTCGGCGTGTTCGGCCGTAGCCCTTGATTGCCACTGTTAGGGCAAGGACCGCTTCTGGTGTAAGCCTACCACGGCCGGTTCCTTAGCCTCAAAGTGCGGTGGTACAGTGACATAGTTCACGTGTCTAGGTCTCACACCCTATGTCGGTGACACCGATCCGGAGATTTAGTTAGGCATGGTGGCTCAACACGGGCAGCTTGCCACTAGACCCGGCACCCCTAGAGTTTGCGGTGAGCATGCGGTGCGCGCGCTTACGCTCATTACTGGTAGCCCATTGGAGAGCTCCTCGGGATCTTGAGCGATTGCACCTTTCGTATCGTCGATGACAGCCGAGGCGGGACTTGTTCCGTATAGCGCGTATAGTGTGTTGTGGTATTTTCCGGACTAAGACCACGAGTTGGCATCCGAGGTCCAAGTGTGGACTTAGCTATGTGCTCCGCTCTGTGTTTGTACTCATAGCTTGCATACATTCTTCTAGATGATCATGTATATCGTATTGTACCCGGTTGGGGATTCTTACTGGTAATTCGTTACTCACCCTTATTCGTGGTTTTCCACGGTAATCAAGGCGGGAGACAGGATGGTGAAGGAGGAGCCGTGATCATGGAATCGGTGTCATCTCTCGACCATTTTATTATATCATGACTCTTGACTTTTGTTATTTCCCTGAATGCATGTAGACGGGCACGGAGCCCTAGGATGTTTTCTTACGTTTTATGGATTCCAAATATTTGTACTTGTGGATTGTTTAAACGGTTTAAATAAATCTCGATCGAGTATGCTTTTAGAAATGTATGTTTTGGTTGTTGAATGTTTCTGCTTTTACTTGGGATCCGAAATGTATTTTTCATAATGTCTTTTATTTTCAATACATGCATTGGGGTAAAGGCCCATTTAGAGCCCCTTTTGGGTCGGGTCTTTACAGGTACTCTCCCGATAGTCCAGATTTATAGCGAGGGTAAGAGGCCCTTGAGGACACCCATTGGGATTGGCTCTTGAGCTAATCAATTGGTCGAGGGAGAAAGACCCTCGAGTTTCGGACATCTTTGGGATCGGTTTTTAAGCTGATCAATTGGCCGAGGGAGAAAGACCCTCGGAGATGTCCCGGGATTGGTTATGAGAACCAATCATTAGGTCGGAGGTAGGAGACTTCCGAGGACTCCAGATTTTCCTTGTGAGCTCGTTGAGCTGAGATCCTTGTTGATAACTGTTAGCATGTGTACTAGGTTGCTAGATGATTGATTGCATCGTATCGTACCCCGGTCGGGGATTCTTCTTGAGTATGTTTATACTCACCCTTATTGTGGTTTCTTCCACGGGTAACTTGGGACAAAGACCGAGGGCGGCTAGCGGAGGGAGCCGGAGATCATGGATCTTTGCGACACTCTATCGTGTCTTATTTTACTATTTTTTTATTTCAGCATGTAATTGGACTTGGGTCCGTAGGGAAAACTTATGATTTGAACTATTTTACGTTTTTTAGGAAAGTCTTGATCATCATCGCTTTTAATTTGAATGGATCGTTTTGCCTAATGAATGTTTACTTTGTTTTTAATGTTTTCCACTCTTATCTTTGAAAAGTTTTACAAACCGACCACAATTTGGGGTCCTTTTATGCTTTTCACTTGCATGCTCAGTAAAGATCTAGGTTTAGCACCGTTTTCGGGTCGGGTCTTTACAATTGTTTTGGATTGTTTGTTGTTGATATTATAGTTTAGAGTTCAGGTAGGTAGCATCATCCGGGCCGGATGCATAACGTAACTTGCATCCACGATGGGGGCGTGCGAGACGGTACTCGTCCTCGATCCCGTTAGGGTTTAGCTAACCCTAACGGCCGCCCCGCAATCTTGGGTGAGGGTGGCGGATCGTTAAATGCCCCAACGGTCGGGATGATGACTTGGCATTGCCTCATCCCCGACAGTCGGCACGTCCTCAGCGTGTTCGGCCGTAGCCCTTGATTGCCACCTGATAGGGCAAGGATGGCTTCCTAGTGTAAGCCTACCACGACCAGTTTCTTAGCCTCAAAAGGTGGTTCAGGTGACATAGTTCACGTGTCCCGTCTCACACCCCTATGTCGGTGACACCGATCCGGAGATTTAGTTAGGCATGGTGGCTGGGCACGGCGGCTTGCCACTAGACCCGGCACCCCATAGTCTGCGGTAGCATGCGGTGCGCGCGCTTACGCTCATTACAGCGCCGACCGGAGAGCTCCTCGGGATCTTGAGCTAGTGCACCTTTCGTATCGACAGTAGACAGGCTGAGGCCGGGACTTTTTTCTCGTATAGGGCGTATTGTGTGGTTGATTTTCTGGACTAAGACCCTGAGTTGGCATCCGAGGTTAATGAGTGGATTTTAAGCTATGTGCTCTATTCTGTGTTTATATTCATAGCTTGCATATCTTTCGGCTAGATGACCATGTATATCGTATTGTACCCCAGTTGGGGATTCTTACTGAGTAATTCGTTACTCACCCTTATTTTGTTGTTTTCCACAGGTAACCGAGGTGCGAGACAGGATGGCTGAAGGAGGAGCTGTGATCATGGGAACTAGTTGTCAAACTCTGATTTTATGTTATGACTCTTTGTCTTTTTATTTCCTCTGAATGCATGTAGGCGGGCACGGAGCCCTAGGTTGTTTCTGAATGTTTTTACGGATTCCAGTACTGTTGTAACTGCTGAAAGTTTTGAATGCTTTAATAAATCTCTGATCAGAGTAAACTTTTGGAAACGTATTTATCTCGAAACAGGTGCTTGGAGACAGGGACAGGTTTCAGGAAATTGTTTTGACTTTGAATTGCATGTTTGAATGTTTTGGTTTTAATTGGAATCCAAAAGCCATTCCTGCATATTGATTTTAGTTTTGATTGCATGCATTGAGGTAAAGTCCCATTTAGAGCCCTTTTTGGGTCGGGTCTTTACATCACAAGTCCAAACGATAACACATATAGGCTTAACCCTCTAGCTTAGGCTTATTGCACCATTCCACCGAAACTTCACAAACGGGATGCCACTACCCGGTTAACACCAACTACCAAGAACAAGAATACCAACAATGACTGGCAGAGCACAAGCTACACTAACTAGCAAGGATCCCTCAATAGGTCAAGACCCTAATCCAGCCACAATGGTCCAACCTCAACCCACAACTGATACAAAGGGGGTTCTTCAACTACAAGGTGCAACAGCTCCCAGGCCAAACACACCAAGAACCTTAACCGACTAGGCCAAACACTCATAGGAGGCAGAACAACCCTTACTGCAACTTCCAAAACACCACTCAAGAATCCGCTTAACTGGACAAACAACTGCTTCCAAGCAGCCAACAAACCTTTCCCTCTTGCTAGCACCACTGCCATCAACTCCAAGACCAAGGGAGTAACCTGACAACTCCTAAGAGGAAACGGTTCTTACAAGCGGACAACCGAAGGATAGAGAGCTCCACACACGCTCGCTGTCTTGCTCCTCTAAAGCAACAACATCTAAGTCTCACGGAGGCAACAACAGCGGGTCCACCACAGACTGAACCTCCAACCACACACTAGTCAAGACTCACCTCCAAATGTCAAAGGGGGCAACTCTCAACATCCTGGAAACAGGAAAAACAATCGACAGGGCACGAACCACTCGCCTCAAGAGCAAAACTAACTTCTAGCAACTCAAAACCACACCTTGGTCAACACCAAGCACCAACTTTCCACCACACCGAAACCAATCCGGACTCTACTCCAAACAAACTCTAGCTTGCGAGCCTACCAAACCTGCCAGCAATTCACCCGAGGTCTACAACCTACACGACTCCGGCTTGCCAACTGAACTCACTACCTGGGTCTAACTGAGCTCTGGTGAGGCTCTCCACAACTAGGGTTCTTCGGCAACCCTCGACACACATTGTCGTCTAACGGTCTAACAGCCAACTGCCTGAACAACAACTTTTTTTCCTAGCATTACAACTATGCTGGCCTGCACCGAACCTCGAAACCAAAAAGATCAGAAACGCTTCAGAATGTGTCATCCTCCTACTCAAAGCATCAGCCACATCGTAGCTTCCACCCAGGGTAAGGATTCCGAGCAACACCCTTAGCAACTACGGTCAGGACTACGTGGCTTCGCTACAACCACCATTTGTTCAGTACCATATGAACTCCAACCATGTTCAACAAGAGGTTCCACCAACCAAGCTTAGGTCCAACTAAACCAAACTTGCCTAAGCAACAACCCGACTACGAGCACGGTATCCTTACAACCTCAACTAAAGCCTTACAACATCCACCTGGAGTCCAACTTCTCCAAGAACTGAGCACCAGTTCTCCAATGCAAACCCTACATGGTTCTGAAACTCTCGCCACCAGAATGAACTACACAGAAACACACTTATGTGCACAACTCCCAACCTTCCTTTAGAGATCCAAGACTAACAGGCGCTTTCTAAAAAGGCAACAACTAACTTCCGACAGGGATGCAATCAACCAAAAGAACACCAAAAGTTCCATCCCACACGATACTCAAAGCTGTGGCAACCTTGCTCTACTAAAGCATAACAATGCCAAACCGAACTTACCTTATACCAAGACTCTACCAAGTGTGCTTTACAGATAAGACATCCAACTCATCTCATGAGGCATCTAACTCATCTCATAAGCATCCAACTCATCCCACAAGCATCCAACTTACCTCATAGGCATCCAACTCATCTCATAAGCATCCAACTCATCTCATAAGCATCCAACTCATCTCATAGGCATCCAACTCATGGTCCCTCTGCTGGACCAAACTCGCATCTACAATGCTCAACTCTCCTCAGATTTTGGCACTCGAAAGTAGTTGACCGCACTACCAACCACAAAGATCTCTTGGCCTTAACACTAGCGTGAGACTCACGCGCACAAACACTTACCAACCGTCAACTTGCTGACTTACTCAACCCCCGGTAACTCTGGGAAGAGGCTCCGACTCCTCTCGAACATCCTTTCGCTTGTAGTCCTACGACTACCACTGAACTAGCTCTCTTGCACGACCTAAACAGGTGCAACTGCCATAAACGGATCCAAAGGCTAAAGGAGTGCGCTGAACTCCGGACGAATTATGGAACCATCTGTCCTACTCGTGCCAAACTCAGGCCTGAACCAGACTTAGTGCCAAAGCGACACACCAACCAATGCACCTCAAGTTCCACTACTACCAAATCCACATCTTACTACAAATGAGGCCAGCAAGGTCACAACCTCAAGTGACAAAAACTATGGCTAGCCATACAAGGGCTCAAAACTCAAACAACCCTACCTATGGCATTTCATCAAACTGAAGTCTCACTGCCTACTCTTGCATCTCCACATGATGCTCTACTAAACTTTGGCCGGATCTCTCAACATGCAGCAGCTAGCCCTACTCTAGGGGCTCACCATAAGAAGAGTGCTCAACTCTACTAGACAACTGAGGAAACCACCAACGGATCAAGTCCGATGGGAACACTGCTCGTTGCACCCTTAACCACAAGGTTCCGGCTTACTGGCTGCAAAACAACAACAATTAACAAGAGTACAAAGATGTCTCAGCAACCTCCTTGAAGGCTACCAACTCTGCAGCTACTCACTGGGCAATCAAACAATCTGCTAAGGTTCAAGATCAACACTTGAACTACCCAGGCTAGACCACACTGGAATCTGCTCCACAAGCATCAACATGAGAAAAGCCGTAGCTAACTCCTCTCCTGGAGTGGTACTCCAGGGCAAATCACCTCCACCCTCTCTCTAGGGGAAACCTAACAACTGGGCCACAAGTGGCCTACTGGAGTCTAATCTCTGCCTCCCTCTGGGACGATGTCCCAGCGGTATCTGAATCTATCTGGATACCCTGACTAGCTGCTATCATACTTCTTACACTACGGGAAGTTGGCATGATGGTGCTCTAGACCCAAACCAACAACGAGTCAGAACCTGCTCGTCTCCGCTCCACAACACTAAACAAGGCATACACTAGATGAAAAGTATTGTAAATTCTTAACCCTTTTCTAGAATTGTAAACTTAGGCGTACCTGATGACTGTCGGAGTGCTGATGATCATGGAAAAACGACCTACAACAAAAGGTCAGTCTACATAATCTATGACTATGAGCTCTGATACCAACTGTAAAGACCCGACCCGAATGGGGTCCTAAACTAGGCCTTTACCTCAATGCATGCTTTAAAACTTATAAAATAATATGCAAGGTTGAATGCCAGATTCTAATTAAAACAAAATACAATAAAACATCCATTCAAAACAAGAACAAAACGTCCTGGAACCTATCCCTGTTTCCAAGTACCTGTTCCAAGCTAAATACAATTTAAAACGTACTCTGATAAGAGATTTAATTCACATTCAAATCCAAAAATGGTTTATATCAGTGTCAGAATCCGGGCAACAACCAGAAAACAACCTAAGGGCTCCATGCCCAACTACATGCATTCAGAGGACATTTAAAACATGAAAACATGAATAAAAGACTCAGAGTTCGAAACAACGGGTTTCCATGATCACAGCTCCTCCTTCAGCCATCCTGTCTCGCACCATGGTTACTGTGGAAAAAACACAAAATAAGGGTGAGTAACGAATTACTCGGTAAGAATCCCAACCGGGGTACAATACGATATACATGGTCATCTAGCAGAAAGGTATGCAAGCTATGAATATAAACACAGAAGAGAACACATAGCTTAAATCCACACATAAACTTCGGATGCCATCTCAAGGTTTTACTCCGGAATAATCCACCACACGATACGATACTATACGAGAAACAAGTCTTGGCCACACCGCTGTCTCATCGATCTGAAAGGTGCAATCGCTCACAATCCCGAGGAGCTCTCGATCGGCGCTATAATGAGCGTATCATGCGCCGCACGCATGCTCTCCGCAAACCATGGGGTCTGCCGGGTCTAGTGGCAAGCTTTTGAGTCCGATCACCATGCCTAACTAAATCTCCTGGATCGGTGTCACTAACATAGGGTGTGAGACACGGACACGTGAACTATGTCGGCTGAACCACCGCACTTTGAGGCTAAGGATCCGGTTGGGGTAGGCTTACACCGGAAAGCTGTCATTGCCCTATCAGGTGGCAATCAAGGGCTACTGCCGAACACGCTGAGGACATGCCGACTGCCGGGGACAAGGCAATGCCATGTCATCATCCCGACCGTTGGGGCATTTAACAATCTGCCACCCTCACCCAAGATTGCAGGGCCTACCGTTAGGGTTAGCTAAACCCTAACGGGGTCCGAGGCGAATCTTGCCTCGCTTCGCACGTCCCTACGTGTGGATGCAAGGTACTTTATGCATCCTGGCCCGAATGATGCTACCTATCTGAACTCTAAACTATAACATCAACAGCAAACAATCCAATACGTGCTCAATAGATACAATGAGCCTAGCATGATACTACGAAGTAAGAACAGATACGAGCATGCCAGAACAGAACAACATAGCATGGACTAACATGAGAAACAATATAAGAAATCATGTCAGTCGGGAAATCAGAACAGATCACCTATCACTAAACATGTTGATAAACACAAACAAGCATACAACAGCAATCGCATAATACATCGCAGGGCCCACACAACTCCGGTAAGAAATCCTTACCTGGTCGGAAGGCAACTACACACAAGAATCCTAAGCTGCGATCGATCCCCAGCTAGCTAACTAGAACCTAACAAACACAACAATAATCACAATCCATAGGCCTAAATATAATAAAATAAATAGGGCTCGGCTCGGGAGCAACTCACGCTGCACGGTTGACGCGCGGACGAACAGGCTGCACGTGCGGGGCTGCTGCTGGGCGCTGATGGGAGCAGATGGGAGGCAGGGGCTGCGCGCTGGGTGCTGACGATAGCAGATGGGCGGCAGGGGCTGCGCGCTGGGCGCTCACGGGCGCAGATATGCCGCGGAAAGAGTAACAAGATCACCTGGTGGCTCAACTGGCCACACCACCCACCTGACTTCCTAGCACCCCGGGTTCGAATCCCAACCAACACACCTTTATTCCTCAATTTTTCTTTTGCATCTCACCATGCCCAAACACATCCACAAAGCATCAAAATCCTACTTAAGACCATCCAATAATTTTAACAACTGAAAAAGACATAAACGGCCCTGACGGCCTAACCAAATTACCAAAATACCACTAGGGCATACCTAAAAGACCGGGATGAAAACCTGGGCCGTTATAGCCCGAGAAGTCCAACACACAAGCCCTCAACATATCCTCAAGAATCTGGTTCATCCTCTCAGTCTGACCATCTGTCTGAGGGTGAAAAGTTGTGTTGAAGCTGCACTCAATGCCTAAACCTTTCTGGAGCGCCCTCCAGAAACGAGAAGTGAACCGCGAATCACGGTCAGACACAATCCTCACATGCACACCATGGTAACAGATGATCTGCTCCAAAAACAACTGCGCCCACTGTTCCACGGTATAAGTGTCTCTACCGGGAATGAAGTGTGCACTCTTAGTCAAGCGGTCGACTATCACCCAGATCTAAGAGAACTTCCTCGGAGTCCTCGGCAAACCAGAAATAAAGTCCATGGAGATCTCCTCCCATTTCCACTGAGGCACACTCAGCGGCTGCAACAAACCGGCTGGTCTCTGCCTGGGTGCCTTCACCTAATGACAAGTGAGACACCGACTGACAAACTCTGCAACGTCTCTCTTCATACCCATCCACCAGAACGTCTGCTTAAGATCCTGATACATCTTGGTACCCCCGGGGTGCCAAGAAAATAGAGAACTGTGGGCCTCTGAGAGCAACTTTGCTCGCAATCCTGCAACCTCCGGAACACACAACCGACCTTTGTAAGTCAACCCACTTTCTGGTGAATACACGAAGTCAAAATCTCCGTCAGCACTAACTTTGTCAAACAATCTCTTAAGTGCGGGGTCACTCAGGTGGCTATCGATAATCTGCTGTCTGATCGACGGCTGAACTGTCAACTGAGCTACTCTGGCGGTAACCTCACCAAACAACACTGCAACCTCGGCCCGCTCGAACTCTTTCTGCAATCTGGGCTTGGAACTCAACAACGCCGCGGAGTGCGACGTCTTCCTACTCAAAGCATCAGCCACAACATTGGCCTTACCCGGATGGTACAAAATCTCGCAGTCATAATCCTTTACCAACTCCAACCACCTTCTTTGCCTCATATTCAACTCCTCCGACGAGTAAAAGAGATACTTGAGGCTCGGTGATTAGTAAACATCTCGAATCCGCTCACCATACAGGTAATGCCTCCAAATCTTGATGCAAACACTCATCGCGCCAACTCCATATCATGAGTCGGGTAGTTACGCTCATACGGCTTCGGTGACGGGAAGCATAAGCAATGACCTTCCCGTCTTTGCATCAACACACAACCTAACCCAAACTTGGAAGCATCAGCAGAGACAACGAAACCACCTGTCCCCTCCGAGATCGCTAACACCGGTCTTGAAGTCAAACTATGCTTGAGCACAGCAAAGCTCTCATCACACTTACCATCCCAAACAAACTCGACACCCTTCCTCGCCGACGAGTGAGGGGCGAGGCTATGGCAGAAAATTCCTTAACGAACCGACGGTAGTAACCTGCCAAACCCAGAAAGCTACGAATCTCGGCAACTGAAGTCAGTTTGGCCCACGAACTCACGGCCTCAATCTTCGCGAGGTCCACGGCTATACCATCTTTCGAAACCACGTGACCTAGGAAGGCCACCTTGTAAAGATCCGACCCGAATGGGGTCCTAAAATAGGTTTTTATCTCAATGCATGCATTCAAAACAAAAGTCAATATGCAAGAATGGTGTTTCGGATTCTAAGTAAAAACTAAAACACATAACATCCATTTAAAAGTCAACATAGATTCCTGAAACCTGTCCCTGTTTCCAAGCACCTGCTCCAAGACAAATACATTTCCAAAACTTACTCGATCGAGATTTATTTAAAACATTCAAAACATCCGGAAGTTACAATAGTGCTAGAATCCTAAAAGCATTGAGAAAAAACAACCTAGGGCTTCGTGCCCAACTACATGCATTCGGAGGAAAAATAAGACATAAAGAATCATAGATAAAATTCGAGTTCGACACTTTTTTCCATGATCACAAATCTCCTCCTTGACCATCCGAGTCTCACACCTTGGTTGCACTGTGGAAAACCACAAAAATAAGGGTGAGTAACGAATTACTCAAGAAGAATCCCCAACCGGGTACAATCACGATATACATGGTCATCTAGCGAAAGGTATGCAAGCTATGAATATAAACACAAAAGAGAGCACATAGCTTAAATCCACACATAATCTTCGGATGCCAACTCGAGGTCTTACTCGGAATAATCCACCTCATGATACGATCCTATACGAGAAACAAGTCTCGGCCTCGGCTGTCTCATCGCCGATCACGAAAGGTGCAGCGCTCAAGATCCCGAGGAGCTCTGCGGTGTATTGTAATGAGCGTATCGCGCGCATCGCATGCTCACCGCAAACCATGGGGGTGCGGGTCTAGTGGCAAGTTGCCCGTGTCCGATCCACCATGCCTAACTAAATCTGGATCCGTGTCAGCGACATAGGGTGTGAGAGACACGGACACGTGAACTATGTCGATCGAACCACCGCACTGAGGCTAAGGGCCGGTCGTGGTAGGCTTACACCGGAAGTCGTCCTTGCCCTAACAGGTGGCAATCAAGGGCTACGGCCGAACACGTTGAGGACGTGCCGACTACCGGGGACAAGGCAATTCCATGTCATCATCCCGACCGTTGGGGCATTTAACAGTCTGCCATCCTCACCCAAGATTGCAGGGCCTGCCGTTAAGGTTAGCTAAACCTAACGGGGATCGGGGGCGAGTCTTGTCTCGTGACGTCCCTGCCGTGTGATGCAAGTTACGTTATACATCCTGGCCCGGATGATGCTACCTACCATATCTCAAACCTATAAACAGATACAGCAAACAATCCAATACGTGCTCAACATATACAACAAACCTAGCATGATACTACGAAGCAAGAACAGATAATGAGCATGCCAGAACGGAACAACCTAGCATGGACTAACATGAGAAACAACATAAGAAATCATGCCAGTCGGAAATTCAGAACAGAGCACCTATCACTAAACATGTTGATACACACAACAAGCATACAAACAGCAATCACATATAATATCGCAGAGCCCACACAACTCCGGTAAGAAATCCTTACCTTGGTCAGGAGGCAACTACACACAAGAATCCTAAGCTGCGATCACTCCCGAGCTAGCTAACGAGAATATAACAAACACAATAATAATCACAATCCATAGGCCTAAATATAATAAAATAAACAGGACTCGGCTCAGGAGCAACTCACGGGAGCACGGTACGTGACGAGACGGACAGTTTGCTGCACGTGAGAGGCTCTTTGTTGATGCGCTGATGGGCGGCGGGATCGCATCTTTGGGTGTCTTTGGGGTGGCGGTTGGGCGTGCTAGCACAGTCTTTGGCGCGGCGCGAGTTCTGGCGAGACAAAGCTCGGGATCGGCGTGCGCGAGCGAGAATGAGCGCAGCGCGCGCGTAAGCTAGCGACCGTCGCGCGTAACGTCGCGAGCGAGCAACGCGATGCGGCGGGCGATCTGGGCATGCGATGGGCTCTTTGGCGATCTGGGCGTCTGCGCCGGGGCGGCGGGCTCTTCTTTGGCGCGATCGATGCACTGCTTTGGTGCGTCGCGGCGGGGGACGATGTGGCTGGGCTCGATCATTTCTTTGCGCTTCTTTGGGCTTCTCTCGGCTAGCTGCAACCAAACACACACACACACACACTTCTTTTCACTTCGGGCAGCAAGAGTGTCAATCGAAGAAGAAGAAGAAGAAGAAGAAGAAGACAAAGAACCTTATCGGAACGACGATCGGACCTCGGGGCTGCTAAGGAGAAGGGACTCGGCTTGGGAGCTAGGGAGAAATGCTTGGGCGGCCAAGTGGCTTTTGGAGAAGAAGACCCAAAACCCTATTTTCACTTCTTTTAATCAAAAGCACCAAAACTCCAAAGATCCAAGGCTAACCAAGATATGTCGCGGAAAGAGTATCAAGAGCTTCCAATAGCTCAATTGGCACGCATCCCAACAGGCTTCCCAGAGACTCGGGCTCGAATCCCAGCTGTTACACAATTAATTCTCTATTTTACTTTTGCATCTCTCCATGCCCAAACACATCCACAAAGCCTCAAAAACCTACAAAAGACCATCCAATAATTTTTAACAACTGGAAAAGACATAAACGGCCATGACGGCCTGACCAAATTACCAAAATACACCTAGGGCATACCTGGAAGACCGGGATGAAAACCTGGGTCGTTACACACCTGCTCCAACCAGAAATCACATTTGGAAAACTTCGCATAAAGCTGGTTTTCCTTCAAAGCTGCCAGTACTCGCCCCAAATGCTCTACATGATCCTCCTTAGTCCTCGAATAGATCAGAATATCATCAATGAACACGATGACGAAGCTGTCCAAAAATGATTTGAACACCCTATCCATCATGTCCATGAACGCTGCTGGGGCATTAGTCAATCCGAACGACATGACCACAAACTCATAGTGACCATATCTAGACTCGAAAAGTCGTCTTAGGAATGTCGGCATCCACGATGCATGCAATCGATGGTAACCGGATCTCAAATCTATCTTGGAGAACACGGAAGCTCCCTGAAGCTGGTCGAACAAATCATCAATACGGGGCAACGGGTACTTATTCTTCACGGTAACCTTATTGAGCTCACGATAATCAATACATAAGCGCATCGAACCATCCTTCTTCTTTACAAACAGAACTGGTGCTCCCCACGGGGACACACTCGGACGGATGAACCCTCGATCTAACATCTCCTGCAACTGAACCTTCAGTTCCTTTAACTCTGCTCGCGCCATACGATATGGAGCCTTCGAGATAGGGAGGGTCCCTGGCTCGAGCTCAATTGTGAAGTCAACCTCTCTCTTCAGGGGTAACCCCGGTAACTCCTCCAGAAACACATCCGCAAACTCCTGCACGACCGGTACCTGATCAACAGTCAGCGAGGGGCGGCTCTCCCCAAACAAGTTGGCTAGGTAGCCCAATGCTCCACGAGCTAACAAACGACGAGCTTTCACAGCTGACACCATCGGCGGGCAAACTTCACCCTGGACTCCACGAAACTTAAAGCTGGGCCGACCTGGCGGCCTGAACACTACTTCTTTCCGATGGCAGTTAATCAACGCGTGGTTAGCAGCTAACCACTCCATACCAAGAATCACATCGAAACCGCTCATAGGCAGGACTATGAGCATAGCTACAAGCAACTATCTGGATGTCTCGATCCGGCCATCCTTAACCTTATCTCTAGCTAACATACTAACTCCTGAAGGAGTTGCAATAGATAACTCAAATCCTAGAGGCTCTAATCTCAATCTAGCATGCTCAGCAAACATAATAGATACAAACGAATGCGTAGAACCAGAATCAAACAAGACAAATGCGCAGTGATCTAAAACAAGAAGCGTACCTGCCACAGCGGCATCTGTACGCTCGGCCTCCAGACGGGTTATAGCAAACACCCGACCCTGCTGCTGCTGCACCGGCTGAGCTGCCATAGCTGGCTGATCACAAGAACGGGCCATATGCCCCTTCTTACCACAACGAAAACACAGCCTGGGCCCTGTCTGACAAACTCTAGTGTGGGCTCTCCCACAAGTAGCACATAGGGAATCTGCCTGGGACCGCCCTGCTGGTGAGGCTGGAAACGGGCCAGAGCTCTACGCTGATCTCGGTTCTGAAACTGTCCTTGGCGGCGCTGGCCGCCTCCCCTGAACTCAAACTTCCTCTTTTGCCCCACTGCAGTTGGGACAGGACTGTAACAGCCCGGATTTCAGTTAAATGTAAAATAAGGTTAAAAAGGTGTTATTTGGAGGACTCGAACCCTTGGCCTCAAAGAGGGTTGGGAGTTTAGAATTAATTAAGGAAAATAAATGCGTCGGCTAGGATTTGAAGGAGGGAAGCCTTGGGAAGGGGTTTTGGATCACCAAGCCTATTTAATTTAGGAAAAGAAAGAACAAAAAAAAAAAGAAAAGAAAAGGGATTTCACCCTCACGCAAACCCTCTCCCCCTCACCCTTGCCGTCGTCGCCCCTGCCACGCCGCATGCATTTGCCACCCAGCACCGCACCGAGAGCAACCCTCTGGCAAAGAGCCACACCGCGCGGTCGCGACGCGCCCGCAGACCAGATTCGTCTGCGCCTTCACCGTGCGCCCAGATGTCGTCTGCGCGCGCTCGCCGTCAGTCGACGATCGCGCTTGCGCCTAAGCGCCCGACACCCAGAGCCCGATCGCTCGTCTGCTCGCCGTCGCAGCCCTTGCCGTGAGTCTGCCTGGCCGAGACAACTTGGTGCCGCTTCTGGTGTCTTCTCGGTTGGTAACTCCCGAGCCTCCACTCTTTTAGACCTTAAGATAAAAGCTGCTGATTGTTTAATTAGGATAATTTTATTACTTGCTTAGGTTGCTCGGGTTCGCTTAAAAGCTCGAGGGTCACTTGTTGGGTGTGATTGTAATGGCCCAGTTTTCTATTCCGGTTCTCGAGGTGCTTCTGGTTCAGTTTCAGTGGTTCGGTTGGGCCGTTAGAGCTGTTTTGTCCCTTAAGGGCATTTTGGTCTTTTGCTCCCGGGCGGGATTTGTGGATTTTTAGGGCTTGAGGCGGCTCCGCCTTTGTCGAGGCTTGTTTGTTGGTGGTCTGCGAGTCTCGAGATGTTTGGGCTAGTCGTTTGGAAGTTCGGTTGTGATTTTGGGTTTTGGCAAAGTGATGGTTGGTTGTGTGCTTCCTTTGGGATTCGAGCCCGGGCCCTTGGTGTTGATTTTGGGAGTTGGATTTAGTGAGTTTTATTTATTGGGAGTGGTTGCTTCGATCGGGTCTCGAAGGAGGAAGCGGAAATGGGATTTTAAGGTTTTGATTTGAATAAGGATGGAAATTAGGATTAAAATCCCTATTTTTCCTTTATTTTTCCCATTTTTCCCTTTTCTTTTCAAAATCACTTTCTCTCTCTCTCTCTCTCTCTCTCTCTCTCTCTCTCTCTCTCTCCCGAGCCTAGCCTAGCCCGGCCCGAGCCCCACTCGCCCAGTCGCCCCGGCCGAGCACCTGCTCGCCCATTTCACCACAGCCCAGTCGCCACCCGAGCTCGCAAACCCGAGATCGCGTCTCGGCCAGAGCCCGCCCACCAGTCGCGTCTCGCCCGGCCGCGATGCGATGCGCTCGTCCGTCCGCACCGTGCCGCCTAGATCTGAGCGCCTCGTGTCGATCGGCGTCCTCGTAGCTCGTCGTGCGGTCGAGCGTCTTAGCTAGCGATCGCGTCGCGCCCGCGCGCCTCGCCTCAGCAAGAGCTCGCCGCTTGCGTTCAGCGTCGCGCCGCGCGCGCCACTGCTGCTCGCCAGCGGCCGTGTCAGCAGCGCGCCCAGCCCAGCCCCTGCGCCCATCTGCGCCCAGCCGAATGCCTCGCCAGTCTGTGCCGCTCGTTCAGCGTGTCGGCCGTGCCTCGTGAGTTGCTCGAGCCGTGCCTGTTATTTTATTATATTTAGGCCTATGGATTATGATTTTTGATGTGTTTGTTAGGTTCGCTTTAGGTTGCTCGGGTTCGATCGCAGCTTAAGTTTCTTGTGTGTTGTTGCCTTACGGCCGGTAAGGGTTTCTTCACCGGGGTTGTGTGGACCTGCGAATAATTGATAGTATGCCATATCTTGTGATTGTATGAAATTCTAGTGGATAGGTTACATGTTTTCTCTTGCTTCCAGTTTGTGTTTGTAGTGGTGTTTCATTATATTAGTTCTGAGCTAGGGTCTTTTATCTTGGCATATTCTGGTTCTTGTTATATTCTCAGCGGATCCATGTTAGTGCTAGGCGGGTGATCCATAATGTAGGTAAGTCCCCCCGATGGGCACCGCCGACTTTGTTCCACTGGTGTGTAAGCCCCCGATGGGCATTATGAGGCTTTGCTTAAGAGTGTAAGACCCCGATGGGCATCTCGGTGATCCTAGCCGAGTAAGACCCGATGGGCATCCTAGGTGTGTAAGACCCGGTTAGGCGGCATTGATAGCTAGAGGTGTAAGACCCGATGGGCATCCATATGTGTAAGACCCGATGGGCATCATTGTTTAGAGGTGTAAGACCCGATGGGCATCCGTATGTGTAAGACCCGATGGGCATCATTGTTTAGCTGGTGTAAGACCCGATGGGCATCCTAGATGTGTAAGACCCGTTGGGCAACATTGATAGCTAGAGGTGTAAGACCCGATGGGCATCCGTATGTGTAAGACCCCGATGGGCATCATTGTTTAGAGGTGTAAGACCCCGATGGGCATCCTTGTGTGTAAGACCCCGATGGGCATCATTGTGTCATTGTATCCTAGGTTTTGTAAGACCCCGATGGGCATCCAGGTGTAGAACCTAGGATAGGCTGTAGTTGAAAGCCCTTGATAGGCTAGCTCTAGTGTTAGCACATAGCCTAAACCTACCGTTTTGCTCTAAGTCATTGTTTGGTTGCTTGTCGGTGTGCTAAATGAGATGTTTTCGTATTGTACCCCGGTTGGGGATTCTTACTGAGTAATTCGTTACTCACCCTTATTTCTGTGGTTTTTCCACAGGTAACCATGGAGCGAGACAGGATGGCTGGAGGAGGAGCTGTGATCATGGGAACCCGTTGTTCAACTCTGAGTCTTGTTTATGTTTATGTTTTAAATGTCCTCTGAATGCATGTAGTTGGGCACGGAGCCCTAGGGTGTTTGCTGACTGTATTTCCGGATTCTAGCATTGTTGTAACTATTGCAAAGCTTGTATGTTTTAAAGAAATCTCTGATCAGAGCAAGTTTTGTAAATGTATTTGTCTTGGAACAGTGCTTGGAAACAGGGGGAGTTTTCGAGAATTTTATGTTGACTTTTAAATTGATGTTTTATGTTTTAGTTTTACTTAGAATCCGAACATCATATTTCAAATTTTCTGTAGATTTGAATGCATGCATTGAGGTAACGGCCTATTTAAGATCCCCTTTCGGGTCGGGTCGTTACAGTGATTGATATTCTCTGCTTGCTTCCAGGTAAGGATTCCTTACCGGGGTTGTGTGGACCCTGCGAATACTTGATAGCACGTTGATTTTTGTAACTGTATGAGTTTCTAGTGGATAGGATTCATGCTTGCTCTTGATTTCATGTTTGTGTCAACAGAGCTGCTGGGCGAAGGGCGTCTGGGCGCTAGTCTTTGGTGCGTCGCGACAGTGCGGCGAGGGCGATGGGCGCGTCTGGGCGTGATAAATTTCTTCTTCTTTGGGCGATGGGTCTTTGGTTGGTGTCCTCTCGGCTGGCTGCACAAAACATCAAAACCCAGCCTCTCCTTCTTCTCGGCTAGCAAGAACACCCCCTAAAATGAAGAAGCAAGAGATCGAGACACTTACCTGGGATGACGAACGGACGAAGGAGCTGCTTGGGGAGATGAAACACGGCTGGAAGCTTGGGAGAGAGAGCTTGGGCGGCTAGGGTGGTTTTGAAGAAGAATGAATAATAAACCTAAAATCCATTCATTTAATCAAATGCACCAAAACCCCAAAGACCCAAAGCTAACCAAGACATGCCGCGGAAAGAGCAACAAGAGCACCCAATGGCTCAACTGGCACACCACCCACCAAACTTCTCGAAGACCCGGGTTCGAACCCCAATTGCTACACTTTTATTTCTCAATTTTACCTTTGCATCTCACCATGCCCAAACACATCCACAAAGCATCAAAATCCTACATAAGACCATCCAATAATTTTAGCAACTGAAAAAGACATAAACGGCCCTGACGGCCAGACCAAATTACCAAAATACCCCTAGGGCATACCTGGAAGACCGGGATGAAAACTTGGGTCGTTACACAATCACAGGCATACAAGGAATCCTTACCTGGAAATATGTAGAAAATAATCACAACAATAAACGACCGTCGAGCTGCAAAGTCAACCCGAACAACCTAGATAATTAATGGAGACAACCCACATTAATTAAGCAAGCTAAGTAACTAAGTCACAGGAGACAAGAGGGTTTGGGAAACTACCTAACACAAGAACAATCCTCGGTAGCAAAGCCTCGGCGAAGGCAAGGCACACGGCGCAAGTGCTAGCTCGACAAGGTACGTGCTGCAGCGAGCGAGCAGGCAGGCTGGCGTGCGGGGCGACACAGGAGGGATCTGGTGAAGGTTGTGCTGCTGTTATGCACGGGCGAGTAGGTTTGTCCTCAGCGAACAGGCTGGCTGGCTACGCGGCTGCACAAGCGGACTATGGGCTGTCTCGGTGCGGCTTCGCGAAGGTGAGACGGACTGTGCATGGTGCTGCGGCGAACCTCGGCTAGGCGTTGCGTGCTTGCAGCTCGGCGAAGGGCGATGGTTCTTGGCACAACTTCTCGACCAAGGGTTGGGCATACAAGGCAGGAAAAAGCTAAGTTAGGTTGAACAACCAGCAAAACGACAGAGATTCACGACGAAAGAAGGAGACTTACCTCACGCTTTTTGGCTTGGCTTCTTGGAGAATCGGCAAGAAAGAGGGATGGACGGTTGGAAGAAGATGATGGTACGACAAGAAGGTGAAGGAGAAAATGGAAGTGCGTGCGGCAAGGGAGAATGAGAAAAATAAAACGATTTTCCTTTTCCTTTTACTTTTAGGTTTACTATTCCTCCCCTGGGCTTTCCCCCTTCGAGTCCCAGCTGCAGCATAACTTTTCTCTTAATTAATCCATTTTATTCCAAGCCTCCAAACTCCCTTGCAGGTCACAGGTTCGAATCCAATCAAGCACTTTTAATTTCTCTAATTCTTTCATTTAACCAAACTACCTCCAAACTTCCGAACAATCAACACAAACTCTTGGAACTTGCAACCAAAAACCGACCAAGTCTCAGCAAAAGACAGAAACAGCCCTGGAACGCTGATTATCCACAAAGTCGGTCCTGAGGGCAAAATGACCAAAATACCTCTAAAGGTCAAAACAGCCTTAACGACCCATCCGAACAACCAAATAATGAACCGAAAGAACTTGGGGTATCGGAATGAAAAACTGGGCCGTTATAATTTTGCAGGTTAATTCGTCCCTATACGATAGAAATTTACCGTTGATTTCAAAGAGCAAATTTCAATATCAACAATTAGTTTAATAATAATAATAATAAAATCTCTCAAAAAACTTAAAAAGTAATTTTTTTATTCCATATTTAAAAAAAATAATAGGGAAAATAGTTGCACTAAAATAGTACAAATTAAATTGCCTCTAAGAAAAAAGTTTATCGCTAAATTGTCTAATATATTAAAGTTCCAAAAATAGTAATTTTTTTATCTCATTTTTTTTTTAAATAATAGGGAAAATAGTTGGACTTTTTTTAATTAATAGGGAAAATAGTTGGACTAAAATAGTATAAATTGAGAATTTTTTTTTAGGGCAAACTAGGTAAACGTCTAAATGTGGGAAAGTATTTAGGAAAATGTCTAAAAACATTTTAAATTCATGTCTACTTTAATTAATATGAAAATGTAATAGTCCAAACTACCCCATCTTAATTTGTTCCCATTTTTTAGTTATAATTATTTTAAATAGCATTCTGTTTTAACTAACATGAGAGATGAAGATTTTGATTTAAATTTTTAAACAAAACAATAAATTAAAAATAATGAAGATCTTCATTCAAATTTTTTTGAATTAAAACAAAGAACTACGTTGGACTTTTTTTAAAACATATTTTATTTTGAATTCTTTTTCCATTCCACAGTATGGTATATCCAACGTTCATAAGAGTCATCCAATGTATAGTATGGTACATCCAATGTCCTCCCAGGTGTTTTAAAAAAGGTGTGAAAAATGACAAAACAATAAACACGTACCTGCCACCTCTGTAGTCATTAATTCGCTTAGCCAAAATTTAGGTTGGACAGCTGAACGGTCGAAACGAAGCCCTAAGGGGAGCTCGAGCTTACCGTCATTCCCTAGACCATCATCGTTCTCCCTGTCCGTCGTGATTCGAGGGTAAAAAGCTTCCGCCCAACCAAGGAATATCGTTGCGTGTCTTTGCCACTCCAACTTGCTTTCAATCGTCCCTGCTCTGTTGTCGGGTCTTGAAGATCTCCTTTCGAATCATCATCAAAGCTAGGAATTTGATTTTCTTGGGTGATATTTAAAGTTTAGATTTCGAATATACTCCCTGGTTTGGTAACATTGCACCTGCCCTTAGCACAATGGACCCCCACGCTAAGTCTGGGATGTACATCTCAGTCCGTGTTTTGATGATGTCAGCCAGGATGCAACAGTCGTTGTACATGCCAGCAGCGAACTCGTTGTACATCCATTGAACATCCCTGTCATCCTTCAGTATATTTTTCTTTTCTCTGTGTGCCCCATCTTTATACAATGTTATATTGATGACTTTGGAATCTTCGTCTAGCCCCATAATTCCCTCGATAGACAATATCGGTAGGGATAGAGAGGTGTTGCATGTGATATCAACAACACCCGTATTATAGTTCGAGTAAATATCTCCCTCATTCCAACTCTCATTAAAGACGACCATAACCAATGTAACATTCATTCGCAATTAAAACAACAACCTTCCTACCCCTTGTAATTTGGTAGAGAAGAAGATAGAATAGGAATTGATTATGGGAATAAGAAAAATATTAGGATATGAGGATCTGGTGCACAACTAGAAATTGGTGGATGCAAAATGTGGAAAATGGTGGCAAATGAGACAATTCAAAATCATAATGATCCTGTGAATTTAGTTTGAGATTGGATGATGAGGTGCTCGAAACGATCTAGAGAAAGAGTGTAGAAATTCTAGTTGTTGTGTGTGGTTGAAACTAAATCTTACATGGGTGGGGTAAATTTGTTTTTTCCAATTTAGAAGGTCCTAAAAGGTGGGGTGTAACTAATTCATAAATGGTGGATTCTATTATTTATTTAAATTAGAAAAATAAGGATTACTTAGGAAGGGTATGAATGGTAAGAATAATTTCTCCCTCTTCCCCCAAATTCGAAAATAGACATCAATTTTAATATTTTCCTAATTAGACATTTACTTAAATATTTTGTGAAATATAGACAAATACTATGATTTTCCTTTTTTTTTATTGACTCTAACAGAAAAGTTTATGGCTAAATTGTCTAACATATTCCTCAATTTTGATAAGTTCCAAAAATATAAGACACCCCACTTCAAAAAAAGTTGAAAAAAAACGCTTGATCTTAAAAAATAAAATAAAATGATCTTTATCAATATATTTTTTTTATAAATATATTAAATTATGTTTCAAATACGTTAGAGAAAATTTTAAAATTTATGAGAATCTAAATTTAATATCTTTTATTATTAAAAAAAAAATGAGATGTCACCCTTTGATATGTCATGTAACAATTTGATCAAATAAGAAATTTAAAATCTATTACCATAACTTTTCGGAGTAACTTTTGTTAGGTGTGTAGGGAGATGAGACGAGAGAAAAATCTTGTTTGGAGTGGAGGGAGAGAAGATGAAATATTAAGATATGTAATTTTATTTTATTTTTTTATCTGTTCTTTTTTTTTAACAATAAAATTATTCTCAAATCTTTTTTTCTTTTTCTTTTTTTTTTGAAAATAATTACTCTCAAATCCTAAACACCCATTAATATTTATATTAAAAAAATGAAGTTTCAATGATATTATGTATGACATAATAACAGGATAAAAGTTTCTAATCTTTCACACTTAAATATTGTTTAATTAAAAAATAATTATGAGAAAAAAAACTTCACACCACAAAAATAAAGTTTGACTAATCTAAAATATTTGTAGATCATTAATAATAAATTTAAAAAAAATACCAAGATTCTATTTATTAAAAAATAAAAAATAAAACCATTTGGTTAACTAGTCATTATAAAATCTTAATAAAAAATTTTATTTTATTAAAAAAGAAACTATTTTCTTATACCTTTTATACAATCATATGCATAGTTACCTAAGGTCAAACAATTGTTAATTAAATATACTAATGAATATGTAATAATAAATTGAATATAGATACTTCTAGGGAACTATAAACAACACTAAAATTTTGAATATAGATACTTCTAAGGAACCATAAACAACACTCTAAAATTTTGATAATAATTATTACATGGAAACAATACAATACCCCTCAAATTTTAGAATTTATTGTATTTTTTATTACGTAGAATAGATCTCTCAATCCCTATGACTTATACAAGTCTTGAAACTTATAGTTATTTTTTTAAATATACAAGCAAAACTCTCAAAATTATTTAAATTGATTTATCAAAAAAATATCCACTCTTATTATTATTTTAAGGTGTAATTTTATACAAGAGTAAAAACTTCGAATCTCTTTTTTTTTAACAAACAAAATAAATTTAATATTTTTAATTTTATTGAAAATAAGTTTATACTTTTATATCTATTGTAAACTATGAATAAAATTCAAATGTGTATAAATTATTTAAATTTAATAATTATTTTTATAATAAATTGATGTATATATTGTTAATATTAAAAAGAAACACATTATTTTATTACAATAATTTTTAGTTATAAATTTGTAAATAAGTGTATGTCTAAATTTTTTATTATTACTAAGGATGATTAAAAAAATAGTTAATTTTTTTATAAATAAAAATATTAAAATTTATTGTCATATATTAAAATATATATCTATTTATTTTAATTTTCAAAATTAAAATTTATTTAAATATACATTTGATATAATAATAGTATAATTATTATATTTATATACCGGTATATTAATATATTTAAATAATAGTATTATTATAATAAAAAATATATCAAACATAAAATAAGTAAATACATAAAAAAAAAAGTTAAAAGAAAAAGAAAAGAAATAGATAAGATGAAATGAGATGAAGAACATTTGGGCCAAACTAAATGTTTGGATTTCAACACTTCATCTCATCTCATCCTAAATCAAACACACCCAAAAGATTATGGGATTGGTGGAAAAAAAAGGAAGGATCCTTTCCGGCACCGATTCCAAGAAGAAGTATTATATAGTAGAGGATGATATATATCCAAAAAAAAAAACGGTGCTAGAAGTAGAGGTCAATTCTTTGTTTTTATTACTCGAAAAAAAGAACTTAATAAAGTTTCTATATTAAATAACTATTTTTAAAACATTTGAAAATAAAGTAAAATTTCAACTCTGAGAAAACGAATAGAATCTTAATCATTAAGTCCCTTTTAATAATTATTTGATTTTTTTTTTTGGTTTTTGAAATTTAAGCTTACAATAACTTTTTTACCATATGTTTTTTCTTACTTGGATATCTACCTCTTACCTATATTTATAGAAACCAAATTAAAATTTAGAAAAAAAAAAAAATAGCTTGCAAAAGTTTGTTCTTGTTTTTTAAAGTTGGTTAGCATTCACGTACTTTCTTTAAGAAAAGATGGATACATTTATAATAATAATAAAAAATAGAACACATCGTAAGAAATTGAGTAACAATAGACTTAAATCTCAAAAACCAAAACCAAATAATTATCAAACGAGTCCTAAATTACTTGAAGTTTGATACTTTTAAAAAAAAAACTATCAGACTTCATAAAATTTTATATTATTGATAATAATAGAAATGTATAAATAATATAAGTTCATGTAAACATACATTTGAAGCAAAGTACGTATATATGCATGTCTTTCTCGGCCTTAAGATTATTTAGGGGGTGTTTGTTTTAAGAGGAGGTAAGATGAGGTGAGGTGTTGAAGCCCAACACCTTGTTTGGCCCAAGGTGTTCTTTACCTCATCTCATCTTTTCTTTCCTTTTTTTTTAATTTAAAATTTTTTATCTTTTTATTTATATATATATACTTATTTACTTATTTTATGTTTGATATATTTTCTTATAATATTATTATTATTTTAATATATCAGTATATAATTATAATAATTATACTATTATTATAGCACCGCTGCACTACTTCGTCCCCAACCAGTATTTGCTGCACTAAGTCACCAAATCCCAGACCAGACCGCCCGCCGCACTAAGTCCTCGATCTCATGCGCCGCCCGGCCGCGCCTCCTCTGCTTCTCCAGCCTTCTCGCTCGCTGCCGCCTAGCCCTGCCGCTCACGCCGCGCGCCGTTCCGCAGCCCAAACGCGTCGCGCGCTGCCCCACAGCCTTTACGCGTCGTCCCCGTGCGCCCGCTCCAGCGCCTCTGCTTGGCATCCTTGCCGTCTGCGCGAGCAGCGCCAGCGCCCTGCTTTGCACCAAAGCAGCGCCCATCCCGCCCCAGGCTGCCGAGACCCCGTGACTTCGTCGTTGGTATTCCCGAGTCTTTTCTCTTTGGACCCTAAGCTGCTGGTTGCTGTTTATTTAATTAGGATGTTTTATTAAATGCTTAGGTTGTTCGGGTTCGCTTGGGAGCTCGAGAGTTGCTTCTTGACTCGTGATAGCTATTTTTTCCACTTGTTTCCAGGTAAGGATTCTTACCCGGGGTTGTGTGGACTGTAACGGCCCAGTTTTCTATTTCGGTTACCCAGGTGATTTCGGGTCATTATTCGGATGTTCGGATGGGCCGTTAGAGCTATTTTAACCCTTAGGGGTATTTTGGTCTTTTGCCCCTGGTCAGTGGTTTTGAGGATTTTCAAGATTTGGGGCCATTCCTGCCTTTGTCGAAGCTTAATGGTTGTTGGTTGCAAGACCCAGAGGTTTGGGCAAGTTGTTTGGAAGTTTGGAGGTGTTTTAGAAAATGGCAAAATTAATTGTAATTTTGGTGCTTCCATTGGGTTTTGAGCCCTTGCCTAAATGGTCTTGGGGAGTTCGTAGGAAAAGAGAGTTTTATTTTTAAAATAAGTTTGCTTCTAGGGTTTGGAAAGAGGAAGCTTTGGGAAGGGATTTTAGACCTATTTAATTAGGGAAAAGGAAAGAAAATCAAGAAAATCCCTTTTCCCCTTGTTTTGCAATCTCTCTCTCTCTCTCTAGCCGACCTCACCAAGAAACCCTAGCCGCCCTAGCCGCACCCCGCTCACCTCACCACCACTCGGCCCGAGCGCACAGAGCGAGCAGTTGCCTGACAGCCCAGCGCGCACTGGCGGCAAATCCGGCCAGGCGCACGCGCAGCCACACCAGCCGCTCGCACCAGCGAGCGCCAGACCCTTGCGACGCGACGCCCAGATCGGTCGCCCGACGCGCGCCGCGCCAAAGCGCACCAGCCGCCACTGCCGCGCGCGCGCCGCGTCGCCCACTGCGCGCCGCCCGCGCCCAGCACCGTCAGCGTCTGCGTGCCGTGCCGCTCGTCTGCTGCGTCCGCCGCCCGCCGCGCTGCGCCTGTCGCGATCGCGCGCGAAGCCAGCTCAGCGCCGTCCCCTGCCGCGCCCAGTACGCAAAGTGGCGCTTAAAATCGCCCCCTTCTGCGAGACCCGTGCCTTCTCGGTTGGTAATTCCCGAACCTATCCCTTTTAGATTTTTAAGTCTGCTGTCTTGCTGTATATTTATTTAGGATGCTTTTAAAATGCTTAGGTTGCTCGGTTTCGCTTTAAAGCTCGAGGGTCACTATTTGATTGTGAAAGTTATTCCTACTCGTTTCGTAAAGGATTTCTTACCGTGGTTGTGTGGACCTGCGATGCTATCATGATTGTGCCTTGTATGCTTGGATGTTGTTATGAGTATGTTAGCTATTGAGCGACTTGTGTTTGAAATCTTGCTAGCATGTTGCTTGTTGTTCATGTTAGTGCCATGCTAGGTTTGTTCTTCCAAAGATGCCATGTCTTGTGATTGTATGAAATTTCCAGTGGGTAGGTTACATGTTTTCTCTTGCTTCCATATCGTGTTGCTCTTGTGTCCCCGATATATTCATTAGTTCCATGCAAGGGGTTTAATTATCTTGGCATACCTTGTTCTATTTTATCTGTTAGTTCCGTGCCCGGGCATAGGCGGTGATGTATAG
This sequence comes from Sicyos edulis, assembly GCA_036507275.1. NCBI lineage: Eukaryota > Viridiplantae > Streptophyta > Magnoliopsida > Cucurbitales > Cucurbitaceae > Sicyos > Sicyos edulis. The sequence goes on from CM071851.1 coordinate 18,348,821, forward strand.
TGTAGAAGATCGTAGGGGTAACTAGTTTAGGTCCCGCTCGGGTAAGACCCCGATGGACATCCGGAGGTGTAAGACCGATGGGCATCCTAGGTGCGTAAGTCCCGGATGGGCATCACCGAGTTGGAGGTGTAAGACCACGATGGGCATCCTAGGTGTGTAAATCCTGATGGGCATCACCGAGTTGGAGGTGTAAGACCCGATGGGCATCCTAGGTGTGTAAGTCCTCGATGGGCATCACTCGGTTGGAGGTGTAAGACCCGATGGGCATCACCGAGTTGGAGGTGTAAGACCCCGATGGGCATCCTAGGTGTGTAAGTCCTCGATGGGCATCACCGAGTTGGAGGTGTAAGACCCGATGGGCATCCTAGGTGTGTAAGTCCCGATGGGCATCACCGAGTTGGAGGTGTAAGACCGATGGGCATCCTAGGTGTGTAAGTCACTGATGGGCATCACCGAGTTGGAGGTGTAAGACCCCGATGGGCATCCTAGGTGTGTAAGACCCCACTGGGCATCACTGAGTCCTAGGTTGTGTAAGGCCCGAAGGGCATCCAAGTGTAGAACCTAGGATAGGCAGTAGATGAAAGCCATTGAATAGGCTCGCTCTAGAAGTAGCTCATAGCCTAATTCAACCGTTTTGCTCTAAGTCATTGTTTTATTTGCATGTATACTAGGGTGCTAGATGACTGATGTATCGTATTGTACCCCGGTTGGGGATTCTTACTGAGTATGTTTATACTCACCCTTATTTCTGTGGTTTTTCCACCAGGTAACTTGGGACAACACCAGGATGGCTAGCGGAGGGAGCTGTTTGATCATGGGGGGCCACCAACACTCTGTCGTTTATTGTTTGCATTTATTTATTCAGCATGTAGATGGACATGAGTCCTAGGGGAATGATGTTAAAGTTGTTTAAACTGTTTTGAATGTTCTTTTATAAATACTGGCCAGGCTTATTTTACCTTGATTGGATTTGCTTATGAAAATTGTTGGTTATGTTTTAAGTGTTCCCCGTTTCCAAATGTTTTGAAAAAGTTTTAAATATGAGCACTAAACCGCTTGTTGAAATATTTAACTTGCATGCTGAGTGAGGACCTAGGTTTAGGACCGTATTCCAGGTCGGGTCCTTACATGGACCCTGCGAATACTTTGATAGCATGTTGATTACTGTGACCGTATGAGTTTCTAGTGGATAGGATTCATGCTTGCTTCGATCCCGTATTCGTGTGATGTTTGCGTTCCGTTAGTTCCATGCTAAGGTTCTCCTATCCTGACTTATCCATGTTTTATGTGTTACTCAATTGATTCCATGCTAGGTCCTTCCAACCCGGCATAACCATGTTTTCGGTTGTATGCTGTTAGATCCATGTTAAGGTTGGACAGGTGTTATATAGTGCAGAAGATGTTAAGGGTAACTAGTTTAGGTCCCGGAGGTGTAAGACCCCGATGGGCATCCTAGGTGTATAAGACCCCGATGGGCATCACTGAGTTGGAGGTGTAAGACCCCGATGGGCATCCTAGGTGTATAAGACCCGATGGGCATCACCGAGTTGGAGGTGTAAGACCCGATGGGCATCCTAGGTGTATAAGACCCGATGGGCATCACCGAGTTGGAGGTGTAAGACCCGATGGGCATCCTAGGTGTATAAGACCCGATGGGCATCACCGAATTGGAGGTGTAAGACCCCGATGGGCATCCTAGGTGTGTAAGTCCCCGATGGGCAGCACTGAGTCCTAGGTTGTGTAAGGCCCGAAGGGCATCCAGGTGTAGAACCTAGGGTAGTTATAGCTGTAAGCCTTCGAATAGGCAAGCTCCAGGAGGGGAGTATGGTCTAACCCAACTATTTGCTCCAAGTCGTTGTATGGTTGCATGTACTTGTGCTAAATGAGATGTTTTCGTATTGTACCCCGGTTGGGGATTCTTACTGAGTAACTCGTTGCTCACTCTTATTTTCTGTGGTTTTCCACCAGGTAACTTGGGACAGAGGCTGGATGGCTAGGAGGAGGCTGCTGGATGATCATGGATAGCTGACTCTGAGATTGCACATTCTTTTACTGTTTTTATGAATTAGCATGTAGTGGGACTTGAGTCCCTAGGAAAACACTCATAAAACTATTTTATGTTCACAAACCGTTTCCCTTGATTGTTTTAAGAAAGTCTTGATCATCCACTTACTTGATGGTTTTATTTATTGGAATTATGGTTTTTGTTTTAAATTGTTGATTACAAGGTTTTAAATTTGGAGCTCTAAATGACGTTTTACATTCTTAATCATGCATGCTAAGTAAGGATCTAGGTTAGAGACCGCTTCTTGGGTCGGGTCCTTACAATTATCTCTTAATATATGACGTTAAATTTTCGTATTTTTATTCATTTTTTAATCGTCTTTAATAACAAAAAAAAGTTATAGAATTTCAATTGTTTAGAGATAGACTATAAATATCATATTTAAAAATTAATAATTAAAAGTTATGTATTTATTTTTAATATTAACAATAAATATATCAATTTATTATTAAAATAAAAATTAAATTTAAATAATTTATACACATTGAATTTTTATTCGTAGTTTACAATAAATTTAAAAGTATGAACTTATTTTCAATAAACTTAAAAATATTAAACTTATTTTGTTTGTTAAAAAAATAAGATTCAAATTTTATACTCTTGTATTCAAGCGTTGTACTTTGAAATAAGAGTAAGAGTGGATTTTTTTTTTTTGAAAGGATAAATTAATTTAAATAATTTTGAGAGTCTTGATTGTATATGCAAAAAACAACTATAAATTTCAAGACTTGTATGAGTCATAGGATTGAGATCTATTTTACCTAATAAAAAAAATAATAAATTCCAAAATTTGAGAGATATTTTATTACTTCCATGTAATAATTATTATCAAAATGTGACCGAGTTCTCTTTTAACTACAAAAAAACAATAAATAAAAAATTTTAAGGGTGTCTATGGTTCTAGAAGTATCAATGACTAATAAGATAAATATATTTAATTTATTATTACCTATTAATTAGTGTATTTTATTAACAATTTTTTGACCTTCCGTAACTATGAATATGAATATGAATGTATAAAAGGTATAAGAAAATAATTTTTTTTAAATAAAATAAAAATTGCTATCAAGATTTTATAATGACTAGTTTAACCAAATGGTTTTATTTTTATTTTTTAATAAATAGAATCTTGGTATTTTTTAATTTTTTTATTATTTAAGTCTAACAAATCTTTTTTTAAAAAATTATTAACGATGTACAAATATTTTAGATTAGTCAAACTTTATTTTGGTGGTGTGAATTTTTTTTTTCTCATAAGTTTTTTTAATTAAAAAATATTGAAGTATGAAATATTAGAAACTTTTAACCTCATGGTTATTATGTCGTACATAATATCATTGAAACTATGTTTTTTTTAATAAAAACATTAATATGATTAAGGGTGCTTAATATTAAATTTATATTACTTACATTTTATTTATGATAGTAGTTATATTTACATACTTATTATATTAATAGCTAAATATTTGAGAATAATTATTTTTTTTTAAAAAAGAACAATTTTATTGTTAAAAAAAATATAAGAACAAATTTTTTTTTTTTTTAAAAAAAACATATCTTAACATCTCATCTCCCTCACCCCAAACAAGGTTTTTCTGTCATCTCATCTCATCTCCCTGCACCCTAAACAAGGTTTTTCTGTCATCTTATCTCACCCCAAATAAGATTTTTTGCTATCAACATTTCATTTCATCTCATCTCATCTCATCTGCAGTCAAACATAGTGTTATAGTTTCTGTTTCCATCAGTTTAAAAAAATAACAAACAACTTTTTAATGTGAAAAATAAAAATAAAAACAAAAAGTTAACAACCAAAATATACCTTATAAAGAAAAATAAATTTTAAGGATTAAAATAAAAATTTTAAAAACTTACATACAATATAATCACAAAAAAAGAACTATTTTCCTTTTCTATTCACAAAAAAGGTGAATTGGTATTAAAAGTTTGAAACAGCTATTATAATTTAAATAAGTAGAAAGGAAAAACAGAGTAACTTATAAAACAATCTTTTCCACTTAGTTTTTATAATCAAGAATGAAAGTTTTGTCTCACTATATATTCAGGACACCTTCATCCGTCTTAAAATTTGAGTTCATTAAGCTCACTTGTGAGTTTCGAACTTAAAATCTTCAAAAAAAAAAAAAAAAAAAAAAAAAAACTTAAAAACCTAAACTTCTGCAGACCACCCCTTAGGCCTTGGGACATAACACTTTCAACTTATTAGGTAAATCACTCGTAAATTTTTTAACTATTTAAATTAATGGCGACTTCTCTCAAAAGTGGAAGTTCAAATCGGTAACCTAGTTATTAGAAGTTGAAAACAAAAGCTCCAACCCTTATCTAAACTCTATCGACATCCTAGGCCTTCCCAATCCCAATCCAATGCTTAATAATTTTGATTAGGACACAGACATCGTCATCCCATCCATTATCCAAAGTAAATTCAAACCTTTGAATACATTATTATTCCTTATAGATATGCTCAAACTTTTTTTAAAAGCTAAGAGATTCCACCCAAATAAACTCACACAAACCTTTTGACAAGTTCTTATGTAGTTAGTTTGACGCTAACTATTTTAAACTGAACTATCTTTCTTTCCAACGAACCTTTTTACTGATAGCACCAGTCTCATGAAATTGTTCTCAGGCCCACATCCTTAATTAAAAAAAAAAAAAAAAGAATCTAGTGTTATTCAACAACAAAATAGCATTAAAAATGGAGATCCCCACAATGAGGAACTGCCATATGTTTAACTATTGAAGAAGCCGTACATGAATTGCAATCTGATTTGTCAACTTCATGCAGACGGTTGAGTTTCTCTTTGGGACACTGACCACAGAAAATTAATCTTGAGGTCAATATACTAACTACCCGTAATAGAGGTTGGTTTGAGTTCGAAAAGAGAATTATTGAACATAATTCAATTAGTTAAAATAAATTATGTTGAACTACCGATCAAACCAAAACCTTAAGCTAGTGGGAGTTGTTGAATAATATCACAAGATTTTTTATCATTCAACTCTTTCCTAGATTGTCAAAGAAAGTTCTAGATTATATACATATATTCAAGATTGTTAAAGAGAATTCTAGAACACCCTTTGTCTAAGATTGGTAGAGAGAATTCTAGAACACCATTTGTCAAAGATTGGTGAAGAGAATTCTAAAACACTTTGTCCAAGATTATTGAAGAAAGATCTAGATTATACACTTTATCCAAAGTGAAGTTGTGGCAAAATTGAGACTACATGATTTGCTTGATTACCAAGGCAAGATGTGTGACCAATTTATGACTACAATTTTACTTGGGGCCTAAGATTATAAAGACTATAAATATGTGTTATCATTTGTTGGTAGAGCATCCCAAAATCTCTCAGAACTTCCCACATCGAAGTGAGCGAAGATCTTTCATAGAGTTTATTGCTAGTAAGAGAAAAATTTGTAACTCTTATTTTATATAAAGTTCTTTTATCATTTTCCATGGTTTTTCTTTTTACCCTAATTTGTTTAGGAGTTTTCCACGTCGTTTTTTCTTTTGTTATTCTCAATCTATTTTAGCTATGACCCTGCTCTATTTTATGCAAACAATCACAATAGAGGTTAGAATAAATTTAATTATATCAATCAACACTCTCCCTCACTTGTGGACTTAAAAATTTTAGAAATGTCTTACGAATAGAATTCAATTTTAATTGGAGCAGGGATGACTTGGCAGGGACTCAAACTTAGGGCCTCCAACTTTAATACTATATTGAATTATATTAATCCACCAATCAACATAAAAGGTTAAGCTAATAGATTTAGATAAATTTAATTATATCAATCAACAATATTTTTCGTCAAAAAGGTAGTTTGTGTTGTTGAACTTAAAAAACGATGAAATAATGAAATTCAGAAGAATGCCTAAGAGGGCTAAAATATGACCTTGATTAAAAGGATTCCGATGGATGCTCCTTTGTGTTCGTAGAATTCTTCAAAAAAACAAAAAAAATCTAACGAAATTAGTTAACAAAACTAATAAACAAGAAATCACACGTTTGAATATCCTACCTAAATGGAAAAAAATAAAAAATAAAAAATCAGCTCTAGAAAAACTACTGTTTTTCCACTGAATTGAGCACGAATAAATTATTATAAACTATTGACTTTTTTCCAGAAGATACAAAAAGGCTTCTTTCTGATTGATCTTCTTATCCGATCTTTCGTAGCCTTAATGAAACAAAACAAAAGAAAGAGGAGAAAATCGATGATCTCTCTCACCTTGACACCTTGCCGCCAACGCCAGCCTCCAAGAAATTATTTAAGAAGGCTGATACAATGTATCGTTAGATTCAAAGAAAGAAAAACTAAGCCCCATTTAATAACCATTTTATTTTTTATTTTTTATTTATGAAATTTAAGACTACAACAATTACCTTATTATACATTTTTCCTTATTTGAATATTTACATCTTACCTATATTTTAATAAACAAAACCAAAATTTGTAAACAAAAAAAAGTAACTTCAAAAAACTTGTTTATGTTTTTTAAATTTAATTAATATTCTCCTACTTTCTTAAGGAATGATGGATACATTGTAAGAAAGATGGAGCACATAATAGGAAATTTGAATAGAAATAGGATTAAATTTCATAAACAAAAAAATAAAATAGTTATCAAACGGGGCATAAATATTATGTTCTACAAAATGAATATAATAATAACATTTGACCATATAAATCATGCAAGGCTGTAAATAACAATTATAAAAGACAGTAAAAAAAAAAAAAACAATCGTAAAAAAACGATATCTGAACAAGACAATATCGAGAGGGTTAAATGAATAATCTGAAATGAAATACAAACTGAGAAAAGGAAATCCACAAGTTCTGCAGAATTCAAATTTTTCATGTCCAGCACTTCTTCCATGGTGATCACTTGAGCCTTGCATTAATCCAAAACCTAATTAACATCCTGCTACACCAATACAAAAGATTATCACACCGCTGAACATTAGTTCCCATACTTTTCAAATAGTATCATCAAATGAATCCTTTATCAGTCAGCTGAGAAGATACATGAAGCATTGGCTAAAAAAAAGATCATGCAAAATCCAATTTATTTGAGATTGACAACAATTAAGGATGGGGATTCGAACCCAACTCTTAGTTATGGACACTTATGTCAATTGAGTTATATTTTTGTTGATCGAAATACCAGTTATTAATCCAAAGTAAAAGAAATGGATAAGTTACTCTATACTGGACCAAACTATAGTTCCCAAATCTGACTCAATCTATGGACAGATGTGACTGGTTAATTTTATTGGTAGTTTTCAACCTATGTCCAACAAACAACTTTGTAAAAGCCTTTGACTACAGAGAACAAATTCAAGACAACTTTGTAAAACCCTTTGACCACAGAAAACAAATTAGAAACGTCTTCATAACCATTTGGGTTTTCATTTTTTTTAAAAAAATGTGCTTTTTGAGTGTTTGTTTTTCTCCTATTTTTTTTTATGAGTTTTATCCTTCTTAAGGGAAGGATTTGAATTCGTAGTCAAGATTTTAAAACAAAACAAGGTTTTAAACAATTTTTTTTAGTTCTCAAAACTTGGCCTGAGCTTTCAGAACATTGATAAAAAGTAGATAATCAAAGTCTCCGGAAGTAGTTGAAGGCTTGAGTTTTGAAAATGTGCTCCCCTCAAGGTCACAAATTCGAGACTCGCTTATGACATTAATTTGAAAATACCTCTTGTGTCTCCATTTTTTCGATGTCTCCCGGTGTCTAGCCTAGGGACGGACGTGGTTATTCCAAGGATATAGTGGAGCGAAACTCCGATTTTACGGGTAAAAAAAAAAAGATAATCAAATAATTTTTTTTATGGAAAACAGTTTTGATATATGAAAAAGTACAATAAAAAAGAAAAAAGAAAGAAAGTCAAGGCATCTACAATAAATGACGTAAGAAAGTAGTAAGATCATAGTTACAGAAAGGGAGAGTACTATGGCATCAATATAATCCCAAATGTTTCTCGGTCGTCTAGAGAGAGATGTTTGTTTCTTTCCATCCATCATTTCCAAACGAAAGCATAGACCAAATTCTACCAAAGAATCTCCTTGGTGTTTTTGAATGGATACCCGATTAATAAGCAATGAACGAGAGTGACAGTGTCCTTAGGTAGAACAAAAGACAAGCAAAAAAATCTTTAAAATTCTGTTTCAAAAGGTATAAGCCCAATTACAAAGATTAAAAATGTGGTCCTAAGAGTCTTCTCCATTGAAATTGATAAGGCCCGTTTAGGAGTAGGATAAGGAATGGTCAATCCTATTAGGAGTAGAATAAGGAATGATCAATCCTATTAGGAGTAGGATAAACATATTAGACTATAAATAAGAGAGGATAGGAAAGTAAGGAGACATTGAGAAGTATTGAGATAGTGAGTATTTAGGGCTTGAGAATGGTCTCAAGATTAGGAGGGTCCAAGTACCATTAACACTTGGGTTAATTAGTATCTTTATGATAGGTTTGGGCCTTAGGAATATTAAAGAATAATAAGAGGGCCTTTATGCAATTAGTTAGAGAGTTAGTTACATAGAGTGGTTATAAATAGAGAGGGTTACTTAGTGAGGAGGTATCTTTGAAATGTATGAGAATTAGGGCTTGAGAGATCTCAAGAGTTAGGGAGGGTCCAAGTACCTCGAATCACTTGGTTTACCGTGTATGTTCGTGATGATTTACTAATAGATAGATCCAGATTCTATCAATTGGTATCAGAGCGAATTCGATCCGTTCGAGCATGGAGATGAATGAAGATGAGCGTGCTATCCATGAAGGATTCCAACGAATGATGAATTTGTTTGATTTCTTTGCCGCAGAATCAAAACAAAGAAGAGAAGAGGAAAATCAAAGAAATTCAGATTTAGAGGTCTTGAAATCTGAGGAACAAAAAGAGAAGGGAGTAGAGAGTGATCTGGAAAATATGAAAAGTAGGTGGGAAGCTTTCAAGAAAAGAAGAGATGAGAAATTACAAGAAATTGATCATGGAGATGAAGTTGATGGTGTGGAAGAAATTGAAAATTCAACAGAAATGGTGTGTTAGATCAGATTCAAATTTCTATATACAACAATCGAAAGTCACATTGGAGGAGAAGATCGAGAACAAAACTAATGAAGAACCTGCAATGGAGAAAAGCACAAGGAAGCGCCAACGGTTGCGGACAAAAAAAGAGAAAAATCGGCGGAATAGATTGGAGGAGAGAAAACAGAGAAGAAAGGGAAAGCGTCGACATCCAATTACTCGACCAAAGAAAAAAATTCAAGCGACGAGTAAAACATACCGTAAATCGTGCTTGCGGGGATGAAGAGAGAGACGGCGATTTAGGTATGTAAGGTCGAGGAAGAAAGCTTCGAATGTCGATTGATGGTGGGCAAAAATGCGAGGCTTGAAGAAGAAAACCCTCGTGCATACTTCATAATGACCAGCTTTCCTATTCCAGCTTTTGAGAGGTGCCTTCGGGTCAAGATTCGGTTGTTGGTTGGGTCGTTAGAGCTGTTTTGACCCTTGGGGGTATTTTGGTCTTTTGGCTCTCCGGGAAGGATTTGTGGTTTTCAGGGCTTCGAGGTAGCTCCTGCCTTTGTCGAGGCTTGTTTGTTGGTGGCTGCGAGTCCCGAGGTGTTTGGGCTAGTCGGTTGGATGCTCGGTTGTGGTTTGGGCTTTGGCAAAGTGATGGTTGGTTGAGTGCTTCCTTTGGGATTCGAGCCCGGGCCCTTAGTGTTGCTTTGGGAGTTGGATTTAAGTGAGTTTTGTTGTTTGGAAAAGATTGCTTCGGTCCGGTCTCGAAGGAGGAAGCCGGGAAATGGGATTTTGAGGTTTTAAAAGTGGATAAGGATGGAAAAATGGATAAAATCCCATTTTTTTTCCCTTTTTCCCATTTTTCCTTTTTATTTCCTTTTTTTCTTTTATTTTTCCCCAAATTCATTTTCTCTCTCTCTCTCTCTCTCTCTCTCTCCCCGAGCCCCCCACCTAGCCCGACCCAGCCCCCTTGGCTCGCCCGCCTCGGCCAGAAAGCACCCAGCCCCGTCTGCGCTGTCGCCCCTCCCGGCCCCGCCCCCCCGCTCGCCCAGCGCCCGCGCGCCCCTGCCTTGCCCAGCCCGAGCCCTTGCCTCGCACAGTGTCGCCCAGGCCGTCGCGTCGCCAGCCCGAGCTCGCCCAGCTCGTGTCCGTCCGCGCTCGAAGTCGCCCAACCTCGAGCGCGTCGCCTGTCTTGAGCCCAGCTCAATCATCGCGCGTCCGCGCCCAGGACGCGTGTCCCCACGCCCGTGTCGCGCGCCTTCGCCCTGTAGATTGCCGAGCCGCGCCGAGCGCCAACGCCCAGCCGAGCAGCGCCGCGCCGCGCGCGCCTATGTCGCTGCGTCTTGCGTCCATGGCGGTAGCGCCAGCGCGCGCGCGCCCATCACCGCCTAGCCTGCGCGGCAAATGGCTCGTTCAGCGTGTCGCCCGCGCCTCGTGAGTTGCTCCCAGCCGAGCCTGTTTATTTTAGTGTATTTAGGGCTATTTTATGATTATTGATGTGTTTGTTTGGCTCGATATAGGTTGCTCGGGTTCGATCGCGATTATTTTTATTGTGTGTTGTTGCCTTCCACTGTAAGGATTTCTTACCGGAGTTGTGTGGGCCTGCGATATTTTCATGATATGCCTTGCTTGTTTGCCGATCATTATGAGCATGATAATAATAGAGCGACTTTGATTGATTTCTGCTAGCATGTTTGCTTGATATTACATGTTAGTGCCATGCTAGGTTTGTTCGCGGCATGCTTGTGATTCTGCTTAAGCTCGTAGTATCATGCTAGGTAGTGTGATTGATGTCGGTCTTTGCTTGCTAGCCAGGAATCATTGCTTTTTGCTCTGTACTCTTAGATAGAGTTGTAGGGTTTGTCATCATCCAGAGGCTGAGCGGACATAACGTACTTTGTCCCCACTGATCGGGAGTAGTGTGCGAAACATAACGTATCTTGCTTCCCCCCCCGGTCACTAAGGTGGATTTAGCTCAGGTCGAGAATAAAGTGTGCGCAACATAACGTATCTTGATAAGACCCGTTATGGAGTAGGATAAGGAATGACCAATCCTATTAGGAGTAGGATAAGGAATGACCAATCCTATTAGGAGTAGGATAAACATATTAGACTATAAATAAGAGAGGATAGAAAGTAAGGAGACATTGAGAAGTATTGAGATAGTGAGTATTTAGAGCTTGAGAGTGGTCTCAAGATTAGGAGGGTCCAAGTACCACTAACACTTGGGTTAATTAGTATCATTATTATTCTTTTATTTAAATATATATTTGATTCTTATCAGAAAGAGAGATTGCAGCTAGAGAGATCCCATGAACTTTCTTCTAAAAGATATCACAAGTGCTGATGGCTTTATGGCTGAGCTCCCAGAGAAAAAAATTAGTTTTCTTTGGTTGAAGACTCTTCCAAAGAGATGAAGAACGATGGTTGATCATCTGTAAGGACTTGGTAGAGTTTACTAAGCAACTGAAGAGTGATTAGTCGAGAAGCAACCATCTTTTTCAACTAGCCAAATCCACTTATCCATCTAGTAATTATAAAAAGTATAGTCAAGTTTGTAAGAAAAAAGGCTCATTCTTCAATTTCTGAATCTGTGAAAGCTCTTTTGTAGGACAAGCTCCAAGATTGAGAGTCAATACACTAGAATGATCTAATCGGATCCATCTTCTTCAAGGATAACCGACAGGATATAATTCCATAGGTTTTTGAGAATCCAGCCAATTATCTTGGCAAACTAGAGTAGCTTCTCCATTGTCAATCTTGTAATGCACCCTCGAGTAAAATACGGGCAAGCTTTTGCAATATTCTACCAGGGTCTTTAGATAAGTGAGTTTTTCTGTTGGTTGATATAATTAAATTTATCCCAATCCATCATCTTAGGCTTTTGGATTGATTGGTGGTTTAACATAATCCAACATGGTATCAGAGCAGAAGATCATAAGTTCGAATCTCTGCCAAGTCGTTTCCTCTCCAATTAAAGTTAAATTCCATGTAGGGCATTTTTCAAATTTCAAAGCCCATAAGTGAGGGGAAGTGTTGGTTGATATAATTAAATTTACCCCAATCCATTAGTTTAGGCTTTTGGATTGATGAGTGGTTTAACATAATTCAACATTTTCTTACCAGGGATATAACAATTGATGGATGCACTCTCACAAATTGGGTCGGTGGCGTAGTGGCATCTTTGGTTGTTTGTGACTTACTCCACTCTCACACACCATGTTCGATCCCGATTGGTCTTATTTCCCACTTCGTGGTAATTTCTACCTTGCTAGATCGACTGAGGTATTCTAAAACAATTGATGTATGCACCATGTTTTGCCAGTATCATAGCTATTCTTTCGATAGTAAATCTCTAAGCCCATTTAGCAAGCAATGCATCATTTTAGCTCGAATGTCTAGAATTTCGAGGCCCCATTTATCCCAAGGTTTTTTTAATTGTGCCCATCGGATCAAATGGCTACAAGCCTTGCCATTGTTACCCTCCAAAGATAATTTCTAAACAGCTTCTCAATCATGGAGACCACATTTTGTGGAGCTTTAAAAAGGGACAAGTAATAAATCGATAGACTAGACAAAGTGGCATTAATGAGAGTTAACCGACCTCCTTTTGAGATATTAGTGGATCCCCAATTGTGGAGTCTTTTCTCAATTTTCTCTATGATTGGTGCCCATAAATCCAATGTCTTTGGATTTCCATTCAAAGGAAGCCCGAGGAAAAGCGCCGGTCATTTGCAAATCTTAAAACCATAGGGCACAGCCATATTACAAGCCTCCATCTCACACAAGCCCAAAGTACAGAACTTTGTTTTTTTGGCAATTAATGTTCCACCCCGATATTTTCTCAAATCTTTTGATGGTTTGAATGAGGTTGTCCAATTTAGTTGGATCAATCTGCGATCTATATTTATAGGTGGAAGTAGTATTTATAAGTTTAATTTAAAGATCTAGACGTACAAGCACTATGACCCATTCAAAACCAGGCCTTCTCCAATACGCTTATAAACCCACTCTAGATATGTGAATGAAATTAAACCTAAAATATGTCTCAGGATAAAATTCTAAAAACACTGAAGGAGCTTGAAAATTTAAGAATGTCGTGTTTTCTCTGTTTTTCCAAAGAAATCAACTTTGCAAACAAAACCAAACTAGTCTGAGAAATGCAATAAGAAAGATATAAAATGGTATCTTTCTCTATCTAAATCCAGGCGAGCATGTACTAAAAAAGTGACAAATAACTATAACATAGTCTCTTGGATCAATTTTTCCTCAATTGAAAAATATCACGTACAAAGCTTGAGAAAAGTGCTAAATTGAATAGTATTACCTTTTCTTGTAATTAATCTTATGTTGCACCAACTTTCTTAGCGATTATAGCCACATTTCTTGGAGATATATCCGGATCAAAAATAGGTAGCATTATGGCTTCAAGGGATCCACCTTGCTCCTGGAGAAATAGTAATCTGTCCAGCAGTATACATGTTTCCAAAACTGGGCCCAGAGCAGCTCGAAGAGACCAATAAGGCCCAATAAGTTCCTGCATACGATTTATTAGTTACATTGGAAAATATTAAGAGCCATTAACATAATTTTGCACTCAAAACATTTTAAGCACTTGGAGAGTCATTCCAAATAGATCCGTGTTGTTGGCAAGATACTTTTCTATATTCTACCCTTGCCAAAATGCTTTCCTGGCTTTCTAAGTATCTTATCATTTATCAATACATCTGCCACTACATGGAAGGACTCAGAAATATTTTTTAGCTTAACAATACATCTACTAAATCCCATAAGGATGATGGGAATGCAAACACATAAACACCATCATCAAAGCACCCATCTCCACAACATCTAACCTGTTATCATATTTGAGACCATAATGCAATATTCTCCAACTAGATTCATGCGCAATCAGTTGAATCTCCTGTAACAGTGAAGTTGTTGAGTGGTTCCTTGGATTCTAAATTTCTAATTGAATGATTTAGTCCTTAAGTTCTAAAGCAACTGTCCAAATCTTTGAACTTCCACCATTCAGTTGATCAAGTTAGGTATCACAATAGATGTTTAATTGACCGCACTCGCAATTCATAATAAACTAACAACTTGGAAGCAATCATTAATTTTGGAGCAATTTAACTGTTTCAAACCATCACGTGACCTAGTGGTCAAGAGAGCTTTGAAAAACCAAAAGGTTATGGGTTCAATCTGTAAAACAATATGATCCAAAACAGTATATCTTATTATTGAGAGGCAACCTCTTTATATAAGAGTTACAATGGGCCTAAGCGGGCCTAACGGGCCTAGATCTATTACACAATTACATTATATACAATCACACATTTAGACTCTAACACTCCCCTCAAGCTGGAGCAAATATATCTATCATGCCCACTTTTACAAAAAGATAGTCTATCCGAGCTCCATTCAATGTTTTGGTGAAGATATCACCCAACCTGTTCTCCAGTCTTCACATAACTCGTCGAAACCAACCCTTGTTGTATCTTCTCTCGGATAAAGTGGCAATCTATTTCAATATGTTTAGTTCTCTCGTGGAATACTGGATTAGAGGCAATATGAATTGCGCTTGATTGTCACACCATAGTTTAGCAGTGTTGCGCTTTTGATTCCAACTTCATTCAAAGATTGAACCAGCCATACTATCTCACACGCCTCCTTGGGACATAGCTCGTATTCGACTCAAAGACTAGAACGCGACACCACATTTTGCTTCTTACTCTTCCATGAAACCAAATTACCTCCCATAAACACACACGATCCCCGAGGTTGATCTCCTGTCTTCTTTAGAACTCCTTGATCGGCATCTCAAAAACATTCAATATCGGAATGTCCGTGGTTTCGGTACAAGACGCCCCTCCCAGGAGCAAACTTAAGATAACTCAGATCTGTTCCACGCTTCTCCAATGTTCAATCAGAGGAGATGACATAAATCGACTCACGATACTCACGAATCACGAAATATCCGCCTCGTGGTCACAAGTAGTTCAACTTCCCAACTAGCTTCCCCGTACCTTTACTGGATCGAGAAAAGCTTCACCGTCCTTGACGAATCGTTGGTTTGGCACCATCCGGAGCCCTACACGGTTTACACCTAACTTTCCTACTTGATCGATGAGTCGAGAACATACTTTCGTGGGACAAAAGATCCCTTTCTTACTTCTCATGACCTCAATACCCAAGAAATATTTCAAATTTCCAAGATCTTTAGTCTTGAAATGGCTATGAAGGAAAACCTTTAGTGAGGCCATCCCCTGAACTATCACTTCCTGTAATCACAATATCGCCGACATATACCACAAGTAACACAATCCCATGGTCGATCGACGGAAGAAGACAGAATGATCTCAAGAGCATTTCGCATTCCAAATCTAGCATAAGAACTTGGTGAACCTACCAAACCACGCTCGCGGGCTTTGTTTCAAGCCATACAGAGATTTACTGAAGACGGCACACTTTGGCATTCTCCCCGAGCAACAAACCCGGTGGTTGCTCCATATAGACCTCCTCAAGAAGATCACCATGCAAAAACGCATTCTTAATATCCAATCAAATAAAGGCCAATCATTCATTGCCGCAAGAGAAATAAATGCATTTAACGGACGACATCTTGGCAACAGAGAGAAGGTCTCACTGTAATCAATCCCATATGTCCGAGCATACCCCTTAGCAACCAAGCGTGCTTTGAGGCGAGCAACGGACCCGTCGAAATTCACTTTGACAAAGAAACACCCACTTACAACCAATCGTCTGCTTTTCCTTCCGGACGAGCTACCAGTTCCCAAGTACCATTCGCATCCAACGCAGCCACCTCCTCTACCATCGCTTTGGTGCCAACCTCGAATGGGACAAGGCTTCACGAGTACTTTTAGGGACAGAGAGCGAGAATCAAGGGAAGTCGAAAGAAAAACGAAGTAGGGGATAATTGATGGTATGACACATATGTGGAGATAGGATACGTGCAAGAACGTTTACCTTTGCGAAGAGCAATGGGCAAGTCTAGATCATTACTAGCTTGCAAGTCGGATGATGAAAGAATCTGCAGGCATGGGACAGTCAGCCGAGGTCGCGATCGCCAGTGTATACCCGAGTAAGAGATGGACTAGGAGGAGGGGGTCGGACCCATCTGACGAGGACACAACCTCATAAACCAACAAATCATCCTCCACAAATGGGGACTAGACACGGATCAAACGGAGTATCCTCAAAAAGGTAACATCGAAAGAGACGACATAACGACCGTGCACTCGGGCAAAAACAACGATAACCCTTCCGACGCGAGAATACCCGAGGAAGATACATTTCAAAGACTTAGGATCCAACTTGGTCCTTTGAGGACGAACATCGCGAACAAAGGACGTACACAAAAACCTTCGGGGGAAGGTGGAACATCTCCGTGGAGGGATACAAAACCTGGAATGGAATTTGATTACCCAAAATCGACGACGGCATTCGATTAATGAGAAAACAGTCAGTGAACACAGCGTCAACCCAAAAATGTTTTGGAACATTCATCTCGAAATGACGGGGCACGAGCCGCTTTCCGGCAAATGCTGTTTCTTACGCTCGGCCACACCGTTGCGGGATGGTGTGTCCGCACACGACGATTGATGAATAATACCCTTCTCACTAAGATAGGAACGAAGGGTGCCCAAAAATATTCGCCCCATTATCGGTCGTAAAATTTGAATGGAAGCTTTAAATTGATTACGAATCTCGGCATTAAAGGTACAAAAGTGAGAAAACAATTCAAAGACGATTTTTCATTAAATAGACCCAAGTAAATCGGGAAAGTCATCAACAAACGTGACAAAATAGCGAAATCCCGTTTTAGACATAACAGACTCGGACCCCAAACATCGAGTGGACCAATTCAAAAGGAGCGCTTGCTCGTTTATTAACCCTAGGACTAGAACTCAATCGGTGAAACTTTGCAAACCGACATGACTCGCAATCGAGGGAAGACATCATCTTCAACTCGGAAATAACTTCTTCAAAATAGACAAACAAGGATGACCCATCCGACAATGGACTTCAAAAAGAGACGCAGAACCGCACATGCCACACACTGGGTCTGGCACGATCCAGAGATATAGAGACCCCAAATGCATGCCCCTACCAATAATCTTCTTCGTCAAATGATCCTCGAAACAAGCGTGAGTCGGAAAGAAGGAAACAAAGCAATGTAAGTCACGAGCCAATTGACTAACCGAAATCGGTTATATGAAAACGTGAGCGCGCACACAACACGGAAGATAGCGACAAGGTAGGGGTTAGAGTAATAGACCCAGGCTCCCTTTACGGAGACAAGGATCCATCAGCTAAGGTAACCAGTAGGAAAAGAAACAGATGACAATGATGTAGAGAACAACTGTTAGTTACACTGTCATATGAGCAATGATGCCCAGTCAATGACCCACTTTGTGGACGACGAAAGAAGACAATGGTTGTTACTGTTTGACCAGGGTTGCAAAGAAGTGGAAGTGTTGAGGATGATAGCCGTGATGGAGCCGTGGGAACTCGGAGCGCAACACACTCGTCAACAGTACTTTCTCACTTTGGACACAAGGTGGGCCTTCAAGCCTCCGATTGTCATATTGCAACTTTCGCAATCTCTCTTTAAATGACCGGGTTTACGCGGTAATGGCGGAGTCATTCGAGTAGCCGGACGTCGGTTGTCACTAGGAAGATCCTCGACGTCGGTCATTCCCGTGTTTCGATGCGTAGAAAAAACGCGTTCCTCCCACCACGAACCACACTCTTCCCAAGCAAGGCGCTATTCGATTGTTCAATTAAATGAACTTACATTGCGTTGCGCGGTAAAACACATCATCCAAAGACGGTAGTTCGATTCCCGACGAGATTTGAGACCTCACATTCTCATACTCCAACCCAAATTTCACGCAAGAAAAACGATAACCCCATCTTTTCCCTCTGGGTCTCACTGGATCGCGATATACGCACCGAAGCGGCGGCATGAGAGAATTTAACTTCGGCACTATTACGCTTGTGCCTCGTGTAATAGGTCAACAATGGTTCACCATTCTCGGTCGGGCGTGGAAATAGGGCGAGCAAACATCATACGTCCTTGTTACCGCTCCTTCCCGAAATACAGAATTCCACATACGTCATGAGTTCTTTCACCGTAGTGCAATGACTAATCAGATCGACAATATCATCATTCATTGAGTTAGTAATTTGATTATACAAGCGAGCATCAACGCGATCCCACTTCCTTCTTTCAACTTTGTCTTTAGGCGGATCGCTATCCATGTGTCCTTCTAGCTCATTACTCAGCAGGTGGTTTCGAATCGTTCGATGCCAATCGAGATAATTTGTCCCATTCAGTTTGCGTTTTGTGATCTCCATCATATGAGAAATCACACTTGTATGCTTGGTATCACTCATATTTCCCCGATTAGTGTCAACGGACAGTAGATAACTCAATTATTTCACAAATCAAACGAAATAAAATCTGGAAACAGTCCTAAAAACAGTCTCAAAACAGCCCTTCAAGCAGTGAAATTTTAAAAAAAAACAGCTCCTTAAAACAGTAAAGCAAAACTAACCCGAGAGGTTTCCGAGCAATCCCACCGTTGGATCGAGTTGAAACCTGGACAGACTTAAACTACTCCTCGGGGCGAGCAAAACCCACCGAAAAAATTCTCGATCGGACCGTCGACGGCCCGGGCGACGGCAGCGGCGATTTTCGGCTGGCGGAGGGTTCCGGCGGCGCATGCGGCTTCGTTTTGGACCGAACGAAGTCGCGACTTCCACGACTGTGTAGATCGGTGGCTGGGCTGCGATTTCCCGGTGGCGGTGACGGTCAACGGCGGCGGTCAACGGCGGTCAACTGCGGCAGCGGCGGCGGTCAACCCGAAAAAAAAAACCTAAAAAATTCTCAACCTAACTGTGCTGCTCTGATACCATGTAAAACAATATGATCCAAAACAGTATATCTTATTATTGAGAGGCAACCTCTTTATATAAGAGTTACAATGGGCCTAGCGGGCCTAACGGGCCTAGATCTATTACACAGTACATTATATACAATCACACATTTAGACTCTAACACAATCAATGATGACCCACCTACCTAGAAATTAATTTCCTAAAGATTTCCTTGGCAACCAAATGTTGTAGAATCAGACAGTTTATCCCGTGAGAATAGTCGAGGCATGCGTAAGCTAGTCCAGACACTCATGAATATCAAAAATAAAAAATAAAACTTATATATTAATGTAACTTGTAATTTGTATATGCCTATATATTACAGAGAAAAGAACTTAGTATACATACAGCAAAAGGCTCAGTGTCCATCCATAATCCATGATAATCCATATCCGGCGAAGATTGAAGTCCAAGACGATTTAATCCAGACTGACAGAACTTTTCGAAAAGAGGATATTTTTCAACAGATTTGGATTGTCCACATTGCATACTCCCATTGTCCGAAATGGTAAGACAAAAGGCATCGATGTTGACTGGCAGCCCCCCAATATGATCTGCAGTATACACTCAGGGTAACAAAGTAGATGAAAATGGTTACTTGAACACTTAACTGGTGAAAATTAGTTGTATTCTATCCACTAAACAAACAAACGGACACTTTTGAATCTATGCTGCACTGTCCGCTAACCCCACTTAACATCTTCAATTTCAGCACAGTATACAAAGCGTGAAAGAATGCCATTGATTAACAGAGAACAAGCACATTCTAGTCTTTACCATCTAATACCTGATTGTGATGCCTCAAGCTTATCTTCATGACAACTTGAGGATAATGTAGCCTCCCTTTTCTTTCGACGACGCAAAGCCTTTCCTTGACGCCCAACAGATGGACAAGTTGCTACAACTTCTGGATAATACTTATAGAGAACCTTAACAGAAGGGAAAAAAAGGAATCCTTACAAAGGAAAAACATAAAGTTTATGAAGAAAGATCTACATATTAAGTACTATTTCAATATATACTTCAAGCAAAATGAAAATTGTAATTGAACTAAGTTACATGATAAAGCCTGATGAGGTATTAAAAATTGATCATAGCTTTTACCATCTGGAAAGCAGCACGGAAACCATGCAACTCAAAATTATGGAGACCACCCTCGTTTTCCAAATTCCTCCATCTATCTGCACTCTAATGAGAAAAACAAGTCATAAATTTTGCTAAAGCATTGAAAATTATACATCTACTAATGCTCTAAATGCTCTTATGCTCTCATCACCCAACCTATTGTTAGATTTTCTCTGTTTTAAAGGACTAAATAAATCAAACAATAATTACAAGTAAGCCCCATCTCTCGTTTTGAAACAATTGGCATCAAAGCCAAATGTAGTTTCCTATATTAATTCACTTAAAACTCATTATAAACAACTCGAGCAGTACATCCAGTATTTCAGTCTACTGGAAAAAACATGTTCAACAACACCTTGCATATAGTTTAATTTTACAAATTCTTTGAGCGTAAAACTAATTTTATTTCTCTCCTTTTCTTCTTAAGTAAATGTCCACTATAACTTCATCTAATCTTATTTTTATCATCCGGGGTAATGCAAGGAAAACTAAAAAATAACCTAACTTCCCTCGAGAAGATAAAAAAACAAAATAAAACTTTTTTTTAGTATGATGATGGAGAAGGTCAAAAGCCGACCTGGCATGCAAGGTCTCTGCCACTTTTTCCCAGAGACAACCCAGAAGTTTTGACACCTAAGCTCATTGGAAAGCCATTTTGGACACATCCATCCTCCGAGAGAAGGTTGTAACAACAACCAACATTAATGACTGCTTTTACTTCCTTGCACTCTACAAAAGCCCTGGTTTAGATGGTGGAATATAGTATCTTTGTTAATGTTAAATCCTGTCCTGAAAGAAGAGAGATAATAACACCAATATGATAGAAACTCTTGCTCATCACCTTTTCACTTGTTTCTTATAAAAGAAGTTACTTCCAGGGAAAACACAATACTTAAAACCCATATACTTGATAATAAAAATCATATATGCGACTTAGAAGTGCTGTGAAAACTAATTTCTTCCTCAAGATTTGACGTTCAATAGGTGGAGCACCAAATTTGCAATACTTTATTTTCTAGGGTCTTCTTTCATACTTTATTGGAAATCGAAATTCCAAACCAGTAGCTTCTCACAGCCATCACATAAACTTTTTTTTTATCTTCCAAATTTATGAAAGAAGATTCCAGATTTCCCTTTGCCCGATCCCTTTTTTCCTCATTCAATGTTCTTATTCAAATTTTAGTGTTTTTAATTAAAAAACACCAAAATATGTTAATTTATACCTACTTCACATTTTTAAGAAGCGTATTTTTCTACACATCTTCATAAAAAAAAAGTAATTTAATATCGTGTTATTCTAACCTGAGCATTATCACTGAAAGATCGCCACAAGCATGAAGACCAGCAAGAACCAATGAGGGTTTTTTGTCTGAACTGCACAAACATTTCAACTCCAACCGATTGGTTTTCTCTTCTTGATCATCACTGGGCACAACATGATCACCTTGTAGTGACATATTAGCAAGAGATTTTAATGCATCAACGGACAACACATCGAATGTCATTGCCTTCGGCAGTCTCAAATTTTTAGCTGCCAATCTGAAAGAAGTTCAAAGAAAATTAGAAAATTAGTAATAGTATAGTACTTGAGATATTAAGTTTTAAGAAGAAACCAAAATGCTATTTTCGTATAGTAAGAAGCTAAATCCTTTAAGCAGGGCAAGAAGAAATCAAGGTTGGCATCTAGTCCTCTAAGATACACCTGAGTATCCTTAGGTACAATGACTGAAACCACATTACAAAAGTAATGACTGATTTCTTAGAAATGCTATGAGGGAATGATTTCTCAATTAAAAATAGTTTGATTTTCATTGGAATCGAAAGTCATTTTTCTGTTGTTTTGAGTGGACTACAAAGTTCAATAATGTGGATCTCTGTAATTTGTAGATGCAGAATAGAAAAGAAATGTTTTTTTCTACTACTTATGTAAGTCTTTAAGTAGTAAGAATAAATGCAATGTGTATGAGGGGGGGGGGGGGCAGTGTTTTGGGCCAGTGGATGAGAATTAGGGGAAGAATATGAGGGAGAATAACTATTAGGAAAAATGATTATTTGTTTGGGGTAAAGAGAATGATTATAGGGAGAACCGTTACTTGTGTTTGGTGGAAAGAATGGCTATGGTGAAGATAAAATAGTGAGTATGGGAAGAATGAAAGGTAGCTACAAGGAGGATAAAAAGTAGTTACGGGGGAATGCGATCAGGGAGGGAATGATCCTCGATAACCCAAACGTGGGTAAGAGAATGATTCCCCTCATAATCCTTTTTCATCCTCCTTGCCCCCAAACGTCCCTTAGAAGTGGGTGGAACCCAAAAGAACACAAATAAAAAATTCAGCTGGGGGAATTCTAAAGATAGGTAAAACAAAATTAAAACAAATTAATCCTATCTGCTTGCACCAGCATGTGATTTTTTATTAGCTAAAAATTGTTTTCTAAAGCTTTACCCAGATTTACGAATCTGAGCTAAGTAATACTTCTTAATCCGTGTTGCACGTGCACTTGTCACATTTCCATGATGAGAACAAGCATCAATGGCAAGAACTGAATGCTTGTAATGGAAGGAGAGCACTTGTGCTAAATAACCCTACAAGAAAAGATCACAAGTATGAAATGGGTGAGATTCAGAGCAAACGTAGAAAAGAAAGATCATCAGATAGTTCTTCAAGTATGTGGAGGAAATCCTGTGAATGTCTAGGACTCTAGAAATATGATTTGATAAATGAAATAAGGTTGAGGTTCCTCTCATTGCAGTTCAAGGAAGAAGCTTAAGCCCATCCTTTCGGAATGATTTCTTTTTAGTACACCCTAATTAGATAGGCTCGCAAAGTGCACTCCATGCTGACTCCTGAATGAATTTATACTAAGAATACATCTCTGCCAAGTATACCTTTGCAGCTTTTACAAGAAATGGGTGTATAGTCTCATTTGTCCTCTATCAAAATCATTTTCCACAAAGACTAAGACGTAAATAATCATGACCAAATAGAAAATAATGATTATTAAAAATAATAATAATAATAAAAAAGGGAAATTTCATTCTATGTTAAAAAATTCATTCAGCTCTGTTATTTCGCAAGAAGATAAAAAACAAGATCATATGGCCTTTTAGATTAGGGTATATATTCCGTAAATTACTTATGCTTCCAATGCTTTAGTGACACCAACATGTACAACGCACATCCCCACACCACTTGTCAACACAATGTACATTCATAGATGCTCATTTCTAGAGTACGTTTAAATCATAGACTTCCCCTTTACAAAAGTCGATACATCAAATAAATTATAAGCATAGGAATTGTGTAAACCAAAGAAAAAAATATATATAAGTGATAACTCTCAAGAATTGAGAGTTAAAGTAGCTTAAAAGAATATATTTTTATAAGAATTGATATTTTCTAGTTTGTCTACAGCATTCATGATGGAGCGAAGCGAAATTCACACAAGAAGGAGTTCGCCAAAACGAACAGCAGCCAACCAAGCGTGCCTTGAAGATACCCAACATAACAGCGGAATTTGAAGAATTGCCAAACGGTTTGCCCCAGCGAACGAAGATGTTGTGAAGATAGCGAAGCCAAAGATGCTCTGACAACCGACAATGTGGATCGTGGAGCAGAAATGTCAGATAAAGCAGTCCTTTGTCTGAAAAGCAATCGAAGAGCAGTCCAACATTGTCAGGATCGTGAAGCAGGCTTTGTCGCTTGGAGATGGAGTATAAATAGATGTCTTCTCCTTCAGAGCAAAAGGTCACCCATTTTGGGGTCGATCACCCTTCCTTAGAAGAGTTTTTCCGTCGAGCAATTTCCGATAAGCATTTCCTTATTTCTTAGCTTAGCCGTAGTTTAGTTGTAGTTTCGTTGTTTTCCCGCATTTCCTTTTATTGCTTTTAGCTACTTCTTAGTATAGTTTTAACGAACCTTGTTATTTGGTATTTTCAATGAAGATGAATTGTTGCTTTTATCTTGTCCTGCTTTTATTTATCGTCATGAGCAGCTAAATCTATCATTGGAAGGAATTAGATAATTAGGAGAAGTTCGCCTAAGCGAAGCTTTAGCGAGATGATAAACTATTATGCATGCTGTGTTAATTCGAAATACATTCCGTTTGATCCATTGTGTGTATGTCTTTATTTCGCTTCGAGAGAATAAAAATAGAGCGATCTTGCATGTATAACATTAGGTTCGCTAAGTTTGCTTAGAGATGAGTTTACTTGCATCTAAATTGAATACTTAGAGATAAGGTTCGCCAAATGTTGTGTTGCTTCGCTTTGGCAGTGTATGAGTTCGAGAGAACCAAACCAAGAGCTCGAGAGAGCCAGACTCTAAGACTCGAGAGAGTAAAAGAGAAAGCTATCAGTTGTTGCTTCTTAGCTTTAAATAGTTTCGTCTAAGTGAAACTCTCCGAAAACGTCTTATTCCCTTCCGATGTAATTCGTCAGTTCGATTTACCTTACATTTACTTAGTTTAGATTAATTTCGCCACAAAAATTTCCCCTGTTCCCCGACTCTTGATTTCGCTTAAACATGACACTAATAATTATTCCCTGTGGAGATGACCTTTACTTACTTTAAAACTTGCTGCAATAAAGACTGTGTAAACTTGCACAACCTTTGAGGATCACACACACACGCATTTCGCTTAACCAGAAGTAGAGACTTCGCTTTGGCGAAGTCTTGAGCAAGCCACGTCATCATTCTTCTTAATTTTCATTTTCATTAAATTGTGTGTTCGCATCCGTTACCACCAATAAGGAAGTTTGGATGCAGTACAAAACTACCCATCTTGCATATAGTAATGAGTAAGAGTTACCTGGCCAGCACCAACATCAATAATTGAATGACTTTTCAGGTCACTTGCAATCAAGCTAATAATGGCGGAGAGAACTGCAACCTGTTGTTGCAATAAAAAAAATCCTAATTTTTTTAATAAGAAACGAAGACATTTCATTGATAAAATGAAAGTACAAACTCATCTGGATATAAGAGAGAGGAAGAAAAAAGATAAGAGGGGAAGTGCCAATCATAGGACCATAAACATGCAGAGAACAAGGGAAGGGGAAGGCCAATCATGGGGCCATACATTAAAAAAAATCCTAGTGAATCATATGGAAAATGTTTTGCATATAATCACAGCACAATTTGGTAGACTTAACCACCGTGCTTGACAAGCCCAACCACCCAATTATATTATACAAAATGAACCAAGCATAAATCATATCCAGATGAAAAGTTAAAGACGGAATACATCCTATTCAATTTGAATTACCATAGTTTTGTAAATAAGCATACAATCCGCTAATATTCGTCATGGAGTCCTAATTGCATCAAATTGATAATTGATGTTAGAAAGTTTCACACCTACGTAGGAAAACCACTGTTTCAAGGCCATCGCCTTTTCTTCGCCTATGGCTATCACCTTAGGAGGGTATTGCGCCTCTAACATAGCTAAAACGAGCTCCTTCAATCTGGCCCTTGCCTTCTTTGCCATTTGCTCCCTACATCGCCTTTGCCCCATGCCAAGTTTTATTTATTTATCAATATTTTAACTTAATATCCACAAAAAGAATCAAAAATTAGCTCATGAAGAAGTCAAACAACCATGTGAAGTCTTTATTAAGGAACAACCATGTGAAGTCTTTATTAAGGATACTGGATTTGTTTAATTGTTATTTTAAATATGTGTGTGTTTATACGAGTTATTTGATGTAGAAGCTTTGCTGTTTTTATATACTTTTGGTTAATTCAATTTTCTTATACAAATAATAATTTAATATGTATGGTATATCTTATAATAACATAATTTTTGTGATTTATTATTCTTTTACTTTTTTCTTTTTAGTATTATTCTATATGAATTTGAAATTTTATGGGAATACAAATATGTTTTAATTATCAATTTATGTTCAATATATTAATTAGTTATGCATTTATTTGTTATGCCTCTCTTTACTCGGGTCTCGCCTTTTTATCGTCTCTCGCCAATGTTTTAAAAGGCTTAAGGTGGCCTTGAGGCGAGGCGTGAGCCTTGAGGCGGTTTGAGGCGTAAGACTCATTTTAAAGTTAAAATATATTAAAATCATAAAAATTAAAACCTTTTATATTCATAACTTTTTAATACTTCTTAAAAGTAGACAACAACTAAAAAAATTAAACTTTATAAAAAAAATCTCAATAGTCTATTAAAATTTTGTTAATAGTAATCAGTAATCTAAAAATTATCTATTGTTGTTGTCACTCTATGTATCCACCAATTTTCCATCATCCAATGTCAATACCCCTTTATTTGTTTTCATAGCATTTCTAACCCTCACTACGAAAGAAAAAATGAGAAGATACAAAGTTACAACTACATAATTTTTTTTCTTTGGAAAATATAGAATAATAATAGCACACTTATTAGTAATAAATAATTAAGAAAAGAAAATAGGTAGTAGTTTTCTATAAAAAGTTCAGTGATGGCCTCCAATGATTACATTTTATCTTCTAGGTCAACAAAAGGATAATTAGTAATTATTTGTTAACTTTAAATTTAAAAATTAGAAAACACGAGTTTAAAAATCAATTTAAACAAAAGGTGTATGCCTTTCGCCTCTGAGTCTTTAGCTTGAGGCGTAAGCCTCTCTCCAAAAAGGCGTAAGCCTCTGAGGCGTACGCCTTTTTGGAGAGAGGCTTACGCCTCAAGGCTAAAGCCTTAGGCCTCATTCTCTGCTCTCAAGGCGTTAGCCATGAGGCTTTTTCTTGTCGCCTCAACGAGGCGTAATCCTCAGATGCTTTTTAAAACATTGTCTCTCGCTTTGAGGCTATCAAGGAGAGTATCGCCTTGTATTGTGTCTTGTGCTTTGAAAACACTGAGGAAAACAAGATCATAAGTTAAAATCTCAATATAAAAATCATAGTCAAGTTTTAAAAAGAAAAAAAGCGTTGTATTAAAATGAAAATATTTGGACTTGATTTCATAAATAAGAGTAATTTGTTAATATTTTTTTTAAGGAGAAACAAATTTCATTGATAAATAAAATACCAAAGTGTAAGATCTCCAAACACCTAAAGGTGTGTTACAAGAAAGCTCTATAATTTGACATAAAAGAAGAAAGACTATAATGTGAAAAAGGATGTTCACACTTACACTAGTACTTACTTTTTTAATAATTTATACTTTAACTTAATTCGTTTGATAGTTATTTTGATTTCTGATATAAAATTTAAATGATTTTCTAACACGTACTGAAGGATATCGCCCTGTTAGTAAATTGATAAAGGCATAAAGTATACTATTTGGAAATACATCACTCAATAACTTACTTCATGCTTTTTCTTCTGATTCATGCCTTGTGAAAGAACAGTGTTAAGCGAAGCCATGCACCAACCAGGTAGAGCCTGCAAGAACAGATACGAATGTGGACTATGAGACATATAAATCAACCTGGAACGTCATTTTATTTGACACAGGTGAGAAAGGTTGGTTAAATGTTAATACCACTCCATCCTTTGCCTTGGTGACAAATAATTATAATCACACCAAAATAATACAAATGGGACCAGATGCCAAAAGCTGAGGGGTAAAGAAGAAGAAACACCACAGTTTTGATCAAAAAAGAAAAATGGAAAGGGGAAAATCTATAAAAATCTTTTGTAAGACAAGGTTATGGACACATTTTAAAATTCCTTGTTCAAGAGATATATCCGTTCTATCTTTGGAAGAGACTGAAATCAGAAATTTATCACATTTTTTCTTCTTACTGAATCGGAGTCTATTGTTTCAGGAATGTAGGGATTTGGTTGATAATGGCTGAAATCTCAGGTTTAGAAGACAGCTCAATGAAAGAGAACTTTCAAGTGAAGTGAGCTCTCAAATGAAAGGAATATGCTATACCTATAACATGTAGGAAAAGGTGGTGGCGCTCCCTCAAACTCAAAGAAGCTGATAGAATCTACTACTATTATTATAAGAAACTACGATAACCTCTCGAGAGGATCTCTCAAAGAGCCAACTACAAAGACGACAACTGTTTGAATAGCTTCCTAGAGGCCTAACATCTCCTCTTTATAGTAAACCTAAGATTTAACCTAATTAAGTAAATAACCCTATTAAGGCCCAAAAGCCCAATACAACTTAAATAACAAAACAGAATTACAATTAATAAAACCATAAAAAAGGATTCGTCACTTCTTGGTTCGCCTTGAATAAACTTTCAACGAACGCGGGATCGTATCAATACTTCCCCCCCAAAAAGCCACCTTGTCCTCAAGGTGAAAGTCCGGAAATTGTAGCTCGATATCGGCGGACTCCCGTGTAGCATCATCGAGTTGACCCTCCCATCGCACACTAAAATCTGGCGCGACCCTCCATCCTGTGGAGACTCCCGCATGCCCAAAACAGCCTTGGGACAAACCAGCACGCCTAAGTCATCGCCCACCAAGGCCGGTGTAGGGAAAACTAGGCTAGGAGAACCAACCGCCTTACGCAGCACGGATACATGGAAAACCGGGTGAATCTTCACAGTCTGTGGTAACTCCAAGCGGTATGCAACTGGCCCCACCCGAGCTAACACTCGATACGGTCCAATAAATCGTGGTGCTAACTTGGGGTGCTTAAATTTCGCCAAGGAAGATCGGCGGTAAGGCGGAGCTTAACATACACCAAATCGTCCAAATCAAATCCGAACATCCCGACGTTTGGCATTAGCACGATCCGTCATCAATCGTTGAGATCGCAACAAGGTAGCCTTAAGCTTATCCAACATCCTATCACGTTCCACCATTAACGAATCCACGGTGGCAACCGGGCTAGCCCCATAATCGTACCCCAAAATTGACGGTGGAGAACGCCCATAAACAATCTCAAAGGGTGTCATACCTGTAGAAGAATGGTACGACGTATTAAAGCTGAACTCAGCCCATGCAAGCCACTGATACCACTTCGTCGGATGTGTCAACACAAAGCATCTTAAATAAGATTCCAAACAGCGGTTCCACGACCTCGGTTTGACCATCCGTCTGTGGATGATAAGTGGTATCATGCTAACGCAACCAGCTGCGTTCGAAAGCCTTGAACATTTCCTCCCATAGCAAAGCTAGTGAATATCTTGTCACGGTCCGATCACGATACTCTTAGGTACCCGTGCAACCGGACCACCTCGCGGATAAAGACTCAGGACACCTTTGTGAGAGAAGTGAATGGGTGTCGAAGGGGTATAAAATGAGCATACTTGAAGCCGATCGACCACCACAAAAATAGTGTCATATCCTCTCGAAGCGAGGAAGTCCCTCCACGAAATCCATAGAGATGTCTTCCCAAACTCGTTCGGAATCGGTAATGGTTGTAATAAGCCCACTGGGACAACGACAAATGTTTCGCTTGCACGCAAAAGCGAGCACTCGGCCACAAACGCACGTGCACGAGCCTTCATGCCCGTCCCAATACACCTCTTTAGCCAAACGTTGATACGTCTTGAGGACCCCAAAATGCCCCCGATGGCTCCTCCGTGGAACTCGATCAATAACGAGAGGAATCGAAGGAGACGTCGGAGGTAGCACCAGTCGACCCTGGTACAATAACACATCACCCCTAACGGAATAACCCGGCGGACTCGCCTCACCGGCAACCAAGGCGGTATAAATAGCCAACAACTTCACGTCTTCCCGTACCTGCTTTGAGTGAACACGGTGTATTAACCCCGCCACACAACTCAACATGCTCAATTCTCCCGCCACGCAGGCATTCGAGAGAGAGCATCCGCCGCCTGCTTTCAGGGCCCTTTTATACTCAATATGGAAATCATAACTTAGAAGCTTCGCAATCCACCGCTAATACTCCCCATCAACCACCCGTTGTTCTAACAGAAACTTGAGGCTTTTTTGGTCCATACGGACGACAAAATGATGTCCCAATAAATACGCTCGCCAACGTTGTATGCGGCAAATACGATGGCCATCGGCTCGCGCTCATATCACGAGACTTCACGCGGTGGGTTATAGGCAAGGCCTTACTAAAATAAGCCAATGGCTGCCTCTCCGCATCAAAACGGCGCCCACCCCGATCTGGAAGCATCGGTTTCCACAACAAACAACCGATCAAAATCGCAATCGTAAGACGGGCACACTACTCATGGCATGCTTAAGTCTCTCGAAAGCAATCCTCGCCAACGGACTCCATTCAAACTTCCCTTTTTCAACAATCGAGTCGATGGAAAAGCCATCGACCCATAATTAGCCACGAAAACGACGATAGTAACCCGTCAACCCAAGAAAACCCCGTAGGTCCTTAATGTTTCGGGACTTGGCCAACGTAACATGGCTGCAATTTTCTCGGATCGGCACCACTCCTTCCTGCAGATATAAAATGCCCCAAATACTCAATCCGCTTAGTCCAAATCGACATTTCTTGGAATTTGCTACAAATGCATGGGCACATAACGCTCGAAAACTTTGAACTAAGTGCTCTTTATGATCTTGGATGGACAGATGAGTAGATCAAAATATCATCAAAAATACGAGCACAAATCGGCGTAGAAACGGACGCAAAATCTCATTCATAACCGATCGGACGTGGCGGGAGCATTTCTTAATCCAAAGGGCATGACTACAAATTCATAGTGGCCCTCGTGAGTTCTAAAAGCCGTCTTATGTACATCACCGGCTTAACACGGATCGATGATAACCCGCTTTAAGGTCAATTTTCAAAACACTTGCCGCTCCATGCAAATTCATCCAACAACTCGTCAACCAAAGGGTATCGGATATTTATCGCATCGCGTTTGCTGATTCGGGCTCGGTAGTCAACACAAAAACGCCAACTCCGTCCTTCTTTTTACCAACAAAAGCGGTGGAAAACGGGCTCGTGCTAGGGCGGATAATTCCCGCCAACAACATTTCCCCACTAATCGTTCAATCTCATTCTTTTGATATCAGGATGCCGAGTGACGGACGTACATTTACGGAATCCTTGCCGGCCATTAGTTCAATAGCATGATCACAATTCCGTTAAGCGGGGTAGGTCATCAATGATTCAAAACCGGTGAAAAAATGAAGTCTGAGTGCGATTACGTGGGTACCGAGACAGATCTGGTAGAGCTCCGATCTGTTCTCGCGCTGCATCGGTGCCTCGAGCATGTTTAACTCGACCAAGAGTCCTTGATCCTCTGGCCGTAAGGATTTCATCATGGACTTTAATGAGATTTGGGCCTTGACCACCGTAGTGGCTCGCCTCAGTAACTCGACCTTTCCAAGTCCCAATGTGAATTGCATTTTTAGTGCACGGTAGTCAAATTCGATTTTTCCCAACGTCGCTAGCCACACGACGCCCAAAATCACATCTGCAGACCGCCCGATGGTAAAGGCAAAAAATCGTTCACTATTCGCGACTTCGACCAACTGAGTTCCACATTCTTACATATGCCCGCGTTCTCACGAGAATCCCGGTCCCCAACATAATGCCATAATCATCGGACGGCTCCACATGTAATTTCAATTTAGCCACAATGTCATCGGATACAAAGTTATGCGTAGCCCCACTATCAATCAATACAACTACTTCGCCCCTGTATTGAACTGTCACTTTAAGCGCGTTTTGGGGAGCTCACCGCCATTGAATTCAAGGATAGCGCCGCTATATTCGG
Organism: Sicyos edulis; assembly: GCA_036507275.1. Classification (NCBI taxonomy): domain Eukaryota; kingdom Viridiplantae; phylum Streptophyta; class Magnoliopsida; order Cucurbitales; family Cucurbitaceae; genus Sicyos; species Sicyos edulis. The sequence continues at coordinate 18,380,650 of CM071851.1, forward strand.
TGTCTCCCAGTGTCCTCAACACTCTCCTCCTCGGCCCCATAATCCACGGACTCATCGGTTTCGTCATCTCCCGCACAATCCACCCTATCGCGTACTACAAGTATCTCAAGTGCTGCAGCTCTTTCTTTTTACAACGGTGTCTGGAACGAACTTCTCATCGCATCTAAAGCACACGGTCCCTTATCCTTTCGTATACGGGATCTCATTATCCGTAAGTCGTTTATAGGGAACTGCAGGGGTGAGGGTATTCGATGGTGTTGATCGGTTGGGAGTGAAAGCGAGAGTTCTTAGGTTTGATCCTCCCGCCACCTTCGCACTAACCGTCCCGGATCCCATCCCTGATTTAACCACCGCTTTGAGATGCCCCCTCCTTTTGCTTGATTTGAAAAGCCGTGTCATCCTCAATTACATGCCATGAACTTCTTGTCCTGAAATTCCCACGGGCCTCGGCTTCCTCATCTCACTCCTAATTTCCGCCTTGGACCACTCTCCCATTTCCCTTCCAAGGCACTCAAATCTTGCGATGTCGCGTATACCTTTGGCATATTTTTCAAACAACCGCGATACTCTCTTACGGTCCCAACTTGCTGCACTCTCATCAAATTAGCATATTTATTGTCATTAATCGTCGCTTGGAAACGATGCAACAACAATTCTCGGAACTCTTCCCACGAAGCAATTTGAGCACGGTCCTCCTCATCAGAACCATTCTAGTGCCTCTCCTTCCATACACAAAGTCTGCAAGGCGTCAACTCTTTCGTGCCCGTCACCGATTCACCCGTAAGTACCTTTCGACGTGCATAACCATCCTTCGTGGTCCTCATCTGCTAGCCCTTTAAATACTGAGCATTTCCAACTTCCGTAACCTCCTATCTACCAAGGGTCCATCTCGACCTTTGCTCCGGTCCTTGCGCTCCACATGGACTCCTGTCTATCTCTCCAATCCGTCCGCTCTCGTCTAGGTTACAACCATCCCAACCCCGATCGTTCCAACCGTCATGCGCTGCGCTCGGGCCGTTCATAACCGTCGCGCACTCTCCTTCCTCCGCAAAACCCGTTTTCCCTTCCACCGAACCGAGAATACCATGGCCGATCGAATTCGAGCCCATCCCACTACCCCGCGGCCCATGTCGAAAATTCTCCCTCGGTCCAACCTTCGGCCCCGAACCGGCTCGATCAACCGACCCCGGCCTTCACCGCCTCTAACTGCGCCCCACCACGCTCGCGCTCGCGCCACCATGATGCAGGCGACCCGCTCGCCGCACGAGCCCGCCCAGATGCCTCGCATTCGCGCCGCCCGGGGCTCGTCGCCGCCCCAGTCTCACGACGCCCCCGCTCGCCCGGCCGCCGCTTCGCGCTTGCCCAGCACCGTCCGCGCCCCTCCGCGCGCGCCACTTCCCGCACAAGCCCCTGCACTGCGCGCGCGCACCAACCCCGCGAACACCCCTCGCGGGCCAGACCCGCCGCCCGCCTGCTTTGGCGTCGCCGCGCGCCGATCGCGAGACCGAGCGCTACCCCGCAGCCGACACCCACAACTACTTTCGCCCGGCCCACCAGATCCCCCATCGCGCCCACCTCCTCTCCTCCGACGACCCTCCTTCCGCGCCCGACCCGTGCTCCCCTTGTTCGCTCGCCGCGCCGACCACGTGCCGCCGCCCCTCTCCCTCGCCCGCGACCTCAATCGCCACCCCTTCCCTTGTCTCCTTGCCTTGCTTCCATTAATAAACGCAGTTCGGGTTGATCATCTCGAACTTCACATCCTGCTGTTCGAATTTCAAATCCATCTTTTTCCCCAAACGTTCTTCAAGCGATTCCGACCTTGCTTCTACATCCTTCAACCTCCTCGCCAATTCCTCGGACCCTTCCTCGCATTCTTGCATCCTTGTTTCCATCTTAGTGGTCACCATTCCCGGATCGGTAAATGGCTCTGATACCAAAATGATAGAATCTACTACTATTATTATAAGAAACTACGATAATCTCTCGAGAGGATCTCTCAAAGAGCCAACTACAAAGACGACAACTGTTTGAATAGCTTCCTAGAGGCCTAACATCTCCTCTTTATAGTAAACCTAAGATTTAACCTAATTAAGTAAATAACCCTATTAAGGCCCAAAAGCCCAATACAACTTAAATAACAAAACAGAATTACAATTAATAAAACCATAAAAAAGGATTCGTCACTTCTTGGTTCGCCTTGAGTAAACTTTCAACGAACGCGGGATCGTATCAGAAGCTTCTAAACGTTCTTTGGAGGACACAAGTGTCCATAAATGTTCTAAACGTTCAAGGAGATTTAAATACTGCAGACAAGGTTCCAGAAAAAGGAACAGGTTCTTCTTTTATCTCAAGCTGCAAATTAGGGAAGTTTTTAGGTCTATTAAAATAGATGCCTTCCTCCCAAGTATCCAATTCGGTAACATATAAGTTGCAATGGATAATAGATATTATGCCATTTTGAAGTTCACGCTTCTTATAGGCAGAAAATCTATCTAATCAAGCAAAAACCATCAACTAAGCATAAATGACTTCTGTATGACATGGAAGCACTACCATCTGCAAGTCTGCTTGTTCACGTTGAAAGGCAAGAGATCTTGAAGTGCGGATAAATTTCTTTAGTGAATCTGGCCAGTATTCCTGAATGATTTTTCAAGACAGAAAATTAGTTTTCACTACATTAGAGTAAGTGCACTCATAACAAGAAATGCAATAGAAAGCTTTATCACATGATTTCATAAAGTCCTTAAATGGATTAAACTATCCAATATTTCCAGACAAAACACTCCCCTGTGGCCAATGCTGAGAACTGTCAACTACTCTGATACTTCACAGCAACAAATTAAAGATCAATGATGCATTTTATGCCAACCATATTTCATTTATGAGTTCTTGACATTGCATAACTTCAGTTCTATTTAATATAATTAGTCAAAGACATCATATGTTCACCTAAGGATGTAAAAATATTTAATAAGAAATCTATTTCCAGTATGACAAAATTCGAATTAATTTATAAGAAAAGAAACGGACACATCACCAAGGATCTAGTGGTGGAATCCTCAAATGCTTAGATAAGGGGCTTGGTCTTTTCGCTTCCTTCATTTTTGGGATTGCTTTTGTTTATTTGTTTGTGACGTGTTTGTTGTTTTTTATCCTTCCGTTTGCTTTATCCTTTTGGAGTACATTTTTGTAGACATCTTAGGTGCCTAGTGATAACTCTCAAGAATTGAGAGTTAAAGTAGCTTAAAAGAATATATTTTTATAAGAATTTGCTAATATTTAAGTAATTTATTATTGAATTTCACCCCATCATACCTAAGTGTCGCTTAAACGAAACATCCTTTAGTTTTCTGATGAGGATGCATCTTATGGGTTCGTTGTAGCGAAATGTGCTTGAATGTGTGCGAAGTTATTTGTTTAAAAAAGAATTGATACTTTCTAGTTTGTCTGTAGCATTCATGATGGAGCGAAGCAAAATTCACACAAGAAGGAGTTCGCCAAAACGAACAATCAGCCAACCAAGCGAGCCTTGAAGATTCCCAACACGACAACCGAGCCTGAAGTATTGTCAAACCTTCGCCGCAGCGAAGGTATCCTGCAAAAGAACTCGCTCGTGAACATAGCGAGCCAAGATGCTCTGACAACCGACAATGTGGATCGTGGAGCAGAAATGTCAGATAAAGCAGTCCTTCGTCTGAAAAGCAATCGAAGAGCAGTCCAACATTGTCGGGATCGTGAAGCAGGCTTTGTCACTTGGAGCTGGAGTATAAATAGACGTCTTCTCCTTCAGAACAAATTGTCACCCATTGTACAGTTTCAACATTCTTCTGTAGAATTAGCCGTCCAACCACATACTATTACCAACTCAAAGATAGCTAATTAAAACTACAACTAGTTTATCAATTTTAGTTCCATGAATATTTCTAAAATACTCTGCTAGTACAAATCAATATTTGATAGATGTTATACTTGATCTAGATAATCAGACAACTATGTGAAAATTGGTCATATAAAAAAATCCCAATAAGGCATGTAATGGATCAACGAGGAGGCGTAATAATCAATTCAGTCAAACGCATCATACGAACTTCTGTTGTAGATAAATGGATTACAGGTGAGCTCAACAAATTTAAATTAGCTTCTAAATAAAGTTCCTAACCGTCCAAAAACAAGAAAATGAAAATAAAATCCAAGTCTACCATTGTTGTTCAAGTACAGACGCACCTGGACTACTCCCGAAGGAATTAGGAGCAAATTTTTCACAGGTTCCTTGCGCAAACACTCCATCCATTCAGAATCAACAGCTTCCCATAGTCTATCCTGGAACAGAAACGAAAGAAGTAGAATAATAGAGATTAAAAAACAGCATCCACGAGTGAAAAATCAAAATCAGAGAAGAAGATTGCAAAACTTGTGCGAATGAAGAATTAATTGAAGAAACCTTGAAGAAATTGACGACGGGAGCATTGATCAAGAACGAGTAAGGTTTGATGAAATCGACGATGGCCCTAATCCATTGCAGAGTATCAGCTGCAGTTTCGCTACTGTGTTTCCCATTGCCGCGAAAATCAGTCGCCATTGTTCTGTCGCAAGTTACCGGAAGCACTACGGCGCTCTATAAATTTACGAAATGGCTTAGTCTTCTTTTTTTTAACATCAAACTAAATTTAATTTAAATTTGACATGGTGGTCATCAAGCCACAATCCCTAAAATGACTTCGTCTTAAGAATTTAAATATTTGATACGAAAATACTCTCCAAAATAAAGTATTTATTTAGAATAAAGGTTTGAAATAGTTTAAAATACCTATATGCCATATAGGGAGGTCAAAACACCATGGGTTAAGATCGAAAGGGTCAGTAACCCCATACGTTCGATCTCGAAAATTGGTCTTTGGTTCTCATTTATTTATTTTAGAGAGGTAATATTGTCTTTTAGGGGTAGTTCACTTCGTGGTAATCTAGGATTCCCATGAGATGGGCATCTGGATTACCACGTTTATTTGACAGCAATCATAAATATCCCGGACATCTTGTGATGCCAGGAATCCTAAGATGCTCATTTGAGAGACATTTGGATGTCCTCCTGCAACATGGGTTTTTAGGATTCTCATGTATAGGGCATCCCAAATGACATTTTTACCCTTATTATTTATTAAAATTATATTTTATCAATTCATATCAACTTTTTTTCCTATATTTTGTGAGTAGTTTGTAACTTAAAATAAAATAATATGTTCTTTTTTAGTATATTATTATTATTATGCATGTATTAACGACTAACCATACATAATTAATTTTATTTATATTTTTCAAATATAATTGTCTACTTTTTTATATTTAGCGAATTTTATTACTTATTCAACTAATGAATTTATTTTAGTTTTTTATTAAATAAATTTATTTTAAAATATAATATTTAAATTAATAAAAAAAATGTTATATAAATTTTAGTTATATAAATTAATTTGTAAATTAAGTTAGGAGGGCATTTAAGACATTTTCATAACGGTTTCTCAGATACCCATGAAATTATTTCTACAAAACAAACATGGTTATCTAAAAATGCCGTAAATCTGTCATTCCTAGTATCTATGATTCCAGATATCCAAGGATTCCAGTTATCCAGATTACCAGAAAGTAAACGACCCCTTAAGGATTTGTGGAATTTTGAGTTGGTGCATTACCAAATGGTCTAACCTTATTTATTTGAGCAATCCAATTTAATCTTAATAATTTTTTTTTTGAAACAAACTCTATATAAATTTATATTATTATACGCATTCTAAAATCTAAAATAAAAAACAAATTAAATTAAATAAACATATGTATATATAATTACGTTACATGAGAAAAAAAATAATAAATTTGGGCTTACTCAAGTAAACCATTTGGTACATGAAAATTCTACATTAACAAGGTCTCGTACTAATGAAAATGTATATTTATCTTATGAGTTTATAATTTACCAGCTATCTCATCAAGGTGGAATTAAATTTTATTTATATTTTCAACAATCTTTCCTTCAAACAAAATATAGCATATCAAAATATCTATTTAGTTAACTAAGTGGCTTATTGCATGTCCCTCAATTACAAATACGTTAAAATAGGGCACCAGCCAAATCAAATAATATTTAGGATTACAAACTAAAAGAAAAATCATATAACATAATCTTAAGAAATCAGCATGTCAACAAAAAAAAAAGTTATGATCGATGTGGTTTGAAGAAAGTTAAAACTTGTAGTCTATATAATTTAGAAAACTAAAATTTAATCCATATGATTTGGTGAAAACTAGAATTTAGTTATTATAGTTTGATCAAACATAAAAATTAATTTATATATATTCTAAATTACCAACAAGTTAAATACGTGGAAGTAACTATTCATGAATAAATAAAGCAATTTTTAACTAACTTTCACTAATTTGATTTGTCAAGGAATTATAAATGTCATAAATTATATTTCTAAGTTTTATGGAACGTCAACCAACTAAATTTGATTTCTTCCAATTATAAAACTATATTTTAATTTTTTTTTAATAAAATTGTATGAAAGCATAAAACGAAATATCACATCAAGTTGGGTCATTGAATTGTTCCTATATGGTGCATGCAGTAATCCTATTTGTGCTCCAGACGACTGACGAGAAGCTGGTTGTGTTATATCTCAAAAAAAAAAAAAAAAAAAAAACTGGTTGTGTTAATTTAAAAAAAAAAAAAAAAAAAAAACAAAACTGGTTATGTTGATGAAGGTTAGTGTCCAGTTCTTACTAGTATCTGAGATCTTTGTTTTGAATGAATGTTTTTTTTTCATAAATGTGTGTATTGAACATCTTAAATCACAAATCAACCAAAAGAAATTAAGTTGATTGTTGGAAGAAAATTTAATTATATCAATCAATATTCTCCTCATTTATAGATTAAAAAAAATTTAAGAAACACAATCCATTAAAAATGATTTTCTGTTATAATACTATATAGAAATCATAGAAATCATGTTAAATTACAAAACAAACTTAAAAGTTTAGGTTCCGTTTGATAACCATTCGGTTTTTCGTTCATTTTTTATTTATGAAATTTTAGCCTATTTCTAGACAAATTTCCCAAGCATTTTAGCTACTTTTTTTTTATTATAAATTTTGGTTTTTTTTTTTCGTACACTGATGCCGCTTACTGACATTTGAGTTTTGTTTATTAAAAGATAGGTAAGATGTAGATATCCAAATAATAAAAAAGTATAGTAAGGTAGTTATTGTAGGCTTAAATTTCATAAACAAAAAACAAAAAACAAAATGGTTATCATACGGGGGCTTAAGTGTAAACTTAATCATTTTGGTATCTTAATCCTAAAGATTGAAGTTCAATTCAAAGTTTGAAACGACGGTGTAATAGGCTCGAGCCCATTATTTTGCATGTCCAATACCATGTGTGCAATGTCTAATTAGATTGTTAGAATAAACTGTTTCTCCTCTCCTCGAGACCCTCGTGACTGATATTTTTTATAGGAAATGTAAGCAATTTTATGGGAATTTGCGCTGTATAGCAACTTTTTTACCATAGTTTACAATTATAGCACATTTTTAAAAATAATTCTTTTATAGCAAATTCTACCATTTAATTTTTTTTTTTTACCTTTTTGATAGAAGACTTTGATAGAATCTATCATTCTCTAGTGATGGAAGTCTATCAATTTTATCAGTGATTGATTCTATCGGCTCTTATTGATAGATTCTTGATAGAATCTGATGGAAGTCTATCATTAACTTTATTTATTAGTAATTGATTCTATCATTCTTTATCGATAGAATCTATCAATATGAAGTCTATCCATTTACAATTTTTGCTATATGTGCAAATATTTTAATTATTGTGCTATTCATGTAATATTTTATCTATTTTGTAATATACATGCAAAATCCCCTTTGTTTTAATAAAAACTCATAATATCTTCTCATTCATTATGTTCATACTTACCTATAACTAAAAAGATGAATTTTGGAAATACAAACGGCATACATGTTTATAGAAGTGATTTAACATACATAAATAATAGTAAATAAAAGTGGAGAGCTTTTTTTGTCCAATCTTCCTTGAGAAGTGTTTGTTTGAGTTATTTTAGACTCTCATTTTGATGGAGGAGTTAAATGGGAGATTAAAATAACCCTTCCTTTTCTTTTCTTTTCTTTTTCTTTTAAAATTCTTTTTTCAACACTTTTACAATTGAATATGCTTTATGTAATTTAAAATTAGTAATATTTTTTTATCTACCTAATATTTTTTTTCGAATAATTAATTAAAAATTGTTTGTGTTTGTGATAAAATATAGTAAAAACATATTTTGTGGGATTTAAATTAACAATAATTTTATAATTAATCCCGTATTTTAAAACTATATTTTATAATTTAAAATTAATTGTAGTTTCATAATAAGTTTTATTTTTTGTTTAAAATTTTGTATTAATGTTTTTTCATTCGTTTATTATCATTAAGTTTGAACTATATCTTTCAATAAAAAAAAAGGTTGAATTAATTAATTATAATTTACCCTTATTTATATAATATCATATTTACAAAATAAATTTTATAATTCTAAATTAATGATAATTTTAGAGTTCTTTTTTATTTTAAGTTTTTATTTATTTGTATTCATCTGAAATAATATCAATGGTTCATCATTAATTAACTAATTATCATCAAATCAATTCATTTACAATTTTTTTAAATGTAATTCTTTAAATATAGAGTACTTGTGATGGATATTCAAATCTAGATACTTATTACAAAATTATCCAGATTTCAAAATATTTTCAAATCTATTTTTATATTTTTTAATTAAAAAATTAAATTTAAATTATTTCCAACATACCCTCCACGAATTCCATGTTTTATAGTTTTCTATTAAAAAATTTTCATTTAAAACTATACTCCTCAATTAATAAAGTAATTGCTATGGATATTCAAATCTAGAAACTTATTACAAAATTATCTGGATTTCAAAATATTTGTAAATTTATTTTTTAATTTAAAATTATTCCCAACATACCTTCAACGAATTCCATGCTCTATAATGTTGACTGAGAAAATTCGACTAATAAGAAATTGCAACATCATGTATAAATAAATTCAAATTTCAATTAGCTTTTGGGTCAATTATAATTTGGGTTTATTTATACTTCGGGTCCAATTTAAACAATGCCCAAAGTTCTATGTAGTAGGCCGATATGGTCAAGCTCAAATGCCATTTAGCCCCAAGCTTAATGGTTAGGCTCAAAGACTTATGAAGTTCACAAGGCCAGGCCCAAGCCCAAATGTCATTTGAGGCCCAAGCCCACAAGGCCAAAATGCTCTATAAATAGAGAGCTCTCCCTCATTTGTATAAGACAGAAAAGAAGAGTATTCAATCTGAAGACTTAAAGATTTAGAGAGAATTCAGATTATCTTGCATTTCAAATCTAGAAGCCTTCAAGATCCGCCAACAAGTAAAAGAATTCAAAGACGAGCTTCAGAATTTAGAACACTCAACGACAAAGGCTTCAACAAATCGATCGTCTCTTCACCTACAAGTTGAAGATTCAATCACCCTCATCTAAGAATAAGCTTGCAAACCCTCATCTAAGAATAAGCTTGCAAACCCTCATATCAACATCTTCAAAGTTCATTTCCAGAGAAAAAGAATCATAGGATAAATATTAGATATTGCAACACGCTCACACATTCAAATCAATAAAAAAATCAAGTTCATATACACATGTCTTGCTCTTATATTTTACAGTGAAATCTCGTGTGAAAAATTGGCACGCCTAGTAGGACAATCTCTACCTTTCATCTCATTCTCTTTAACCTCGAAAAGGGCATTTGTTGACTGAAAAATTTCGGCCAATTACAAGTTGTTACGTCATTATCACAAATTTAATGGCGAAATTAAATTAAATTTTGGGACAATATTTCTCATAATCAATTTAAACCAAAATTGGTTTATCTTGAATTTAGGCCAAAATAAAACCAGACCAAGTGAACTAAACGATGAAATCCAAGCCCAAAAGGTCAAGTCCATGATTCATGAGAACCCTATAAATAAGGGGAGTTCTCTTCATTTCAAAGGTGGAAAATTTTTGGAACTTGGGGAATTCACAAAAGTTGAGGTCTCTCCACGGTTCTGAAGATCAAATGTCATTTCGAAGGCAAAAAAATTACTTCGAAAGGTTAAATAATTTCATAAACAAGCAGTTGAATACGAAGAACACACATTTGTTCTTCAAATTGTTCTTCAAGTCAAGAACATATATTCAGAGAGAACGAATCAGAGAATCAAGTTATAGAGATCGAACCACTTTCACAAAAATCATCACAAATTCAAGTTCAACTCCACGAATTTAGATTTCTCGAGAATTCTCATGTGAACAAAGTATATATATTTTAGAGCTCATAAAATAAACAAAGTTTGAGATTGAGATAGAAATAAACCATAAGCATTTCATAATAATAATAAAATACATAAATCTATTTAAAAAAAAAAAAAACTAGGATGTCACAGTTGATTAGTTAATTAATCAAAATGAGTTATATGTATACATTAATATATTTCATGTGTTAGAGTTAAGTTTTTTGTTTTCTTAAAAAATAATTTCTATTTAAATTCTGTAAACATTTGTTTAAATAGTGTACCCATAATTACATTTTGTAATTAACAATTTTGAACACATAAATCATCATAGGTACCTATAAAAGAGATTTAATTTACACAAATATAAATAGAAGTTGGAGAGAAATTAAAAATTACATTTGTTTTAATAAAAACTCATAAGATCTTCTCATTCATTATGTTCATACTTACCTATAACTAAAAAGATGAATTTTGAAAACACTCAAGCGGATATTGATGAGGTACGAGTAGAATGGGCAGAGTACATAGGTAGACATATGAATGCAAAAATTGAGATGTGTTTGGGCCAGTCTTGAACTACAAAGTATTAAGACATAAATAAAAACATCAAATTAGTATATGTTCTATATGATGATATTTAACATGTAAATAAAACTTACAAGTCTCAATACGTGCGGGATGTGTTGTATATCATCTTCCATATGAATCTAGTGGTTCAAAAAAGTCAAATGGGGAGTTTCCTCAGACCTAATTCTCGAACCAAGGAATCGTAAACATAAGGAAAGAAATCGTATTTTTTTCCTTCTCCTAAAAGTTAGCGCACGTTTTCCCCTCCCATCTTGCCGATTCCAACTTTCCTTCCCTTCCATCTTCTCGCCGATTTCATCCTCCATTCTTCTCCTCTTGTCGAGCACTTTATCCTTCTCGATTTGTAACGGCCCGGAAAATTCATCCCGGCCTTCCCGGGAGGCCCAGGGGCATTTTGGTAATTTTTGGGTCGGGCCTGTTTTGAAATTGGAAATTGCCGGAATAATTATGAGTCAATTTGATTAGGATCGGGAATTTTGGTGAAGACGTTTGGGCTTGGAAAAAGGTAAAAATAAATAGGGAATTAAATAGCGCGTCGAGTGAGTTTCGAGCCAGGGTCGCCTTGGAAGCTAGGCAAAGGTCGCTGCCAGCCGAGCCGCCGGGCGTGTTTGTTAATCAACGCGCGCCATCTAGGTGTTATGCTTGTTTAAAGGGAGTTTTGGTTTAAAGCAGGGCAGCCGAGCCTTCTTCCCCATTTTCCTTCTTCTTCCTCTCGATTCTTCACCGACCGACCGACTGGGTTTCTCTCGCGATTTCTCCTTCCCCCACGCCGACCTCGACTCGCCGGAGCTCCCTCGCCGCTCGTCTCCCTCCGGTAAGCTTCCTTTCTCTTCTCTTCTCTTCTCCTTCTCCTCCGAATCCATTTCTTTCCCTGTTTTGATTTCCATTTTTCCTAGTGCAGCTGAGGTGAAATGTTGGGGGTTTGTGCAATTTGGAGTAGGGGAGTTCGTTCATCCATAAATCGGCCGTCGAATCCTCCTCAGTCGCTCGAATTCGAGCTTCCTTTCCATTGCCCCTGTTCGCCTGTTCGCCCATCGCGACGCGCAAATGCACCACCACGAGCCACGCCGCGCTTCGTCCTCAGAAAGACCCGACCTGCCAAGGGGCTCTAAATGGGCCTTTACCCCAATGCATGTAGTGAAAATAAAAGATATTATGAAAAAAATACATTTCGGATCCCAAGTAAAAACAGAAACATTCAACAACCAAAACATACATTTCTAAAGCATACTCACGATCGTGAGATTTATTTAAACCATTAAAACAATCCACAAGTACAAATATCTTTGGAATCCATAAAACGTAAGAAAACATCCTGGGCTCTGTGCCCGTCTACATGCATTCGGGGAAATAACAAAAAGTCAAGAGTCATGATAAAATAAAATAGTCGAGATGACAAAGCAGGATTCCATGATCACGGCCTCCTTGACCATCCTGTCTCGCGCCTTGGTTACCTGTGGAAAACCACGAATAAGGGTGAGTAACGAATTACTCAAGAAGAATCCCCAACCGGGTACAATACGATATACATGATCATCTAGAAGAATGTATGCAAGCTATGAGTATAAACACGAGATAGAGCACATAGCTTAAGTCCACACTTGGACCTCGGATGCCAACTCGGGGTCTTAGTCCTAATAATCCACACCACGCAATACGCCCTATACGAGAACCAAGTCTCGGCCTCACTGCTCATCTCATCGATCACGAAAGGTGCACTAGCTCAAGATCCCGAGGAGCTCTCGATCGGCGTACCAGTAATGAGCGTAAGCGCGCACCGCATGCTACGCAAACTCGGGGTGCCGGGTCAGTGGCAAGCCGCCCGTGTTCGATCACCATGCCTAACTAAATCTCTGGATCGGTGTCACCGACATAGGGGTGTGAGACTGGACACGTGAACTATGTCGGCATGTACCACCGCACTGAGGCTAAGGAACCGGCCGTGGTAGGCTTACACCGAGGCGGTCCTTGCCCTAACAGTGGCAATCAAGGGCTACGGCGAACACGCCGAGGACGTGCCGATCGCCGGGGCGAGGCAATGCCAAGTCATCATCCCGACCGTTGGGGCATTTAACGATCGCCACCTCACCCAAGATTGCGGGGCCTACCGGTTGGGATAGCTAATCCCTCACGGGGTCCAAGGACGGAGAATCGCCTCGAACGTCCTTGCCATAGATGCAAGATACTTTATGCATCGGGCGGGATGATTCTATCTACCTCAATTCTAAACCTTAACAATAATAACGATTCAATCAATGCAATCCAATACGTGCTCATCGGATACAAAGAACCTAGCATGATACTACGAAGCAAGAACAGATATCGAACATGCTAGAATAGAACAACCTAGCATGGGCTAACATGAGAAACAATACAAGAGTTCATGCCATCGAGAATTGAGCGAGCACCTAGAGATAAACATGCTAGTAATCATACACAGCATACAAAACAACAATCACAAATATACCGCAGGTCCACACAACCCTGTGAAGAAATCCTTACCTTGGTCAAGACTTCTACACACAAATCCTAAGTCGCGAACAATCCCGAGCTAGCGGCGGGAACCTAGCAAACCAACAATAATCGGCATCTAAAATATCTAAACAACAATAGAATGACAAGCTCGGCTCAAAGGGAACTCACGCGCGCGCGACGACACGAGCTTGGGGCTTGCGCGCCGCACGGCAAGGGCGCGTGCTGCTGGCCGCGCGCCAGCACGGCACGACGGACGCTGGCCGCCCTGCTGCGCTGCACGCACGGCAGGAGGCGAGGAGCGCTACGGCGAAGCGTCGTCGGGCGGCGCGCGCGCTGGCGTGGCGTGCGCGCGACACACGGCGAGCGCTTCAGCAGGACGCGCGCGCGAACGTCGCGGCGAAGCGCGCGGCGAGCGGCTTCAAGCGGACACGGCGAGGGCGCGCGAGCGAGCGATTCGGCAAGCGGACACGCGAGGGGGCGCGGCGGGCGACGCGGGCGATTCTGTCTTCTTGGCGAACAGCAAAGGCCTTCTGGGACAGATCTGGGCGTCTGAGCGATCGGGCGATCTGTCTTTCTTGGCTCGGCTACACTCGGTGGGTCGCAATCAACACAACACACACAACACACCTCTTTTCACTTGGCCAAACGCACACCAAACGGATGAGAAGAAGAAGAAGAAGATCAATACCTACCCGGAATGATGATGATCGAACCCAAGGAGATGCAAGGATGAAGAATCGGCAAGGCTATGGAGATGGAGAGCTTGGGCGGCCAAGAGGTGTTTTGGAGAAGAAGATGGAATAACCTAATTCTATTTCATTTAACCAAATGCACCAAAACTCCAAAATCCAAGGTTAACTAAGAAGTGATGCAGAAAGAGCAACAAGAGCTCTCAATAGCTCAACTGGCCACACCATCCACCTGACTTCTCAGACCACCTGGGTTCGAAACCCACCAAACACACTTTAACACACAATTTTCCTTTTGCATCTCCCCATGCCCAAACACATCCACAAAGCCTCAAAACTTACATAAATCCATCCAATAATTTTAGCAATCGAAAAAGATATAAACGGTCCCGACGGCCACTCCAAATTACTAAAATACCCCTAGGGCATACCTGAAGACCGGGATGAAAACACAGGTCGTTACAATATTCCTCCTTTTTATGACTTTCGTCCTCGAAAGTCCTTAAGACTGAAACAACACGGATATCGCATTCTCATCCCGTCCTTCCCGCTCACGAGCGCCACCTCCGAACTCGGACTCCTTCACTAAACTTTTACCAACGGATCTCACTTCTACGCAACGTCTTCGACTCAAGACCAGAATACTCATAGGCTTCTCCTCGAAGCCCAAACCCTCAATCACCGCAAGGGCTCAAAGTCCACAATGAACAATGGGTCCGGCATATGCCGCCCCAACATCGATACATAAAAACACCGTGCACACCACAACAAACAAACTCAACCCTACAACAAATCAAGCAAACAACTGAACCTTCCAGATTCCAAAACTAAACGGCCTACTCTTACTTCACAAAAGACCAACAAACCTCAAACCTTGACTACACCTTAACGAGATACAAACGAACCACCAATCGGCGATCGATCCAAAAAGACAAACTTCTCCAACTAGAACACGACCACAACACTTAAGCAACCATCTTATGGAGAAAATCGCCGTGCAAGGAACATCCAACATTCCTCTCAAGGAAAACTCGAGAAGCAAGGACTAAACCATCACGCAGACTATCTCGCGACACAACACCTTGAGGAAAACAAATCAACAACTTACCAACCAATGCCACGGCACCTGCGTGCCAACTCAATCAAACGCGGCTCTACTAACGCCAACCGGGAACTCACAACAACTAGGAACAAAGCCGAGAAGGGCTTGCTCGTGAGAACTCAACCCAAACTTATAACGAGCAACGCTGCGCCTCAAGCTACTACTCAACTCTTAAAATCCAACCGCTACTCAAAGGACTTCCCCTTTAAGCCTAAGCCTAACTCATCTTCCAACCTGAGCTCCACTCCCAAAACCTCACAAGGAAAACGGATAACGACAACCTCAAAGCTTACGGATCCCGGGCCACACGAATCCATAAGACTACCTCGCAAGCTATCACTCGAGGCTCGCATCCAAGGAGCAACTCAACCACCACAGAGGCTAGAGGGAAAGGAAATCTTCAATCCCCAAAGAACCAACAACTTGCCGAACAACTCAACTCTTCTTGGTGGCCTCCGCCCTTGAGGGAACAAACAACTCTTGCTTGCTAACAACACAAAGCGGTGGACCCTCTCATTGGGGTGATCACGCGCTTACTCGATCGACTACACAACTCAAGAGCTAAGTGACTCCTGCCAACGGGAAACGACTTCCCAAAGAAGCAAACTCCGCATGGGCAAATGAACTCCACACACGCTCACGACTTGCTCAAACCCAAGGCAACAACAACCAACTCTCTTGGAAGCAACACCCAAGAGAAAACTCAACCAATCGGACCACCAAACCGAAACAAACAGCACTTGCTCAACTGCTGAGGGAGGGGTCAACTCCCAAAACTTACTGACTAGGAACAAGACCTTAGGGCAACGCCCCTCGGCTAGAACCGAACTAGCTCACAAAACAACAAACGAACCAAATCTTGGCCAAACACTCACAAGAGGCGAAATAACCTTTATCGCGACCTCTAGAACACCATCCAAGAATCCGCTTAATCGGACAAATGACTACTTCCAAGCAACCAACAAACTTTTCCTTCAAGCTAGCGCTTCCACCATTAACTCCAAGACCAAGGGAGTAACTCGACAACTCCCCAAGGAAACGGCTCTTACAAGCAGACAACCAACGGACAGAGAACTCCACATACGCTCACTGTCTTGCTCCACCAGAGCAACAACATCTAATCTCACGGGGCGCAACAAGGGTCCATCTCAGATTGAACCTCCAAATGCCAAACGGGCAACTCAACATCCCGGAAACAGAAAAAACAACCAACATGGTACAAACCACTCGCCCCCACGAGCAAAACTAAACTCTAACAACTCCAATCCACACCTTGGTCAACACCAAGCATCAACTTGCCACCACACCGAAACCACTCCTGGACTTTACTCCAAATAAACACTAGCTTGCTAGTCTACCAAGATCGCTAGCAACTCCACCGAGGCTACAAACTACACGCCTCCAAATAGCCAATCAAAACTCACTAGCCGGGCTCGACCGAGCTCGAGAGAGGCTCTCCACAACCTAGGGTTCTTCGGCAACCCTCGACACACACACTGCCTTGCAAGATACGATCTAATGCATAAATCGCTCAACAAACAACTCCAATTGCCAAGATCCCAACCATGCCGGCCAACTCCAACACCTTGGGAACCTTGGGGACCAAACGCTACTGAGAATCGCGTCATCTTCCTACTCGGACATTAACCACAACATAACTCCTATCCAAGGAAGGATCCGAACAACTCTCTCAAATGCATGACGATCGAAACCACGCGGCTTAGCTA
Source organism: Sicyos edulis (assembly GCA_036507275.1). Lineage (NCBI taxonomy): Eukaryota > Viridiplantae > Streptophyta > Magnoliopsida > Cucurbitales > Cucurbitaceae > Sicyos > Sicyos edulis. The sequence goes on from CM071851.1 coordinate 18,397,619, forward strand.
CTATCGCTCTTGTTCGGTTTCCAATCGAACTCCAACCAACGATCAACAAAAGATCCACCAACCAAGCTTAGGTCCAACTTAACAAATCTTGCCTAAGCAACAACTTGATACCACGAGCACGGTATCCTTCCACCTCAACCAAAGCCTTACAACATCCATCCGGAGTCCAACTTCTCCGTGAACTGGGCACTAGATCCCGCAAAGCAAACCCTACATGGATCTCAAACTCTCGCCACGGAACGAACCACACAAAACACACTTGTGTGCACAACTCTCAACCTTCCTTTAGAGATCCAAGACTAACAAGCGCTTTTCCCAAAAAGCAACACTAGCTCTGGCGAGAGATACAAACACCCAAGGAACACCAAAAGTTCCATCTCCACACGATACTCGAAGTGAGGCAACCTTGCTCTACCAAAGCATAATCATGCCAAACCAAACTTACTTTGTACCAAGCCTCAACCAAGGGTGCTTACCCCTAAGGCATCCAAAACCTCTCGCAAGGCATCACTCATCTCGCCTCATAGGCATCCAAATTTCATCTCATGAGCATCCAACTCAGATCCTCTGCTGGACCAAACTCGCATATACGATGCTCAACTCTCCTCGATTAGGCCCTCGAAGGTAGTTGACCGCACTACCAACCACAAAGAAAATCTCTTGGCCTTAACACTAGCGCGAGACTCACGCGCACCAACATTTACCAACCGGCAACCTCGCCGACTTACTCAACCTCCGTAAACACTCGAAGAGACTCCGCTCCTCTCGAGCATCCTTTCACTTGTGGTCCTTCGACTACCACCGAACTAGCCCTCTTGCACGACCTAAACAAGTGCATTTTCCATAAATGGATCCAATGGCTAAAGAAGTGTGTCTTTGAACTCCTGACGGCATAGAACCATCCGCTATGCCAAGCCAAACTCAAGCTCCGAACTGACTTAGTGCCAAAGTGGCACACCAACCAACGCACCTCAAGTGCTACTACTACCAAATCCACACTGAGGAAGTCGGGTCATTAAACAACAAAGAGGCTCGCAAGGGGCAAAGATGACCCTTCATCCGCCTCAAGCCACTAACACGGCAACTTGCCAAACAATCGGGCGATCGGTGGAGACTCGCTAGTCCACCTCTCACAAGGACTTCCACCACCATCCGATGAACCAAATAAAGACAGAACGGCACACACCTCGGCCTCGAGCAAACAGGCATCCCACACACGGATGCTAAACTCAAACCTGCCAACTACTTTACTACTAGCAAGTAGGACTTACTAAAACATCGAGCTCTACAGGGCATCCATTTGCCAACACAGGCGTCTCCATCAACGCCAACAAACTCATCCGAATAAACCTGCTGATCATGCCCTCCGGAACCTTCGGGGCTACAAGAGCTACTGGGGGAAAAAATGCTGAAACAAACTCATGTCACCGGGCTATCTGTGCCCGGACTCCTCACTACGCGCTACAAAATGCGCTTTGGTCTCTCGCTCTCGATAGCTAAAGACCGCCATCAAATCTCTCATGGTCGGAGCACACTCTGCTCAAGGAGTCTCACTGAGGCGCCGCTAGCCTCTACCCCCTCCTCTAGGCAACTCAATCGCCGGGGCCAAATCGCATGCGGGCCTAACAACCTCGACGCGGCCTCAACATCAACACGATCGGTCCAACTCCTCGGTCGGACATGCCAAGCGCCACGCTCCTGCGGGTGCGATCAACATATCTTGGCGATCTCGCACGAAGCACCACCACCCTCTCACTAGGGAAAAGACAAGAATCGGGCCACAAATGGCCAACGGAGTCTAAGCTCTACCTCCCTCTCGAACGATGTCCCGGGGCATCCGAATCTATCTGGATACCTCAACAAGTCGCTAAACAAACCGCTGCGCCATCTGCGGAAAGTTGGCATGATGGCTCACTAAGCCCAAACCAACAACGAGTCGAACACGCTCGCCTCTCGCTCCACAACACTACACAAGGCATACACTAGATGAAAGGTATTGTAAATTCTTAACCCTTTTAAAAAAAAACAAGAACTTAGGCGTACTGATGACTGGCTTGAGTCTTTGGTGATCATGGGAAAGACGACCTACAACAAAAAGGTCGGTCTACAAAGTCTATGACTCGAGCTCGATACCAATCAGAAAAGACCCGACCCAAAAGGGGCTCTAAATGGGCCTTTACCCCAATGCATGTAGTGAAAATAAAAGATATTATGAAAAAAAAATACATTTCGGATCCCAAGTAAAAATGTAAAACATTCAACAACCAAAACATACATTTCTAAAGCATACTCGATCGTGAGATTTATTTAAACCATTAAAACAATCCACAAGTACAAATATGCTGGAATCCATAAAACGTAAGAAAACATCCTGGGCTCTGTGCCCGCCTACATGCATTCGGGGAATAACAAAAAGTCAAGAGTCATGATAAAATAAAATAGTCGAGAGATGACAAGCAGATTTCCATGATCACGGCTCCTCCTTCACCATCCCGTCTCGCGCCTTGGTTACCCGTGGAAAACCACGTAATAAGGGTGAGTAACGAATTACTCAAGAAGAATCCCCAACCGGGTACAATACGATATACATGATCATCTAGAAGAATGTATGCAAGCTATGAGTATAAACACGAGAATAGAGCACATAGCTTAAGTCCACACTTGGACCTCGGATGCCAACTCGTGGTCTTAGTCCTAATAATCCACACCACGCAATACGCCCTATACGAGAACCAAGTCTCGGCCACTGCTCATCTCTCGTCGTCTGAAAGGTGCACTAGCTCAAGATCCCGAGGAGCTCTCGGTCGCTACCTTGAATGAGCGTAAGCGCGCACCGCATGCTACCGCAAACTCGGGGGTGCCGGGTCTAGTGGCAAGCCGCCCAAGTTCGATCCACCATGCCTAACTAAATCTCTCGGATCGGTGTCACCGACATAGGGTGTGAGACTCGACACGTGAACTATGTCACTGTACCACCGCACTGAGGCTAAGGAACCGGTCGTGGTAGGCTTACACCGAAGCGGTCCTTGCCCTAACAGTGGCAATCAAGGGCTACGGCCGAACACGCCGAGGACGCGCCGATCGCCGGGACGAGGCAATGCCAAGTCATCATCCCGACCGTTGGGGCATTTAACGATCGCCACCCTCACCCAAGATTGCGGGGCCTACCGGTTGGGATAGCTAATCCCTCACGGGTCCAAGGACGAGAATCTGTCTCGAACGTCCTTGCCATAGATGCAAGATACTTTATGCATCGGGCCCTGATGATTCTATCTACCTCAATTCTAAACCTTAACAATAATAACGATTCAATCAATGCACCCAATACGTGCTCATCGGATACAAAGAACCTAGCATGATACTACGAAGCAAGCAGATATCGAACATGCTAGAATAGAACAACCTAGCATGGGCTAACATGAGAAACAATACAAGAGTTCATGCCATCGAGAATTCGAACAGAGCACCTAGAGATAAACATGCTAGTAATCATACACAGCATACAAAACAACAATCACAAATATACCAAGTAGGTCCACACAACCCCTGGTAAGAAATCCTTACCTTGGTCTAAGACTTCTACACACAAATCCTAAGTCATGCGGAACAATCCCGAGCTAGCGAGCGGAACCTAGCAAACCAACAATAATCGGCATCTAAAATATCTAAACAACAATAGAAACAGCAAGCTCGGCTCGGGGAACTCACGCGCGCGACGACACGAGCTTGGGGTCACCGGGCGAGCCAGGCACGACGCAAGCAGCTTGACGCCTACTGCGGCTGCCTGCACGCACGACGCAGACGCTTGGCCAGGCCGCTGTGCACCGCACACGCAAGACGGCAGGACGAGCGCGCGCTGGCGAAGCGTCGGGCGCGGCGCGCGGGCGCTGGCGTCGCGATGCGGACACACGGCGAGCGGCTCGGCAGGACGCGCGCGCGCGCGAACGCTCTGCGCTCGGGCGCGCGCGGGCGAGCGGGGCAGGCAAGCGACACGGCGAGGGCGCGCGAGCGAGCGGGCGCCGGCAAGCGGACGGCGCGAGGGCGCGCGATGGCGACGCGGCGCGCGCCGACGCGCGCGGCGCTGCGAGACTCTCTGGCGTCGCGAGCGACGGCGATCTCAGGCTTTGGCGGCGACGGCAAGGCCGCTGGGATGAGATCTGGGCGTCGGCGAGCGATCGGGGCGATTCGTCTTCTGCCGGCTCGGCTACACTCACCGGGGGCCGCAATCAACACAACACACACAACACACCTCTTTTCGCTTGGCCAAACGCACACCAAACGGATGAGAAGAAGAAGAAGAAGATCAATACCTACCCTAATGATGATGATCGAACCCAAGGAGATGCAAGGATGAAGAATCGGCAAGGCTATGGAGATGGAGAGCTTGGGCGGCCAAGAGGTGTTTTGGAGAAGAAGATGGAATAACCTAATTCTATTTCATTTAACCAAATGCACCAAAACTCCAAAATCCAAGGTTAACTAAGAAGTGATGCAGAAAGAGCAACAAGAGCTCTCAATAGCTCAACCGGCTACACCATCCACCGACTTCTCGCACTCACACAGGTTCAAACCCACCAAACACACTTTAACACACAATTTTCCTTTTGCATCTCCCCATGCCCAAACACATCCACAAAGCCTCAAAACTTACATAAATCCATCCAATAATTTTAGCAACTGAAAAAGACATAAACGGTCCCGACGGCTTGACCAAATTACTAAAATACCCCTAGGGCATACCGGAAGACCGGATGAAAACTGGGTCGTTATAGCCCCAAGCTCGCACAGGCCCTCACCACCTCGTGTCGCGTTGCATCGCCACGCCAGACGAGCCACGCTCTGTTCGCCCACCCAGATCGCGCCACAAGAAGAAGGGCTTCATCCAAGGCTCATACTCACGCTTCACACACAAGGCAATTTCTCGCACCAGTGTGCCCACCTCGCGCCTGGCGCCAAATGACTTCCGTTCTTTGCCCGTTCGTGCAATCGGTTCGTTCGTGCGTTCGCTGTGTGCTCGTGAGTTGCTCCCGAGCCGAGCCTTGTTTGTTTTACTATATTTAGGCCTATTGTGTGATTTTTGTGTTGATTAATAGGTTCCCTAGCTAGATCGAGATTGTTCGCGACTTAGGATTTCGTGCCAAACCGTCCCGACCAAGGTAAGGATTTCTTACCGGGTTTGTGTGGACCTCGCGATATTATATGTGATTGTTGATTGATTGCTTGTTTGTGATTATTGACATGTGTAGCTAGGTGCTTCAATCAATTCCTGCTTAGCATGATTTCTTGGTTAATTCTCATGTTAATCCATGCTAGGTTGTTCCTTTCTCGCATGCTCGTATCTGCTCCTTGCTTCGTAGTATCATGCTAGGCTCGTTGTATTCTTATTGAGCACGTATTGGATTTTATGGAATTGTTTGTCGCTTGCTAAGGGCGTGTTAGAGTTGCGGTAGATAGCATCATCCGGCCCGATGCATAAAGTACCTTGCATCCATGGCGTGGACGCCGAGCAAGTCATTCCGCCCCGGACCCGTGAGGGATTTGCTAACCCGAGCGGTAGGCCCCGCAATCTTGGGTGAGGGTGGCAGATCGTTAAATGCCCCAACGGTCGGGATGATGACTTGCATTGCCTCGCCCCGGCAGCCGCATGTCCTCGGCATGTTTGGCAATGAGCCCCCGATTGCCACTGTTAAGGCAAGGACGGCTTCTCGGTGTAAGCCTACCACGACCGCTTTCTTGGCCCCAAAGCGCGTGGTTCAGCCGACATAGTTTACGTGTCGGTGTCTCACACCCCTATGTCGCTGACACCGATCCAAAGATTTAGTTAGGCGTGGTGATCGGATATGGGCGGCTTGCCTTCCTTCACTCGCAACCCCATAGTTCGCAGTGAGCACGCGGTGCATGCTTACGCTCATTACAACACCGATCGAGAGCTCCTCGGATTGTGAGCCAAATGTACCTTTCGTCGACGACGAGCTGTGCCGCCGAGGCCGGGACTTGTTTCTTGTATAGGGCGCGACTTATGTATTGGATCGTGTGATGATTTTATTCCGACTAAGCCACCGAGTTGGCATCCGAGGCCCAAGTGTGGGCTAAGCTATGTGCTCTATTCTGTGTTATATTCATAGCTTGCATACGCTCATCGAGATGACCATGTATATCGTATTGTACCCCCGCTTGGATTCTTACCGAGTAATTCGTTACTCACCCTTATTCTCGTGGTTTTCCACAGTAATCGTGGTGCGCGACCGGATGCTCAAGGAGGAGCCGTGATCATGGGGCCCATCTTTCCAACTCGATTTTTGTATTATGACTCTCGTGTGTTTTTGTTTTCCCCTCGAATGCATGTAGCCGCACGAAGCCCTAGGATGTTTGTAAATATTTGTGGATTCCGGCATGTTGTATCTCGAATGTTTTTGAATGGCTTTTAGTAAATCTCTCGATCGAGTAAACTTTGGAAATGTATTTATCCCGAATGTGCTTGGAAACAGGGACAGTTTCAGGAAAATGTCTAGTTTTTAAAGGGGTTATTTTGAATGTTTTGTTTTAATTGGAATCTGAAATCATGTCTGTTTAAATGTCCTTTACTTTGAATGCATGCATTGGGGTAAGGGCCCATTTAGTGCCCCATTCGGGTCGGTCCCTTACACGATTCCTCTCTTTTGTTTGGTTGCTTGTCTTGCCGAGAGCATCTTCTTCCCCTCTTCCCCTCCATCTTCTTGCCGTTTCTCCAAGATCAAGATCAAGATCAAGAACCGAGGTAATCATCTCCTTTTCCTTTCTTTTTCCTAGCCGAGACTTGCTTTCCTTGTTGCGTGGGCAAACCCTAACCAAACCAAGTTGTTCTCTTCTTTTACCCTTGTAGCCGAGAACCCTTGCTCTTCTTCATGGAGTGGCCGAAACCTTGCTCTTCCCCTTGTGAGTATCGAGCCCTCCTTGATCACTCTTCTTGTTGCCGAAACTCATCAAGATTCTTTAATTCCCTTAAAATAACAAAAATTGAAATTTGAGATATTATGACTTGTTGAATCCCTCAACTATCAAAATTGGGTTAGGTTGTTCTAATAAATATCTGTTGACTTAACTAATCATTCCTTCCTCGGCGTTGGGCACAATTTTCTTTGGAGAAGTAGTAAGATTACATGGAATTCCTATAACTATTGTTAGTGATAGGGATGTTAAATTTTTAAGTCACTTGTGGAAAGTATTATGGGATAAATTGGGCACTAAACTACTGTTTTCAACCACATGTCATCCTCAAACTGATGGGCAAACTGAGGTGGTTAATAGAACTTTTGGAACTTTGCTTAAAGCAATTATTTCTAAGAACATTAAGTCTTGGGAGGAATGCTTGCCATTTGTAGAGTTTGCATAGAATAGAGCAATTCATAGTACCACTCATTGATTACAATAAAAAGTTCAATCTATTTTAGAATGTTGGATATTTATCGTTTAGGTATTTGGATAAATTATGTCAAAAAACACATATAAATATTTACCTTTATAGACACAAATCTTCCTACTCTTATAACTGATTGAATAAATGTTACATTGCCAATCCACCCAAAAACTTCCTTTTTGACTCGTGCGGCGCCATGATAATCTCGCTTATCATGGCCAACCTTGCGGGGAACTCTCGTCCCAAACTCATTTTTCCCATACGTCGTGCTCGTCGGATTGACAAATGACGTTTTCTCGACCTCAACCAAGCTTCATCCAATATGCAGCGGATCTATTATTGGTTATGCAACTCGGCCCATGGGTGTTGGTTATGAGATGGCGTGTCGCCACTCGATATATGGCCCAACCTCTATCCCATGGGCAAGGGAGCAATGTCGGCACACCCGTGCCGTCCAACACTGTCTCCGGATTTCCAGTCCTGAAGGAAGACGCCCAAGACACTTGTCTTGCAAGCGCTCGCTCACACCATGACACACTCGTGTGCCATGTGGTAGCTCACTTAGGCCACAAGGCCCAGGGGTGGTGGAGAGCTGACACCATGCCTCCCCCTATAGTACATTATGGGCCATTTCCTATCTTCCACCCTTGCATGTCTTTTTGGCAAGGCATCATACGCCAGTGTGGAGAGTCCGTTGGGTGTCCGACTGACACCAAACTTGGCGAGCTTACATCTTTTCTTTATATGGACATAACTCTAGAGCCGCTCGTCAAAACTCTATCTTGATCCTTGACATCTTCGGTACGAATCGGGGCCTCCGTGCCCTCACTAAGCCCTGACACTGATACTGTCGACATCAATGTGGTTTGCTTCTTAATGGCTCCAATTGACACTATAGGTTGCTCTTCTTAGTGTGTTGGATGATTGTGACGAACCTGACCTAAAACATGGCCCTAAACCGGGGTTCTCACTCAGCATGCAAGTTAAATATGATAACAAGCGGTTTAGTGCTCATATTTAAAAACCATTCAAAACATATGAGAAGGGGGAACCCTTAAAACATAAACAACAGTTTTCATTTAAACAATCCAACGAAGTAAAACAACCTGGCCAGTATTTATAAAAACATACAATACAATTTAAACCACGTTTTAAACAATGTTCCCCTAGGACTCCTGCACATCTACATGCTGAATAACAATGCAATAATAAATGACAGAGTGCCGGCGACTCCCCATGATCAATCAGCTCCCTCCGCTAGCCATCCTGGTGTTGTCACAAGCTACCTGAAAGATAAATAAGGGTGAGTATAAACATACTCAGTAAGAATCCCCAACCGGGGTACAATACGATACATCAGTCATCTAGCACCTCAACAAGCAAGCAAACAGCTATCAACACAGATCATAGCTCAACGAGCTCATAAAACAAGATCTGGAGCCATCGAAAGTCTCTTACTTCCGGCCTAACTGGGATTGGATACACTGACCAATCCTAGGACATCACCAAGGTATCTGTCACTCGGGGGGAATACACTGATCCCTAGAATGTCCTCAAGGGCCTCCTTGCCCTTGCACTAATCTGGACTTACGGGAGAGTACCCGAAGTCAGGCTCTAACGGAAAGAATGGTGTACTCACGACATTAGCCCGGGGAGCTCTCCGAACCAAAGAACTAACGCGTGCGTGTGCGCGCAAACCGCATGCTCTCGCAGAACCGACGTAAATGCGGGGCCTAAGGGCAAACTACGCGGGCCAAAGCACATGTGTAACGGCCTGTGTTTTCATCCCGGTCTTGAGGTATGCTCTGGGGGTATTTTGGTAATTTGGTCGGGCCACGTCAGGCCGTTTATGTCTTTTTCGAGCTGCTAAAATTATTGGATGGATTTATGTAAGTTTTGAGGCTTTGTGGATGGGTTTGAGCATGGATAGATGCAAAAGTAAAAATAAAGGAAATTATGTTGCAATTGGGATTCGAACCGGGTCTCCGGAAAGCTGTGAGGATGCGTGCGGCTGAGCTATGGAGAGCTCTTGTTGCTCTTCTGCGTCATATTATGGTTATCCTTGGACCTTGGAGTTTGGTGCATTTGGTTAAATGAAAAGAAATTAGGTTTTGTTATGTCTTCTTCTCCAAATGCTCCATGGCCGCCCAACCCTTCCTCTCCCAAGCCCCAAGCCGATTTTCATTCCTTTTGCACACTCCGTGGTTCGATCGTCTTTTCCGGTAAGTTTCTTCGTCTCTTCGTCTTCTCCGATTTGAGTTCTTGCTTTGGCGAATGTAAATAGAAGAGTGTGGGTGTGTGTGTGTGTTTGTTTGCGGCCGCCGAGAGGAGCCCCACCAAGAAATTTCACCGTCACGTCGCAGCTCCCGGTCGGCGGATCGCACAGCGAAGAAGCCCAGATCGCCCGAGTCGCCCGACTCCATCGCCCTGCAGGTGCCATCGAGCGGCTGTCGCTCAAAGGCCAGAGCGACGCCTAGACGACCCTGTCGCAGCCAATGACGCCAGAGCGGCCCTGCCGCGGCCTCAGATCTCGCCCGGCGGATGCGCCGCTGCGCGCCCTGCGGCGGCGAGTCGCGCGCGTCGGGACGCTTTCGTCGGCCGCGCGCGCCGTCGTCGTCCCAGCGCGCCGCGCGTGTCCGTCGCGTCCAGGCTTGTCCGCTCCGTCGCTGCTCCGCTTCCAGCCGACCGCTCATAAGCGCGCGCGCGCCAGCTCTGCCGCCCATCTGTACCGTCGGCGCCCGACCCTGCCGCCCATTAGCGCCATCAAGACCAAAGAAGCAGCCTCGCCATGCTTTCGCTGCGCGTCCGCGTGTCGGCCAGCGCCGCGTGAGTTGCTCCTTGCCCAAGCCTTGTGTTATTTTATTATGTTTAGGCCTATGGATTGTGATTATTATTGTGTTTGTTAGGTTCTCGTTAGCTAGCTCGGGATCGATCGCAGCTTAGGATTTTTGTGTGTAGTTGCCTCCCGGTCGTGTAAGGATTTCTTACCGGAGTTGTGTGGACCTGCGATGTTCTATGTGATTGATGTTGTATGTTTGTTTGTGATTATCAAGCATGTATAGTTTAGGTGCTCGCTCGATTTCTGACCGCATGACTTCGTATGTTGTTCTTTCATGTTAGTCCATGCTAGGTTGTTCCGCTTCGGCATGCTCATATTCATTCTTGTTCCGTAGTACCATGCTAGGTCTCACTGATTCTTTTGAGCACGTATTGGATTGTTGCTTTGATTGTTAAGGCAAAGTTAGAATTTAGGTAGGTAGCATCATCCGGCCCGATGCATAAAGTATCTTGCATCCATGGCGGGGGACGTCGAGACAGTTCTCCGTCCCTCGGACCCCGTTAGGGTTTAGCTAACCCGACCGGTAGGCCCCGCAATCTTGGGTGAGGGTGGCGATCATTAAATGCCCCAACGGTCGGGATGATGACTTGGCATTGCCTCGCCCTCGACGGTCGGCACGTCCTCGGCGTGTTCGGCCGTAGCCCTGATTGCCACCGATAGGGCAAGGACGGCTCTCGGTGTAAGCCTACCACGACCGATTCCTTAGCCTCAAAGTGCGGTGGTTCAGTGACATAGTTCACGTGTCCGTGTCTCACACCCCTATGTCGCTGACACCGATCCGTAGATTTAGTTAGGCGTGGTGATCGGACATGGGCAACTTTGCACTAGACCCGGCACTTCATAGTTCTGCAGAGCACGCGGTGTGCGCGCTTACGCTCATTACAGCGCACGACCGGAGAGCTCCTCGGGATCTTGAGCTAGTGCACCTTTCGTATCGATAATAGACAGTGAGAGGCCGGGACTCGTTTCTCGTATAGGGCGTATTGTGTGGTGATTTATCTCCTGACTAAGACCCGAGTTGGCATCCGAGGTCCAAGTGTGGACTTAAGCTATGTGCTCTATTCTCGTGTTTATATTCATAGCTTGCATACACTCATCTAGATGACCATGTGCATCGTATTGTACCCTGTTGGGGATTCTTACCGAGTAATTCGTTACTCACCCTTATTTTGTGGTTTTCCACAGTAACCAAGGTGCGAGACAGATGGTGAAGGAGGAGCCGTGATCATGGGAACTCTTTGTCGTCTCTCTCGACTTTTTATTTCTATGACTCTTGTCTTTTATTTTCCCCGAATGCATGTAGTCGGGCACGAGCCCTAGGATGTTTTCTCGAATGTTTTCGTGGATTCTCGCTTTATTGAATTTGAGGATGTTTCAAATGTTTTAAGAAATCTCCGATCGAGTGTACGTTTTGGAAATGTATTTGCCTTGAAACAGTGCTTGGAGACAGGGATGTGTTTCAAAGAAACTATCTTTATTTCTGATTGAACCTTGATTGTTTTGTTTTAATTGGGAATCCAAAATTATTTGCATATTGTCCTTTACTTTGAATGCATGCATTGGGGTAAAAGCCTATTTAGAGCCCTTTTTGGGTCGGGTCTTTACACATGCCTATGACTGGAGCGGTGTCACGATCACGAGCGCGAGGCCCTCGACGCTCATCTCATGCGGCTGATCCACCGACTGAAGCTAAGAACCGCCAAGGTAGGCTTACACCGCTTGGCGGGGGTTCCGCTCTAGCAGCTACAAACTAGGCTATTGCCGGAAGTGGGTAGCTAAGTCCACAACCGGCGGGTCGGGGGGGTAGCAAGATACGTTATGCTGCGCACACTTTACTCTCGACCTGAGCTAAATCCACCTTAGCGACCGGGGGGGGGGAAGCAAGATACGTTATGCTGCGCACACTTTACTCCCGATCAGTGGGGACAAAGTACGTTATGTCCGCTCAGCCTCTGGATGATGACAAACCCTACAACTCTATCTAAGAGTACAGAGTAAAATCAATGATTCCTGGCTAGCAAGCAATGACCGACATAAATCACATTACCTAGCATGATACTACAACTTAAGCAAGAATCATAAGCATGCTGGCCTAACAAACCTAGCATGGCACTAACATGTAAAATCAGGCAAACATGCTAGCAAGAAATCAATCAACTGCTCTATCTCTAACATGCTCATAACAGTCAGCAAACAAGCAAGGCATATCGAGATATATCTCAGGGTCCACACAACCACGGTAAGAAATCCTTACCTGGGACAAGCAGAAAACAATAATAATAAATCACAAATCAACGAGCGATCCTCGAGCCTCTAGTCGATCCCGAACAGCCTATACATAAAATAAAGCACCCAAATCAAATACATAAAACAACCCAATAAATCCAATAACCAGCAGCCAACAAATCCGGGCCCAACGAAGAAAAGACTCGGGAAATACCATCCGAGAAGCCACAAGGCTCGGGCCAAGCCAACACACCACAAGTAGGGCGCGCGGGCGCAGGAGAGCAGCAATGGTCTGGCCGATGGCCGCGGCGCGCGCGACTCGACACAGAGACGGCGGCGCGGCGCGCGCGCGACACGACACGACGCTCTGAGGGGACGTGCGCGGTGGCCTGACGCAACGCGATCGCTATAGGCGCCGCGCTCTCGCACGGCGAGCTCTGAGGGCGCGCACGGACCAGGCGCGAGGGCGACGCGGGTCGGGCGAGGGTCAAGGGCGGGTGGTCGCTCGGGCAGTGAGGTGAGGGGCCAAGGGGGCTCGGGTTGGAGGAGAGAGAAAGGGAAAATTGGGGGGAAAAATGGGATTTTCTTTTTTTTCTTTTCTTTTTCTCTTTTATTAAATTTCCATCCTTATCCAAATAAATCCAATTTTCCAATTTTCCAAAAATCCTTAAAATCCTTAAATCCCATTTCCCGGCTTCCTCCTTTTAGACCCGACTGAAGCAACCATTTCAAACAACAAATCTCACTGAAATCAACCTCCCAAATCAACACTGAGGGCCCGGGCTCGAATCCCAAAGGAAACACCCAAACAACCATAACTTTGCCCAAAACCCAAATCACAAGCGAACTCCCAAACGAATAGCCCAAACATCTCGGGACTCGCAGCCACCAACAAACAAGCCTCAACATAGGCGGGAGCGCCTCGAAGCCCCGAAAAACCACAAATCCCGCCAGGGAGCAAAAGACCAAAATACCCCTAAAGGGTCAAAATGCTCTAACGGCCAAACGAACCATCGAATCAACCGGAGCTCCTCGAGAACCGGGATAGAAAACTGGGCCGTTACAATGATGCACCATCCTCTATGGCTGCATCATGGCTTTCCATGAACGTGGGTTGTCAGATCATATTCTATGACTCTAATATTCTCCCCCACTTAAAATAGTCATTGTCCTCAATGACTCAACACGGGGGCTTAACCATGCCGGTTATGAATTTCTCCCCCAATTAAACTCGACACCGTCCCGATGACGACTCAACACTTTTGTTTGGGGCATAACCATGCCGGTTATGATATTTTCCCCCACTTAAAACTCGGCATCATCCCGATGACGATCTGACCACCTTTTGTTTTTGGGGCATAACAATGCCGATTATGATATTCTCCCCCCACTTAAAACTCGGCATCGCCCCGATGACGATCTGACACCTCGGCTGGCTGTTGGCTGACTTGCTAGCAACTCGTGCTTCAGAAGAAGTGTAATGATTGACGACACACTACTTATGGGCTATCCCCTCATAAACCTTATCGCGCCCTTTTATGGACTTAGCCTAGGACTCACCAGATAAGTATGGCCAATTTTGCACGAATTAATATAACGCCTCGGACTACCCCATCCCTAGATCTCCCTTGGGTTCTGCGAAATAGCTACCGACAACACGCAATACCGGGCTCTGGCCACTGCCTAACCCTTAGGGAGCGCACCCCCTTCACAACTCTGAGCTTTACTTTCGATCAAGCATCATCTTGACAACAAAACCCTCACAGCCGAATTAGATTTTTTGGCACTACTCCTAAGCCAACTTCACCTGTCCCACCGTAGTGGAGGCATAACAAGACACTTTTGGTCTTGAGGCAGCTCGCTTGAGCTTTGTTTCCTCCATCCTACTTGCTTCTTCTTGAGCGGAAGCTGGTCTTTGACAACTCTGTCGGAAGTCATCCATTTGGTATATGGAATGACCCAAGGGACACTCGCCCTTCCTTTTAACTTGGCCTCAGCCACATTGTCCACCCATATGGACTTGCATTGTGCACTACTCTGCACTTGCCCGACGCATGTTGCATTGACCCCCTGTTTTTATTCTTGCAACCATCAACATTATCCCTCTAATGATAATGGCTATTTCTTTCATTGTTGTCCCACCAAGCCATTGGCAATCAGACTTGGTCTTCTTTAGACGGGTAGGACTCTCCTCATGACATGCTTGCTCATGGCATTTTCGAGCAACAAGAGTCGGCTTCACCCAACTTAAGAATAACACACAGCTGCCCACTGCGTTGATATTACAACCTCCCATGAATCTAGAATTAATATAATTATATTAAATCAAATAACTCTATATATGCCGACTGTGAGGATCAGGTACATGTGTAGACAAGATTACATAAACAGTAAACATCACGAAGTATAAACCCGAAACATCGTAATGCAACGTTGGAATATTTTGCATGAAACGTTTGCTCTAAAGAATCGAAACAAACACTGTTGGGACGAACTTTTGGTTTTAAACGCTGAAATCTATCCGAGTTTTTCATTTTAGCTCCCGAAACATCGTAATGCAACGTTGGAATATTTTGCCTTAAACGTTTGGGCCAAGGAATCGAAAAAAACACTCTTGGGAAGAACTTTCGATTTTAAACGCTGAAATCTATCCGAGTTTTTTTTTTCTCCCGAAACATCGTAATGCAACGTTGGAATATTTTGCATGAAACGTTTGGGCCAAGGAATCGAAAAAAACACTCTCGGGAAGAACTTTCGGTTTTAAACGCTGAAATCTATCCAAGTTTTTCGTTTTAGCTCCCGAAACATCGTAATGCAACGTTGGAATATTTTGCATGAAACGTTTGCGCCAAGGAATCAAAAAACCACTTTCCAGACGAACTTTAGGTTTTAAACGCTGAAATCTATCCGAGTTTTTCGTTTTAGCTCGCGAAACATCGTAATGCAAAGTTGGAATATTTTGCATCAAACGTTTGCGCCAAGGGATTGAAAAAACCACTTTCCAGACGAACTTTAAGTTTTAAACGCTGAAATCTATCCGAGTTTTTCGTTTTAGCTCCCGAAACAACGTAATGCAACGTTGGAATATTTTGCATAAAACGTTTGCGCCAAGGAATCGAAAAAAACATTCTCATGACGAACTTTCGGTTTTAAACGCCGAAATCTATCCGAGTTTTTCGTTTTAGCTCCCGAAACATCGTAATGCAACGTTGGAATATTTTTCATAAAACGTTTGCTCTAAAGGATCGAAACAAACACTCTTGGGACGAACTTTCGGTTTTCAAGGCTGAAATCAATCCGAGTTTTTCGTTTTAGCTCCCGAAACATCGTAATGCAACGTTGGAATATTTTGCATGAAACGTTTGCTCTAAAGAATCGAAACAAACACTCTTGGGACGAACTTTCGGTTTTAAACGCCGAAATCTATCCGAGTTTTTCGTTTTAGCTCCCGAAACATCGTAATGCAACGTTGGAATATTTTGCATGAAACGTTTGCTCTAAAGAATCGAAAAAAACACTCTTGGGACGAACTTTCAGTTTGAAACGTCCCGAAACAACGTAATGCTAAGTTGGAATATTTTGCATGAAACGTTTGCGCCAAGGAATCGAAAAAACAACTTTCTAGTAGAACTTTAGGTATAAACGCTAAAATCTATACGAGTTTTTCATTTTAGCTCCCAAAACATCGTAATGCAACGTTGGAATATTTTGCCTGAAACGTTTGCGCCAACGAATCGAAAAAAACACTCTTGGGACGAACTTTCGGTTTTAAACGCTGAAATCTATCCGAGTTTTTCGTTTTAGCTCCCGAAACATCGTAATGCAACGTTGGAATATTTTGCATGAAACGTTTGCGCCAAGGAATTGAAAAAACCACTTTCCGCATTTAACTTTAGGTTTTAAATAAAAATCTATTCGAGTTTTTCGTTTTAGCTCCCGAAACATCGTAATGCAACGTTGGAATATTTTGCATGAAACGTTTGCGCCAAGGAATCGAAAAAAACACTCTCATGACGAACATTCGGTTTTAAACGCTGAAATCTATCAGAGTTTTTCGTTTTAGCTCCCGAAACATCGTAATGCAAAGTTGGAATATTTTGCATTAAACGTTTGCGCCAAGGAATTGAAAAAACCACTTTCCAGACGAACTTTAAGTTTTAAACGCTGAATTTATCCGATTTTTTCGTTTTAGCTCCCGAAACAACGTAATGCAACGTTGGAATATTTTTCATGAAACGTTTGCGACAAGGAATCGAAAAAAACATTCTCATGACGAACTTTCGGTTTTAAACGCCGAAATCTATCCGAGTTTTTCGTTTTAGCTCCCGAAACATCGTAATGCAACGTTGGAATATTTTTCATTAAACGTTTGCTCTAAAGGATCGAAACAAACACTCTTGGGACGAACTTTCGGTTTTAAAGGTGAAATCAATCCGAGTTTTTCGTTTTAGCTCCCGAAACATCGTAATGCAACGTTGGAATATTTTGCATGAAACATTTGCGCCAAGGAATCGAAAAAAACATTCTCATGACGAACTTTCGGTTTTAAACGCCGAAATCTATCCGAGTTTTTCGTTTTAGCTCCTGAAACATCGTAATGCAACGTTGGAATATTTTTCATGAAACGTTTGCTCTAAAGGATCGAAACAAACACTATTGGGACGAACTTTCGGTTTTAAAGGTGAAATCAATCTGAGTTTTTCGTTTTAGCTCCCGAAACATCGTAATGCAACGTTGGAATATTTTTCATGAAACGTTTGCTCTAAATAATCGAAACAAACACTCTTGGGATGAACTTTCGGTTTTAAACGCCGAAATCTATCAGAGTTTTTCGTTTTAGCTTCCGAAACATCGTAATGCAACGTTGGAATATATTGCATAAACGTTTGCTCTAAAGAATCGAAAAAAACACTCTTGGGACGAACTTTCAGTTTGAAACGCCGAAATCTATCCGAGTTTTTCGTTTTAGCTCCCGAAACATCGTAATGCAACGTTGGAATATTTTGCATGAAACGTTTGCGCCAAGGAATCGAAAAGAACACTCTTGGGACGAACTTTCGGTTTTAAACGCTGAAATCTATCCGAGTTTTTCGTTTTAGCACCTAAAACATCGTAATGCAACGTTGGAATATTTTGCATGAAACGTTTGCGCCAAGGAATCGAAAAAACAACTTTCTAGACGAACTTTAGGTATAAACGCTGAAATCTATCCGAGTTTTTCGTTTTAGCTTCCGAAACATCGTAATGCAACGTTGGAATATTTTGCATGAATCATTTGCGCCAAGGAATCGAAAAAAACACTCTTGGGACGAACTTTCTGTTTTAAAGGCTGAAATCTATCAGAGTTTTTCGTTTTAGTTCCCGAAACATCGTAATGCAACGTTGGAATATTTTGCATGAAACGTTAGCGCCAAGGAATCGAAAAAACCACTTTCCAGATGAACTTTAGGTATAAACGCTGAAATCTATTCGAGTTTTTCATTTTAGCTCCTGAAACATCGTAATGCAACGTTGGAATATTTTGCCTGAAGCGTTTGTGTAAATACCCGACCCAAAAGGGGCTCTAAATGGGCCTTTACCTCATTGCATTCATTCAAAGAAAAGGACAATATGCAGGTATGTTTTCAGATTCCAATTAAAACTAAAACATTCAAAATTCAATCCAGAAATCAATACAGTTTACTGAAACCTGTCCCTGTCTCCAAGCACTTGTTTCAAGACAAATACGTTTCCAAAAGTTTACTTTGATCAGAGATTTATTAAAAACATTCAAAACCTTCTTAGTTACAACAATGCTGGAATCCACAAAAACATTTTAGAAAACATCCTAGGGCTCCGTGCCTGGCTACATGCATTTAGAGGAAATAAAAAGGCAAAGAGTCATAATATAAAAATCAGAGACAACAGCAGGTTCCCATGATCATAGCTCCTCCTTCAGCCATCCTGTATCGCACCTTGGTTACCTGTGGAAAACCACAAAAATAAGGGTGAGTAACGAATTACTCAGTAAGAATCCCCAACCGGGGTACAATACGATATACATGGTCATCTAGATGAATGTATGCAAGCTATGAATATAAACACAAAATAGAGCACATAGCTTAAATCCACATATAAACCTCGAATGCCAACTCAGGGTCTTAGTCCGGAAAATCCACCACACAATACGCCCTATACGAGAAACAAGTCTCGGCCTCAGCCTGTCTACTGTCGATATGAAAGGTGCACTGGCTCACAATCCCGAGGAGCTCTCTAGTCGACGCCAGTAATGAGCGTATCGCGCGCACCGCATGCTACCGCAGGACTGGGGGGTGCGGGTCTAGTGGCAAGCCGCCAGTCCGATCCACCATGCCTAACTAAATCTCTCGGATTGGTGTCACCGACATAGGGGTGTGAGACTGGACACGTGAACTATGTCACCAACCACCGCACTGAGGCTAAGGAATCGGTCGTGGTAGGCTTACACCAGGAAGTCGTCCTTGCCCTAACAGGTGGCAATCAATGGCTACTGCCGAACACGCTGAGGACGTGCCGGCTGCCGGGGACAAGGCAATGCAAAGTCATCATCCGACCGTTGGGGCATTTAACAATCTGCCACCCTCACCCAAGATTACAGGGCCTACCGGTAGGGTTAGCTAAACCCTAACGGGGTCCAGGGACCGAGTACTACCTCGTACGTCCCTGCCATGGATGCAAGATACTTTATGCATTCTGGCCCAGATGATGCTACCTATCTGGACTCTAAGATATACATCAACAACAAAGAATCCAATACAATCCAATACGTGCTGAACAGTACAACGAACCTAGCATGATACTACGAAGCAAGAACAGATAACGAGCATGCTAGAACAGAACAACCTAGCATGGACTAACATGAAGAACAACATAAGAAATCATGCCAGTCGGGATTTCAGAATAGAGCACCTATCACTAAACATGTTGATAAACACAAACAAGCATACAAACAACAATCACATATAATATCGCAGGGCCCACACAACTTCGGTAAGAAATCCTTACCTTGGTTGGGAGGCTTCTACACATAAAATCCTAAGCTGCGATCAATCCCGAGCTAGCTAACGAGAACCTAACAAAAATAGTAATAATCACAAACCATAGGCCTAAAATATAATAAAACAAGCAGGCTCGGCTCGGGAGCAACTCACGCGGCGCGACTGACACGCGGACGGGCGGACAGCACGGCGAGGCTGCTTGTAAAGACCCGGCCCGAATGAGGCTCTAAATGGGACTTTACCTCAATGCATGCATTCAAAGTTAAAGACAATAAGCAAGAATGACTTTCGGATTCGAATTAAAAACAAAACATTCAAAACATTCAATTAAAAGTCAAGACAAATTTTCCTGAAACCTGTCCCTGTCTCCAAGCACGTGTTTCAAGATAAATACGTTTCCAAAAGATTACTCTGATCAGAGATTTATTAAAGCATTCAAAACCTTCGACAGTTGCAACGATGCTGGAATCCGTGAAAACATTCAGAAAACATCCCAGGCTCCGTGCCTAGTTACATGCATTCAGAGGAAACAAAAAACATAAAGAGTCATAACACAAAATCAGAGTTTGACGGCTGGTCCCCATGATCACAACTCCTCCTTCAGCCATCCTGTCTCGCACCTCGGTTACCTGTGGAAAACCACAAAAATAAGGGTGAGTAACGAATTACTCAGTAAGAATCTCCAACTGGGGTACAATACGATATACATGGTCATCTAGATGAATGTATGCAAGCTATGAGTATAAACACAGAATAGAGCACATAGCTTAAGTCCATACTTGGACCTCGGATGCCTACTCAGGGTCTTAGTCCGGAATAATCCACCACACAATACGCCTGTAACGGCCCAGGTTTTCGTCCCAGTCTTCCAGGTATGCCCTAGGGGTATTTTAGTAATTTGGTCGGGCCGTCAGGGCCGTTTATGTCTTTTTCCAGTTGCTAAAATTATTGGATGGATTTATGAAGGTTTTTGAGGCTTTGTGGTTTGGTTTGAGCATGGGTAGATGCAAAAGTAAAAATAAAGGAATTTGTCTTTGCAAAGGGTTTGAACCCGGTCTCTGGGAAGCTTGTAGAGATGTGTGCCAATTGAGCCATTAGGTGCTCTTGTTGCTCTTTCTGCATCACATCTTAGTTACCCTTGGATCTTTGGAGTTTTGTGCATTTGGTTAAATGAAAAGAAATTAGGTTTTGTGTTTTCTTCCCAAAACTCCATGGCCGCCCAACCCTCTTCTCTCCCAAGCCCCTTGCCGTGATTTTCTTCCCTTGCACCCGAGCGCTGCTCCGCCAAATAAGCGACCAGCGAGCCAGCCCGGCGGTCGAAATTTCTCAACCAGATCGCACCAAGCGAATTTCCAGCGCCCAGCCAGCGGCGCGCCCCTGTGACGCTTGTGCGCCAGCAGACGCAGCCAGCGCCCAGCCGTCGCAGCCCGCCAAAGCAGAGCGTCGCGAAGACCAGCCGCGCGCGTCCGTCGCGCGTCGCGCCGCGCATCGCCACCGTTCGCGCGCGCGCCAGCGCCTCGCCATCGCCCGGCCGAGCTCTCGCGTCCGCATCGCAGCCCGAGCGCCGTCGTCCGCGTCGCGCCGCGCGCGCGCCCCGCGCTGCGCGCGCGTGCCGCCCGCGCGTCCGCCCCAGCCAGCGTCGCGCTTAGCGCGCCATCCGCGCCCAGCGCTGTCTGCGTCGCGCGCCAGCGCCATGTCGCGCCATTTGCCGCCCATCGCCGCCCGGTGTCGCCCATTTGCCGCCCATCGCCGCCCATCCATCCGCCCATCCGCGCCAAAGCAGCCGCCCCACCGTGTTGCTCGCCTGTCCGCGTGTCACCGCATCGCGTGAGTTGCTCCCCGAGCCGAGCCCTATTTATTTTATTATATTTAAGCCTTTAGAGTGTGATTATCATTGTTTTTGTTAGGTTCTCGTGTAGCTAGCTCGGGTTCGATCGCAGACTTAGGATTTTGTGTGTAGTTGCCTCCGGCGGTAAAGGATCTCTTACCGGAGTTGTGTGGACCTGCGATGTTCTATGTGATTGATGTTGTATGTTTGTTTGTGATTATCGGCATGTATAGTTTAGGTGCTCTGCTCAATTCTGGATCGCATGACTTCGTATGTTGTTCTTTCATGTTAGTCCATGCTAGGTTGTTCCGTTACGGCATGCTCATATTCATTCTTGTTCAGAGTACCATGCTAGGTCCATTGTATTCTTTCGAGCACGTATTGGATTGTTTGCTGATTGTTAAGGCGAGTTAGAATTGGGTAGATAGCATCATCCGGGCGATGCATAAAGTATCTTGCATCTATGGCAAGGACGTTCGAGACGAGCTCTCCGCCTTGGACCCCGTGAGGGATTAGCTATCCCAACCGTGAGGCCCCGCAATCTTGGGTGAGGGTGGTAGTCTTAGCGATGCCCCAACGGTCGGGATGATGACTTGGCAATGCCTAGTCCCCGGTAAACGCGTCCTCGGTGTGTTTCGGTAGTAGCCCTTGATTGCCACTGTTAAGGTAAGGACGGCTTCGGTGTAAGCCTACCACGACCCGTTCCTTAGCCTCGGTGCGGCGGTGGTACAGCCGACATAGTTCACGTGTCCGTGTCTCACACCCTATGTCGCTGACACCGATCCGGAGATTTAGTTAGGCGTGGTATCCGGATATGGGCGACTTGCCACTGGACCCGGCACCCCCATAGTCTGTGGAAGCCGCACGCGTGCATGCTTACGCTCATTACAACACCGGCCGGAGAGCTCCTCGGGATCTTGAGCTAGTGTACCTTTCGTATCGGCGATGAGCCGAGGCCGAGGCCGAGACTTGGTTCTCGTATAGGGCGTATTGTGTGGTGTGGATTATTCCGGGACTAAGACCCCGAGTTGGCATCCGAGGTCCAAGTGTGGACTTAAGCTATGTGCTCTATTATGTGTTTATGTTCATAGCTTGCATACACTCATCTAGATGACCATGTGCATCGTATTGTACCGATCGGGGATTCTTACTGAGTAATTCGTTACTCACCCTTACTTATCTTTCGTAACCATGGCGCGAGGCGGGATGGTGAAGGAGGAGCTATGATCATGGGAACGTGTCTTTGCCGTCTCGACTTTTTATTTCTATGACTCTTGTCTTTCATTTTCCCCATGAATGCATGTACGGCACACGAGCCTAGGGATGTTTTCTCAATGATTTTGTGGATTCCCGCTTTATTGAATTTGAGAATGTTCCAAATGTTTTAATAAATCTCGATCGAGTGTACGTTTTGGAAATGTATTTGCCTTGAAACAGTTTCAAAGAAACTATATTGATTTCTCGATTGAACCTTAATTGTTTTGTTTTAATTGGGAATCTAAAAACTTATTTGCATATTATCCTTTCCTTTGAATGCATGCATTGGGGTAAAGGCCTATTTAGAGCCCCTTTTGGGTCGGGTCTTTACAACGCCCTATACGAGAAATAAGTCCCGGCCTCGGCTGCATCTCTCGTCGATACGAAAGGTGCACTAACTCAAGATCCCGAGGAGCTCTCCGGTCGGCGCCAGTAATGAGCGTAAGCGCGCACCGCGTGCTACTGCAGACTATGGGGGGTGTCGGGTCTAGTGGCAAGCTGCCCATGTCCAGTCACCACGCCTAACTAAATCTCTGGATCGGTGTCACCCACATAAGGGTGTGAGACCTGAACACGTGAACTATGTCAGCCTGAACCACCGAACCTGAGGCTAAGGAACCGGTCGTGGTAGGCTTACACCAGAAGCCGCCCTTGCCCTAACAGTGGCAATCAAGGGCTACGGTCGAACACGCCGAGGACGTGCCGACTGCGGGGACGAGGCAATGCCAAGTCATCATCCCGACCGTTGGGGCATTTAACGATCACCACCCTCACCCGAGATTGCGGGGCCCACCGTTAGGGTTAGCTAGTCCCTAACGGGATCGGGGGACGAGCACCATCTCGCACGCCCCTCGTCGGGGATGCAAGGTTCGTTATGCACCCGGCCCGATGATGCTATATACCTGAATTCTAACCTGTCATAGCAATCAACAAACAATCCAATACATTCCAATACGTGCTCAATAAGAATACAACGAACCTAGCATGATACTACGGGCGAGAATGTAGATACGAGCATGCGAGAGAGGAACAACCTAGCATGGACTAACATGAGAAACAACATAAGAAATCATGCGACGGAATTGAGAATAGAGCACTTATCACTGAACATGTCAATAAACACAAACAAGCATTCAATCAGCAATCACATAATATATCGCAGGGTCCACACAACTCCGGTAAGAAATCCTTACCTTGGTCGGGAGGCGATTAAACACAAAATCCTAAGCTGCGAACGAACTCAAGCTAGCTACCGAGAACCTAACAAGCACAGCAATAATTACAAACCATAACCTAAATTTAACAAAACAAACGGGCTCGGTTCGGGAGCACTCACACGGCTCGGCGACACGGTCGGGCGCCATTGGCCGTGGATGGAGACACGCGACACGACACAGCGCGCCAAAGAGCGCGCGCGACAGAAGGTAGGCTGCACGGCATTGGCGCGCGGCTGCGCGCGCAGACGACAGGCGAGGCGACGACGCACGCGCTGGATGGCACGTTGGCGCGATTCGGTGCGCGGCGCGGCTCGGCTTGGCGGTCTGGCGCGGAGGAGCTGGCGAGCTCAGGCGATTGGGCGCAATGAAGCTGGCGAGCTCGGGCGATCGAGGCGACGAGCTGGCGAATTGCTGCTGGTTGTTTCCCCTCGGCTAGCTGCACAGAACCTACACAACCACTGCTTCTCACTCTCTCGGCCAGCAACGGCTAAAACGGAAACAAGGGAAGAAGATGAAGGAGAAGAAGAAGGAGAAGAAGACTTACCGGGAAGACGATCGCACCTCCGGCTGCACGAGACAAGAACCGGCTTAGAATTGGGGAGGGAGAGCTCGGGCGAATTGCTGGTCGGCGAGGGAGAATTGGCAAAATGGCTTGGTTGGTCGAGGGAGAAATGGTGAAGAAAACTCGGCTGCCAAATTGCTTCTTTTAAACTAAAAACCAAAACTCCCTTGAACCAAGGCTAAGTACAAGGTGGTGCAGAAAGATTAACAAGAGCATCAAGAAGCTCAATTGGCAAAGACACCCAATGTAACAGCCCAGTTTCCTATTCCAGTTTTCGAGGTGCCTTCGGGTCAAGATTCGATTGTTTGGTTGGGTCATTAGAGCGGTTTTGACCCTTGGGGGTATTTTGGTCTTTTGGCTCCCCGAGCAGGATTTGTGGTTTTCAGGGCTTCGAGGTAGCTCCTGCCTTTGTCGAGGCTTGTTTGTTGTTGGCTGCGAGTCCTGAGATGTTTGGGCTAGTCGGTTGGATGCTCGGTTGTGGTTTGGGCTTTGGCAAAGTGATGGTTGGTTGTGTGCTTCCTTTGGGATTCGAGCCCGGGCCCTTATTGTTGGTTTGGGAGTTTGATTTAAGTGAGTTTTATTTGTTGGAAAAGATTGCTTCGGTCGAGTCTCGAAGGAGGAAGCCGGGAAATGGGATTTTAAGGTTTTAAAGTGGATAAGGATGGATTAAATGGATAAAATCCCATTATTTTCCTTTTATCCCCATGTTCCCATTTTCCCTTTTATTTTCTAAATTCCCATTTTTTTCTTTTATTTTTCTCTTTTTTTTTCTCTCTCTCTCTCTCTCTCTCTCTCTCTCTCTCTCCCCAAGCCCCCACCTAGCCCGACCCAGCCCCCTTGGCCGCCCAACCTGCTCGCCCATGCCCCAGCCCGAGCTAGCCCAGCCTCAGCTCGCCCGCGTAGTGCACAATTCCATAAAATCTAATACGTGCTCAATAAGAATACAACGAGCCTAGCATGATGCTACGAAGCAAGGAACAGATACGAGCATGCCAGAAAGGAACAACCTAGCATGGATTAACATGAGAATTAATCAGGAAAATCATGCTAACCGGGAATTCAGAAATGAGCACCTATTACTAAATATGTCATTAAACACAAACAAGCAATCAATCAGCAATCACATATAATATCGCAGGGTCCACACAACTCCGGTAAGAAATCCTTACCTTGGTCGGGGACGATTTGACACGAAAACCTAAGCTGCGAACGAACCCGAACTAGCTATCGAGAACCTATCAATCACAACAAAAATCACACAATAGGCTTAAATATAATAAAATAAACAGGGCTCAGCTCGGGAGCAACTCACGAGGTGTGATTTAACGCACGAACGAGCCGACAGCACGGCGAGGCGCAAAGAATAGTGGCTGGGGCGCGCTGGGCGCCATTGGGCTGCCATGGCGCGACATAGCGCCAGGCGCGCGCGCCGGCGGCGCGAGCGCGAGCAGGCGATGGCGACGCGGCTCGGTGGCATCAGCGATCGCGACGCGACACGTAGCCGGGCGAGGATGATGCGCGCGCGCGCACGCAGAAATCGATGAGTCGCGTGGCTCGGCGGGCTGGGCTGCGATAGACGCCAGCTTCTGCGCGCGAACAGGGGCGAACAGAGCATTGGAGAAAACGAGCTCGATTCCGGGCGATTGGAGAAGATTCGACGCGCGATTTGTTGCTGGACCACTTCCCCTACACTAGCTGCACAAAAACCACACGATTCTCCTCACTCCCACGGCCGGCAGAAACGAAATCGGAACCAAGGGAGAAGAAATTGGATTTTTGAAGGAAAGGAAGAAGAAGAAGCTTACCTGCTGCTCGGGAATGGAAATCGACTTCGAATTAGAGAATAGGAGCTCGGAATTGGCTTGTCGGCGATGGAGAAAATCGCGAAGGAACGCCGTCGGTTGGAGAAGAAAATCGCGAAGGAAATGGGGATGAAGAAGAAGAAGCTCGGGCGAAATTCTGCTTTTAAACCAAAACTCAACCGAACAGGCTTATATAAATGTTGGCGCGATTACATTAGCAAGAGCGCTCAGTGGCTCGATTGGCAGCGACACTCGCCTAGCTTCCCACGCGACCCTGGCTCGAATCTCACTCGACGCGCTATTTAATTCCCTATTTATTTCCACATGCTACCAAGCCCAAATGTCTTCACCAAACTTCCCGATCCCATTCAAATCATCCCATAATTTTTCCGGCAATTAGCAAAGACATAAACGGCCCTGTCGGCCCGACCAAATTATCAAAATGCCCCTGGGCAACCCGGGAAGACCGGGATGAAATTTTAGGGCCGTTACACAGCCGCGCCTCGTGAGTTGCTCCAGAGCCGAGCCCTATTTATTTTATTGTATTTGGGACTATTTTTATGATTATTGATGTGTTGGTTTGGCTCGCTATAGGTTGCTCGGGTTCGATCGCAGTTAATTTTATTGTGTGTTGTTGCCTTCCGACCAGGTAAGGATTTCTTACCGGAGTTGTGTGGGCCCTGCGATATTTTCATGATATGTCTTGCTTGTTTGCTGACTGTTATGAGCATGTTAGAGATAGAGCAGTTTGATTGATTTCTTGCTAGCATGTTTGCCTGATTTTACATGTTAGTGCCATGCTAGGTTTGTTCTGCCAGCATGCTTATGATTCCTGCTTAAGCTCGTAGTATCATGCTAGGTAAGCGTGTTTGATGTCGGTCATTGTTTGCTAGCCAGGAATCATTGATTTTTACTCTGTACTCTTAGATAGAGTTGTAGGGTTTGTCATCATCCAGACGCTGAGCGGACATAACGTACTTTGTCCCCACTGATCGGGAGTAAAGTGTGAGCAGCATAACGTATCTTGCTTCCCCCCCGGTCGCCAAGGTGGATTTAGCTCAGGTCGGGAGTAAAGTGTGCGCAACATAACGTATCTTGCTTCCCCCCCGACCCGCCGGTTGTGGAGTTAGCTACCCACTTCGGCATAAGCCTAGTTTGTAGCCTGCTAGAGCGGAACCTTGCCATCGGTGTAAGCCTGCCCTGGCCGGTTCTTAGCTTTAGGTCGGTGGATCATGCTGCACAGATGAGCTCCGAGGGCCTCGCGCTACTGTGATCAGTGACACCGCTTCCGAGTCATAGGCATGCGTACCTAGCCCGCGTAGTTTGCCCTTAGGCCCCCGCATTTACGCCGGTTGCAGCATGTGGTGTGCGCGCACACGCGCGTTAGTGCGAGTTTTGGAGAGCTCCCAGGGCTAATGTCGTGAGTACACCATTCCTTCCGTTAGAGCTCGACTCGAGTACTCTCCCGTAAGTCCAGTTTAGTGCAAGGGCAAGGAGGCCCTTGAGGACATTCTAGGGATCAGTGTATTCCCCCCGAGTGACAGATACCTCGGTGATGTCCAGGATTGGTCATTGTATCCAATCCCTAGGCTGGAAGAAAGAGACTTTCGATGACTCCAGATCTTTCTTTGTAAGCTCGTTGAGCTATGATCTGTGTTGGTAGCTGTTTGCTTGCATGCTTTGGTACTAGATGACTGATTATATCGTATTGTACCCCGGTTGGGGATTCTTACTGAGTAATTCGTTACTCACCCTTATTTTTGTGGTTTTTCCACAGGTAGCCATGGTGCGAAACAGGATGGCTGGAGGAGGAGCTGTGATCATGGAAACCCGTTGTTCAACTCTGAGTTTTATGTTTATGATTTAAATGTTCTCTGAATGCATTGTAGTTGGGCACGGAGCCCTAGGGTGTTTTCTGAATGTATTTTCGGATTCTAGCATTGTTGTAACTATTGTAAAATTTGTATGTTTTAATTAAATCTCTGATCAGAGTAAGTTTTGTAAATGTATTTGTCTTGGAACAGGTGCTTGGAAACATGGATAGGTTCCAGGAATTGATGTTGACTTTTTAAATGGATGTTTTATGTTTTAGTTTTTACTTAGAATTCGAACACCCTATTGCGAATTTTCTGTAGATTTGAATGCATGCATTGAGGTAACGGCCTATTTTAGAACGCTTTCGGGTCGGGTCGTTACACCCAACTAGCCTCCCAAGCCACCAAGGTTCGAAACCCAATCGACGCACTTTTAATTCCCTATTTTATTTTGCATCTCACCAAGCCCAAATACCTTTACAAAGCTTCACAATCCTATTTAAATCCATCCCATAATTTTGGCAACTGGAAAAAGACATATACGGCCCTGTCGGCCCGACCAAATTACCAAAATACCCCTAGGGCACACCGGGAAGACCGAGATGAAAACACAGGCCGTTACACTCGCTTCTTTGGCGCGCAGATGGGCGGCGGGGCCAGCGCGCACGCCATGCTGTGCGGACGGCCGGTCGGGCGGAGGCGCACGACGCGGACAAGCGAGGACACACGGCGTGGCCGAACAAAGACGGAGCGTGGGCTGCGACGCAGACGCGGACGAGCAGGCGCGCAAGCGACGCGGAGAGGCTGGGAGCGCGCGGGCGATCTGGGTGGCCTAGTGCCTACTGCTGCGCGCGACAGGGAGGCGATGGGGCTGCTGGCGATCTGGGCAGCTTTGGCTGCGATCTGGGCGGCCTGGTTCCTGCTGCTGCACGCGACAGGGACGATGGGGCTGCTAGCTGGGGCTCCTCTCGGCTGGCTGCAACCAAACACTAACACACACCCACTTCTATTCACTCGGCCACACAACACATCAATTGGAGGAGGAGAAGAAGAAGAAGACGATGAAATTTACCCGGAACGACGATCGGATCTCGGGGCTGCTAAGGAGAAGAAATTCGGCTTAGGGAGCTAGAGAGACAAGCTTGGGTGGCCACAATGCTTTTGGAGAAGAAGACAAAACAAAACCTAATTTCCTTTCATTTAACCAAATGTACCAAAACTCAAAAGCCCAAGGCTACCAAAGTTATGTCATAGAAAGAGTAACAAGAACTCTCCATAGCTCATCTGGCATGCATCCCAACAGGCTTTCCCAGAGACTCGGGTTCGAATCTTAGTTGCAACACAATTTCCTTTATTTTTACTTTTGCATCTATACTTGCTCAAACCCATCCACAAAGCCTAAAAAACGTACATAAACCCATCCAATAATTTTAGCAACTGGAAAAAGACATAAACGGCCTTGACGACCGGACCAAATTTCCAAAATACCCCTAGGGCATACTTAGAAGAACGGAATAAAAACCTGGGCCGTTACAGTTTGCGCCAAGGAATCGAAAAAAAACACTCTTGGGACGAACTTTCGGTTTTAAAGCTGAATTCTATCCGAGTTTTTCGTTTTATCTCCCGAAACATCGTAATGCAACGTTGGAATATTTTGCATGAAACGTTTGCGCCAAGGAATCGAAAAGAACACTCATGGGATGAACTTTCGGTTTTAAACGCTGAAATCTATCCGAGTTTTTCGTTTTAGCTCCCAAAACATCGTAATGCAACGTTGAAATATTTTGCATGAAACGTTTGCGCCAAGGAATAGAAAAAAAACACTCTCGGAACGAACTTTCGGTTTTAAACGCTGAAATCTATCAGAGTTTTTCGTTTTAGCTCCCAAAACATCGTAATGCAACGTTGGAATATTTTGCATGAAATGTTTGCGCCAAGGAATCGAAAAAACCACATTCTAGACGAACTTTAGGTTTTAAACACTGAAATCTATCCGAGTTTTTCGTTTTAGCTCCCGAAACATCGTAATGCAACGTTGGAATATTTTGCATGAAACGTTTGGGCCAAGGAATCGAAAAAACCACTTTCCAGACGAACTTTAGGTTTTAAACATTGAAATCTATCCGAGTTTTTCGTTTTAGCTCCCGAAACATCGTAATGCAACGTTGGAATATTTTGCATGAAATGTTAGCGCCAAGGAATCGAAAAAACCACTTTCCAGAGAACTTTAGGTTTTAAACGATGAAATCTATCCGAGTTTTTCGTTTTAGCTCCCGAACATCGTTATGCAAAGTTGGAATATTTTGCATGAAACGTATGCGCCAAGGAATCGAAAAAAACAACTTTCTAGACGAACTTTAGGTTTTAAACGCTGAAATCTATCCGGTTTTTCGTTTTAGCTCCCAACGTTGGAACATCGTTAATGCAACGTTGGAATATTTTGCATGAAACGTTTTAGCGCCAAGGAATCGAAAAAAAACTTTGCGCCAAGACGAAATTTAGGTTTTAAAACGCTGAAATCTATCCGAGTTTTTCGTTTTAGCTCCCAAAACATCGTAATGCAACGTTGGAATATTTTGCATGAAACGTTTGCGCCAAGGAATCGAAAAAACACTCTTGGGACTAACTTTCGGTTTTAAACGCTGAAATCTATCCGAGTTTTTCGTTTTAGCTCCCAAAACATCGTAATGCAACGTTGGAATATTTTGCATGAAACGTTTGCGCCAAGGAATCGAAAAAACACACTTTCTTGGGACGAACTTTAGGTTTTAAACGCTGAAATCTATCCGAGTTTTTCGTTTTAGCTCCCGAAACATCGTAATGCAACGTTGGAATATTTTGCATGAAACGTTTGCGCCAAGGAATCGAAAAAACAACTTTTACGAAACTTTAGGTTTTAAACGCTGAAAAATCTATCCGAGTTTTTCATTTTAGCTCCCAAAACATCGTAATGCAACGTTGGAATATTTTGCCTGAAACGTTTGCGCCAAGGAATCGAAAAAAACACTCTTGGGACTAACTTTCGGTTTTAAACGCTGAAATCTATCCGAGTTTTTCGTTTTAGCTCCCAAAACATCGTAATGCAACGTTGAAATATTTTGCATGAAACGTTAGCGCCAAGGAATAAAAAAAACCACTTTCCAGAGAACTTTAGGTTTTAAACGATGAAATCTATCCGAGTTTTTCGTTTTAGCTCCCGAAACATCGTAATGCAAAGTTGGAATATTTTGCATGAAAAGTATGCGCCAAGGAATCAAAAAACAACTTTCTAGACGAAATTTAGGTATAAACGCTGAAATCTATCCGAGTTTTTCATTTTAGCTCCCAAAACATCGTAATGCAACGTTGGAATATTTTGCCTGAAACGTTTGCGCCAAGGAATAAAAAAAAACACTCTTGGGACTAACTTTCGGTTTTAAACGCTGAAATCTATCAGAGTTTTTCGTTTTAGCTCCCAAAACATCGTAATGCAACGTTGGAATATTTTGCATGAAATGTTTGCGCCAAGGAATCGAAAAAACCACTTTCTAGACGAACTTTAGGTTTTAAACGCTGAAATCTATCCGAGTTTTTCGTTTTAGCTCCCGAAACATCGTAATGCAACGTTGGAATATTTTGCATGAAACGTTTGGGCCAAGGAATCGAAAAACAACTTTCTAGACGAACTTTAGGTTTTAAACGCTGAAATCTATCCGAGTTTTTCGTTTTAGCTCCAAAACATCGTAATGCAACGTTGGAATATTTTGCATGAAACGTTTTCGCGCCAAGGAATCGAAAAAAAAAACTCTTGGGACGAACTTTAGGTTTTAAACGCTGAAATCTATCCGAGTTTTTCGTTTTAGCTCCCGAAACATCGTAATGCAACGTTGGAATATTTTGCATGAAACGTTTGCGCCAAGGAATCGAAAAACCACTTTCTAGACGAACTTTAGGTTTTAAACGCTGAAATCTATCCGAGTTTTTCGTTTTAGCTCCCGAAACATCGTAATGCAACGTTGGAATATTTTGCATGAAACGTTTTGCGCCAAGGAATCGAAAAAACACTTTCTAGGACGAACTTTAGGTTTTAAACGCTGAAATCTATCCGAGTTTTTCGTTTTAGCTCCCGAAACATCGTAATGCAACGTTGGAATATTTTGCATGAAACGTTTGCGCCAAGGAATCGAAAAAAACACTCTCTGGACGAACTTTAGGTTTTAAACGCTGAAATCTATCCGAGTTTTTCGTTTTAGCTCCCGAAACATCGTAATGCAACGTTGGAATATTTTGCATGAAACGCTTGCGCCAAGGAATCGAAAAACAACTTTCTAGGGACGAACTTTAGGTTTTAAACGCTGAAATCTATCCGAGTTTTTCGTTTTAGCTCCCAAACATCGTAATGCAACGTTGGAATATTTTGCATGAAACGTTTGCGCCAAGGAATCGAAAAAACACTCTTGGGACAAACTTTAGGTTTTAAACGCTGAAATCTATCCGAGTTTTTCGTTTTAGCTCCCGAAACATCGTAATGCAACGTTGGAATATTTTGCATGAAACGTTTGCGCCAAGGAATCGAAAAAAACACTCTCGGGAAGAACTTTCGGTTTTAAACGCTGAAATCTATCCGAGTTTTTCGTTTTAGCTCCCGAAACATCGTAATGCAACGTTGGAATATTTTGCATGAAACGTTTGCGCCAAGGAATCGAAAAAACAACTTTCTTTCCGAAACTTTAGGTTTTAAACGCTGAAATCTATCCGAGTTTTTCGTTTTAGCTCCCAAAACATCGTAATGCAACGTTGGAATATTTTGCATGAAACGTTTGCGCCAAGGAATCGAAAAACAACTTTCTTGGGACTAACTTTCGGTTTTAAACGCTGAAATCTATCCGAGTTTTTCGTTTTAGCTCCCAAACATCGTCGTAATGCAACGTTGGAATATTTTGCATGAAACGTTAGCGCCAAGGAATCGAAAAAACACTTTCCAGACTAACTTTAGGTTTTAAACGATGAAATCTCCGAGTTTTTCGTTTTAGCTCCCGAAACATCGTAATGCAACGTTGGAATATTTTGCATGAAACGTTATGCGCCAAGAATCAAAAAACCACTTTCTAGACGAACTTTAGGTTTTAAACGCTGAAATCTATCCGAGTTTTTCGTTTTAGCTCCCAAAACATCGTAATGCAACGTTGGAATATTTTGCATGAAACGTTTGCGCCAAGGAATCGAAAAAACACTCTTTGGACTAACTTTCGGTTTTAAACGCTGAAATCTATCCGAGTTTTTTCGTTTAGCTCCCAAAACATCGTAATGCAACGTTGGAATATTTTGCATGAAATGTTTGCGCCAAGGAATCGAAAAAACCAATTTCTAGACGAACTTTAGGTTTTTAACGCTGAAATCTATCCGAATTTTTCGTTTTAGCTCCCGAAACATCGTAATGCAACGTTGGAATATTTTGCATGAAACGTTTGGGCCAAGGAATCGAAAAAACCACTTTCCAGACGAACTTTAGGTTTTAAACGTTGAAATTTGTCAGAGTTTTTCGTTTTAGCTCCCGAAACATCGTAATGCAACGTTGGAATATTTTGCATGAAATGTTAGCTCCAAGGAATCGAAAAAACCACTTTCCAGAGAACTTTAGGTTTTAAACGATGAAATCTATCCGAGTTTTTCGTTTTAGCTCCCGAACATCGTAATGCAAAGTTGGAATATTTTGCATGAAACGTATGCGCCAAGGAATAAAAAAAACAACTTTCTAGACGAAATTTAGGTATAAACGCTGAAATCTATCCGAGTTTTTCATTTTAGCTCCCAAAACATCGTAATGCAACGTTGGAATATTTTTCCTGAAACGTTTGCGCCAAGGAATCGAAAAAAACACTATTGGGACTAACTTTCGGTTTTAAACGCTGAAATCTATCCGAGTTTTTCGTTTTAGCTCCAGAAACATCGTAATGCAACGTTGGAATATTTTGCATGAAACGTTTGCGCCAAGGAATCGAAAAGAACACTCTTGGGACGAACTTTCGATTTTAAACGCTGAAATATATGTGAGTTTTTCGTTTTAGCTCCCAAAACATTGTAATGCAACGTTGGAATATTTTGCATGAAATGTTTGCGCCAAGGAATCGAATAAACAACTTTCTAGACGAACTTTAGGTATAAACGCTGAAATCTATCAGAGTTTTTCATTTTAGCTCCCAAAACATCGTAATGCAACGTTGGAATATTTTGCATGAAACGCTTTGCGCCAAGGAATCGAAAAAACACTCTTGGGACTAACTTTAGGTTTTAAATGCTGAAATCTATCCGAGTTTTCGTTTAAGCTCCCAAAACATCGTAATGCAACGTTGGAATATTTTGCATGAAACGTTAGCGCCAAGGAATCGAAAAAACCACTTTCCAGAGAACTTTAGGTTTTAAACGATGAAATCTATCCGAGTTTTTCGTTTTAGCTCCCGAAACATCGTAATGCAAAGTTGGAATATTTTGCATGAAACGTATGCGCCAAGGAATCGAAAAAACAACTTTCTAGACGAAATTTAGGTATAAACGCTGAAATCTATCCGAGTTTTTCATTTTAGCTCTCGAAACATCGTAATGCAACGTTGGAATATTTTGCCTGAAACGTTTGCGCCAAGGAATCGAAAAAAACACTCTTGGGACTAACTTTCGGTTTTAAACGCTGAAATCTATCCGAGTTTTTCGTTTTAGCTCCGGAAACATCGTAATGCAACGTTGAAATATTTTCCATGAAACGTTAGCGCCAAGGAATAAAAAAAACCACTTTCCAGAGAACTTTAGGTTTTAAACGATGAAATCTATCCGAGTTTTTCGTTTTAGCTCCCGAAACATCGTAATGCAAAGTTGGAATATTTTGCATGAAAAGTATGCGCCAAGGAATCAAAAAACAACTTTCTAGACGAAATTTAGGTATAAACGCTGAAATCTATCCGAGTTTTTTGTTTTAGCTCCCGAAACATCGTAATTCAAAGTTGGAATATTTTGCATGAAACGTATGCGCCAAGGAATAAAAAAAACAACTTTCTAGACGAAATTTAGGTATAAACGCTGAAATCTATCCGAGTTTTTCATTTTAGCTCCCGAAACATCGTAATGCAACGTTGGAATATTTTGCCTGAAACGTTTGCGCCAAGGAATCGAAAAAAAACACTTTTGGGACTAACTTTCGGTTTTAAACGCTGAAATCTATCCGAGTTTTTCGTTTTAGCTCCAAAACATCGTAATGCAACGTTGGAATATTTTGCATGAAACGTTTGCGCCAAGGAATCGAAAAGAACACTCTTGGGACGAACTTTCGATTTTAAACGCTGAAATCTATCCGAGTTTTTCGTTTTAGCTCCCAAAACATCGTAATGCAACGTTGGAATATTTTGCATGAAACGTTTGCGCCAAGGAATCGAAAAAACAACTTTCTAGACGAACTTTAGGTATAAACGCTGAAATCTATCCGAGTTTTTCATTTTAGCTCCCAAAACATCGTAATGCAACGTTGGAATATTTTGCATGAAACGTTTGTGCCAAGGAATCGAAAAGAACACTCTTGGGACGAACTTTCGATTTTAAACGCTGAAATATATGTGAGTTTTTCGTTTTAGCTCCCAAAACATTGTAATGCAACGTTGGAATATTTTGCATGAAACGTTTGCGCCAAGGAATCGAATAAACAACTTTCTAGACGAACTTTAGGTATAAACGCTGAAATCTATCCGAGTTTTTCGTTTTAGCTCCCGAAACATCGTAATGCAACGTTGGAATATTTTGCATGAAACGTTTGCGCCAAGGAATCGAAAAAAAACACTCTTGGGACGAACTTTCGATTTTAAACGCTGAAATCTATCCGAGTTTTTCGTTTTAGCTCCCAAAACATCGTAATGCAACGTTGGAATATTTTGCATGAAACGTTTGCGCCAAGGAATCGAATAAACAACTTTCTAGACGAACTTTAGGTATAAACGCTGAAATCTATCCGAGTTTTTCATTTTAGCTCCCAAAACATCGTAATGCAACGTTGGAATATTTTGCCTGAAACGTTTGCGCCAAGGAATAAAAAAAAACACTCTTGGGACTAACTTTCGGTTTTAAATGCTGAAATCTATCCGAGTTTTCGTTTAAGCTCCCAAAACATCGTAATGCAACGTTGAAATATTTTGCATGAAACGTTAGCGCCAAGGAATAAAAAAAAACCACTTTCGAGAGAACTTTAGGTTTTAAACGATGAAATCTATCCGAGTTTTTCGTTTTAGCTCCCGAAACATCGTAATGCAAAGTTGGAATATTTTGCATGAAACGTATGCGCCAAGGAATCGAAAAAACAACTTTCTAGACGAAATTTAGGTATAAACGCTGAAATCTATCCGAGTTTTTCATTTTAGCTCTCGAAACATCGTAATGCAACGTTGGAATATTTTGCCTGAAACGTTTGCGCCAAGGAATCGAAAAAAACACTATTGGGACTAACTTTCGGTTTTAAACGCTGAAATCTATCCGAGTTTTTCGTTTTAGCTCCAGAAACATCGTAATGCAACGTTGGAATATTTTGCATGAAACGTTTGCGCCAAGGAATCGAAAAGAACACTCTTGGGACGAACTTTCGATTTTAAACGCTGAAATATATGTGAGTTTTTCGTTTTAGCTCCCAAAACATTGTAATGCAACGTTGGAATATTTTGCATGAAACGTTTGCGCCAAGGAATCGAATAAACAACTTTCTAGACGAACTTTAGGTATAAACGCTGAAATCTATCCGAGTTTTTCATTTTAGCTCCCAAAACATCGTAATGCAACGTTGGAATATTTTGCATGAAACGTTTGCGCCAAGGAATCGAAAAAAACACTCTTGGGACGAACTTTCGGTTTTAAACGCTGAAATCTATCCGAGTTTTTCGTTTTAGCTCCCAAAACATCGTAATGCAACGTTGGAATATTTTGCATGAAACGTTTGCGCCAAGGAATCGAAAAAACAACTTTCTAGACGAACTTTAGGTATAAACGCTGAAATCTATCCGAGTTTTTCATTTTAGCTCCCAAAACATCGTAATGCAACGTTGGAATATTTTGCCTGAAACGTTTGCGCCAAGGAATAAAAAAAAACACTCTTGGGACTAACTTTCGGTTTTAAATGCTGAAATATATCCGAGTTTTCGTTTAAGCTCCCAAAACATCGTAATCTATCCGAGTTTTTCGTTTTAGCTCTCGAAACATCGTGATGCAACGTTGGAATATTTTGCATGAAACGTTTGTGCCAAGGAATCGAAAAAAACACTCTCATGACGAAGTTTAGGTTTTAAACGCTGAAATCTATCCGAGTTTTTCGTATTAGCTCCCGAAACATCGTAATGCAACGTTGGAATATATTGCATGAAACGTTTGCGCCAAGGAATCGAAAAAAACACTCTCGGGATGAACTTTCGGTTTTAAACGCTGAAATCTATCCGAGTTTTTCGTTTTAGCTCCCGAAACATCGTAATGCAACGTTGGAATATTTTGCATGAAACGTTTGCGCCAAGGAATCGAAAAAACCACTTTATAGACGAACTTTAGGTTTTAAACGCAGAAATCTATCCGAGTTTTTCGTTTTAGCTCTCGAAACATCGTGATGCAACGTTGGAATATTTTGCATGAAACGTTTGCGCCAAGGAATCGAAAAAAACACTCTCATGACGAAGTTTAGGTTTTAAACGCTGAAATCTATCCGAGTTTTTCGTATTAGCTCCCGAAACATCGTAATGCAACGTTGGAATATATTGCATGAAACGTTTGCGCCAAGGAATCGAAAAAAACTCTCGGGATGAACTTTCGGTTTTAGACGCTGAAATCTATCCGAGTTTTTCGTTTTAGCTCCCGAAACATCGTAATGCAACGTTGGAATATTTTGCATGAAACGTTTGCGCCAAGGAATCGAAAAAACCACTTTATAGACGAACTTTAGGTTTTAAACGCAGAAATCTATCCGAGTTTTTCGTTTTAGCTCTCGAAACATCGTGATGCAACGTTGGAATATTTTGCATGAAACGTTTGCGCCAAGGAATCGAAAAAAACACTCTCATGACGAAGTTTAGGTTTTAAACGCTGAAATCTATCCGAGTTTTTCGTATTAGCTCCCGAAACATCGTAATGCAACGTTGGAATATATTGCATGAAACGTTTGCGCCAAGGAATCGAAAAAAAAACTCTCGGGATGAACTTTCGGTTTTAGACGCTGAAATCTATCCGAGTTTTTCGTTTTAGCTCCCGAAACATCGTAATGCAACGTTGGAATATTTTGCATGAAACGTTTGCGCCAAGGAATCGAAAAAACACTTTATAGACGAACTTTAGGTTTTAAACGCAGAAATCTATCCGAGTTTTTCGTTTTAGCTCTCGAAACATCGTGATGCAACGTTGGAATATTTTGCATGAAACGTTTGCGCCAAGGAATCGAAAAAAACACTCTCGGGAAGAACTTTCGGTTTTAAACGCTGAAATCTATCCGAGTTTTTCGTATTAGCTCCCGAAACATCGTAATGCAACGTTAGAATATTTTGCATGAAACGTTTGCGCCAAGGAATCGAAAAAAATACTTTATAAACGAACTTTAGGTTTTAAAAGCAGAAATCTATCCGAGTTTTTCGTTTTAGCTCTCGAAACATCGTGATGCAACGTTGGAATATTTTGCATGAAACGTTTGCGCCAAGGAATCGAAAAAAACACTCTCGGGAAGAACTTTCGGTTTTAAACGCTGAAATCTATCCGAGTTTTTCGTATTAGCTCCCGAAACATCGTAATGCAACGTTAGAATATTTTGCATGAAACGTTTGCGCCAAGGAATCGAAAAAACCACTTTATAGACGAACTTTAGGTTTTAAAAGCAGAAATCTATCCGAGTTTTTCGTTTTAGCTCTCGAAACATCGTGATGCAACGTTGGAATATTTTGCATGAAACGTTTGCGCCAAGGAATCGAAAAAACACTCTCTCGGAAGAACTTTCGGTTTTAAACGCTGAAATCTATCCGAGTTTTTCGTATTAGCTCCCGAAACATCGTAATGCAACGTTAGAATATTTTGCATGAAACGTTTGCGCCAAGGAATCGAAAAAACCACTTTATAGACGAACTTTAGGTTTTAAAAGCATAAATCTATCCGAGTTTTTCGTTTTAGCTCTCGAAACATCGTGATGCAACGTTGGAATATTTTGCATGAAACGTTTGCGCCAAGGAATCGAAAAAAACACTCTCATGACGAAGTTTAGGTTTTAAACGCTGAAATCTATCCGAGTTTTTCGTATTAGCTCCCGAAACATCGTAATGCAACGTTGGAATATATTGCATGAAACGTTTGCGCCAAGGAATCGAAAAAAACTCTCGGGATGAACTTTCGGTTTTAGACGCTGAAATCTATCCGAGTTTTTCGTTTTAGCTCCCGAAACATCGTAATGCAACGTTGGAATATTTTGCATGAAACGTTTGCGCCAAGGAATCGAAAAACCACTTTATAGACGAACTTTAGGTTTTAAACGCAGAAATCTATCCGAGTTTTTCGTTTTAGCTCTCGAAACATCGTGATGCAACGTTGGAATATTTTGCATGAAACGTTTGCGCCAAGGAATCGAAAAAAACACTCTCGGGAAGAACTTTCGGTTTTAAACGCTGAAATCTATCCGAGTTTTTCGTATTAGCTCCCGAAACATCGTAATGCAACGTTAGAATATTTTGCATGAAACGTTTGCGCCAAGGAATCGAAAAAAATACTTTATAAACGAACTTTAGGTTTTAAAAGCATAAATCTATCCGAGTTTTTCGTTTTAGCTCTCGAAACATCGTGATGCAACGTTGGAATATTTTGCATGAAACGTTTGCGCCAAGGAATCGAAAAAAACACTCTCGTGACGAACTTTAGGTTTTAAACGCTGAAATCTATCCGAGTTTTTCGTTTTAGCTCCCGAAACATCGTAATGCAACGTTGGAATATTTTGCATGAAACGTTTGCGCCAAGGAATCGAAAAAACACTCTCTCGGATGAACTTTCGGTTTTAAACGCTGAAATCTATCCGAGTTTTTCGTTTTAGCTCCCGAAACATCGTAATGCAACGTTGGAATATTTTGCATGAAACGTTTGAGCCAAGGAATCGAAAAAACCACTTTATAGACGAACTTTAGGTTTTAAAAGCAGAAATCTATCCGAGTTTTTCGTTTTAGCTCTCGAAACATCGTGATGCAACGTTGGAATATTTTGCATGAAACGTTTGCGCCAAGGAATCGAAAAAAACACTCTCATGACGAAGTTTATTTTTAAACGCTGAAATCTATCCGAGTTTTTCGTATTAGCTCCCGAAACATCGTAATGCAACGTTGGAATATATTGCATGAAACGTTTGCGCCAAGGAATCGAAAAAAACACTCTCGGGATGAACTTTCGGTTTTAGACGCTGAAATCTATCCGAGTTTTTCGTTTTAGCTCCCGAAACATCGTAATGCAACGTTGGAATATTTTGCATGAAACGTTTGCGCCAAGGAATCGAAAAAACACTTTATAGACGAACTTTAGGTTTTAAACGCAGAAAATCTATCCGAGTTTTTCGTTTTAGCTCTCGAAACATCGTGATGCAACGTTGGAATATTTTGCATGAAACGTTTGCGCCAAGGAATCGAAAAAACACTCTCATGACGAAGTTTAGTTTTTAAACGCTGAAATCTATCCGAGTTTTTCGTATTAGCTCCCGAAACATCGTAATGCAACGTTGGAATATATTGCATGAAACGTTTGCGCCAAGGAATCGAAAAAAACTCTCGATGAACTTTCGGTTTTAGACGCTGAAATCTATCCGAGTTTTTCGTTTTAGCTCCCTAAACATCGTAATGCAACGTTGGAATATTTTGCATGAAACGTTTGCGCCAAGGAATCGAAAAAACCACTTTATAGACGAACTTTAGGTTTTAAAAGCGCAGAAATCTATCCGAGTTTTTCGTTTTAGCTCTCGAAACATCGTGATGCAACGTTGGAATATTTTGCATGAAACGTTTGCGCCAAGGAATCGAAAAAAACACTCTCGGGATGAACTTTCGGTTTTAGACGCTGAAATCTATCCGAGTTTTTCGTTTTAGCTCCTGAAACATCGTAATGCAACGTTGGAATATTTTGCATGAAACGTTTGCGCCAAGGAATCGAAAAAAACACTCTCGGGATGAACTTTCGGTTTTAAACGCTGAAATCTATCCGAGTTTTTCGTTTTAGCTCCCGAAACATCGTAATGCAACGTTGGAATATTTTGCATGAAACGTTTGCGCCAAGGAATCGAAAAAACCACTTTATAGACGAACTTTAGGTTTTAAAAGCAGAAATCTATCCGAGTTTTTCGTTTTAGCTCTCGAAACATCGTGATGCAACGTTGGAATATTTTGCATGAAACGTTTGCGCCAAGGAATCGAAAAAAACACTCTCATGACGAAGTTTAGGTTTTAAACGCTGAAATCTATCCGAGTTTTTCGTATTAGCTCCGAAACATCGTAATGCAACGTTGGAATATATTGCATGAAACGCTTGCGCCAAGGAATCGAAAAAACACTCTCGGATGAACTTTCGGTTTTAAAGCATTTACGCTGAAATCTATCCGAGTTTTTCGTTTTAGCTCCCGAAACATCGTAATGCAACGTTGGAATATTTTGCATGAAACGTTTGCGCCAAGGAATCGAAAAAAACCACTTTATAGACGAACTTTAGGTTTTAAACGCAGAAATCTATCCGAGTTTTTCGTTTTAGCTCTCGAAACATCGTGATGCAACGTTGGAATATTTTGCATGAAACGTTTGCGCCAAGGAATCGAAAAAAACACTCTCATGACGAAGTTTAGGTTTTAAACGCTGAAATCTATCCGAGTTTTTCGTATTAGCTCCCGAAACATCGTAATGCAACGTTGGAATATATTGCATGAAACGTTTGCGCCAAGGAATCGAAAAAACACTCTCGGATGAACTTTCGGTTTTAGACGCTGAAATCTATCCGAGTTTTTCGTTTTAGCTCCCGAAACATCGTAATGCAACGTTGGAATATTTTGCATGAAACGTTTGCGCCAAGGAATCGAAAAACCACTTTATAGACGAACTTTAGGTTTTAAACGCAGAAATCTATCCGAGTTTTTCGTTTTAGCTCTCGAAACATCGTGATGCAACGTTGGAATATTTTGCATGAAACGCTTTGCGCCAAGGAATCGAAAAAACACTCTCATGACGAAGTTTAGGTTTTAAACGCTGAAATCTATCCGAGTTTTTCGTATTAGCTCCCGAACATCGTAATGCAACGTTGGAATATATTGCATGAAACGCTTGCGCCAAGGAATCGAAAAAACTCTCTCGGATGAACTTTCGGTTTTAGACGCTGAAATCTATCCGAGTTTTTCGTTTTAGCTCCCGAAACATCGTAATGCAACGTTGGAATATTTTGCATGAAACGCTTGCGCCAAGGAATCGAAAAAACACTTTATAGACGAACTTTAGGTTTTAAACGCAGAAATCTATCCGAGTTTTTCGTTTTAGCTCTCGAAACATCGTGATGCAACGTTGGAATATTTTGCATGAAACGCTTGCGCCAAGGAATCGAAAAAACACTCTCGGAAGAACTTTCGGTTTTAAACGCTGAAATCTATCCGAGTTTTTCGTATTAGCTCCCGAAACATCGTAATGCAACGTTAGAATATTTTGCATGAAACGTTTGCGCCAAGGAATCGAAAAAAACACTATATAACGAACTTTAGGTTTTAAACGCTGAAATCTATCCGAGTTTTTCGTTTTAGCTCACGAAACATCGTGATGCAACGTTGGAATATTTTGCATGAAACGCTTGCGCCAAGGAATCGAAAAAACACTCTCGGGAAGAACTTTCGGGTTTTAAACGCTGAATCTCTATCCGAGTTTTTCGTTTTAGCTCCCGAAACATCGTAATGCAACGTTGAATATTTTGCATGAAACGCTTTGCGCCAAGGAATCGAAAAAACCACTTTATAGACGAACTTTAGGTTTTAAACGCAGAAATCTATCCGAGTTTTTCGTTTTAGCTCTCGAAACATCGTGATGCAACGTTGGAATATTTTGCATGAAACGTTTGCGCCAAGGAATCGAAAAAAACACTCTCGGGAAGAACTTTCGGTTTTAAACGCTGAAATCTATCCGAGTTTTTCGTATTAGCTCCCGAAACATCGTAATGCAACGTTAGAATATTTTGCATGAAACGTTTGCGCCAAGGAATCGAAAAACCACTTTATAGACGAACTTTAGGTTTTAAAAGCAAAAATCTATCCGAGTTTTTCGTTTTAGCTCTCGAAACATCGTGATGCAACGTTGGAATATTTTGCATGAAACGTTTGGCGCCAAGGAATCGAAAAAAACACTCTCATGACGAAGTTTAGGTTTTAAACGCTGAAATCTATCCGAGTTTTTCGTATTAGCTCCCGAAACATCGTAATGCAACGTTGGAATATATTGCATGAAACGTTTGCGCCAAGGAATCGAAAAAAAAACTCTCGGGATGAACTTTCGGTTTTAGACGCTGAAATCTATCCGAGTTTTTCGTTTTAGCTCCCGAAACATCGTAATGCAACGTTGGAATATTTTGCATGAAACGTTTGCGCCAAGGAATCGAAAAAACCACTTTATAGACGAACTTTAGGTTTTAAACGCAGAAATCTATCCGAGTTTTTCGTTTTAGCTCTCGAAACATCGTGATGCAACGTTGGAATATTTTGCATGAAACGTTTGCGCCAAGGAATCGAAAAAAACACTCTCGGGAAGAACTTT
The DNA here is from genome assembly GCA_036507275.1 of Sicyos edulis. NCBI lineage: Eukaryota > Viridiplantae > Streptophyta > Magnoliopsida > Cucurbitales > Cucurbitaceae > Sicyos > Sicyos edulis. Next base: position 18,441,343 of record CM071851.1, read on the forward strand.
CGGTTTTAAACGCTGAAATCTATCCGAGTTTTTCGTATTAGCTCCCGAAACATCGTAATGCAACGTTAGAATATTTTGCATGAAACGTTTGCGCCAAGGAATCGAAAAAAACACTTTATAAACGAACTTTAGGTTTTAAAAGCTGAAATCTATCCGAGTTTTTCGTTTTAGCTCTCGAAACATCGTGATGCAACGTTGGAATATTTTGCATGAAACGTTTGCGCCAAGGAATCGAAAAAAACACTCTCATGACGAAGTTTAGGTTTTAAACGCTGAAATCTATCCGAGTTTTTCGTATTAGCTCTCGAACATCGTAATGCAACGTTGGAATATATTGCATGAAACGTTTGCGCCAAGGAATCGAAAAAAACACTCTCGGGATGAACTTTCGGTTTTAGACGCTGAAATCTATCCGAGTTTTTCGTTTTAGCTCCCGAAACATCGTAATGCAACGTTGGAATATTTTGCATGAAACGTTTGCGCCAAGGAATCGAAAAAACCACTTTATAGACGAACTTTAGGTTTTAAACGCAGAAATCTATCCGAGTTTTTCGTTTTAGCTCTCGAAACATCGTGATGCAACGTTGGAATATTTTGCATGAAACGTTTGCGCCAAGGAATCGAAAAAAAAACTCTCATGACGAAGTTTAGGTTTTAAACGCTGAAATCTATCCGAGTTTTTCGTATTAGCTCCCGAAACATCGTAATGCAACGTTGGAATATATTGCATGAAACGTTTGCGCCAAGGAATCGAAAAAACTCTCGGATGAACTTTCGGTTTTAAACGCTGAAATCTATCCGAGTTTTTCGTTTTAGCTCCCAAACATCGTAATGCAACGTTGGAATATTTTGCATGAAACGCTTGCGCCAAGGAATCGAAAAACCACTTTATAGACGAACTTTAGGTTTTAAACGCAGAAATCTATCCGAGTTTTTCGTTTTAGCTCTCGAAACATCGTGATGCAACGTTGGAATATTTTGCATGAAACGTTTGCGCCAAGGAATCGAAAAAAACACTCTCATGACGAAGTTTAGGTTTTAAACGCTGAAATCTATCCGAGTTTTTCGTATTAGCTCCCGAAACATCGTAATGCAACGTTGGAATATATTGCATGAAACGTTTGCGCCAAGGAATCGAAAAAAACTCTCGGATGAACTTTCGGTTTTAGACGCTGAAATCTATCCGAGTTTTTCGTTTTAGCTCCCGAAACATCGTAATGCAACGTTGGAATATTTTGCATGAAACGTTTGCGCCAAGGAATCGAAAAAACCACTTTATAGACGAACTTTAGGTTTTAAACGCAGAAATCTATCCGAGTTTTTCGTTTTAGCTCTCGAAACATCGTGATGCAACGTTGGAATATTTTGCATGAAACGTTTGCGCCAAGGAATCGAAAAAAACACTCTCGGGAAGAACTTTCGGTTTTAAACGCTGAAATCTATCCGAGTTTTTCGTATTAGCTCCCGAAACATCGTAATGCAACGTTAGAATATTTTGCATGAAACGTTTGCGCCAAGGAATCGAAAAAAATACTTTATAAACGAACTTTAGGTTTTAAAAGCAGAAATCTATCCGAGTTTTTCGTTTTAGCTCTCGAAACATCGTGATGCAACGTTGGAATATTTTGCATGAAACGTTTGCGCCAAGGAATCGAAAAAAACACTCTCGGGAAGAACTTTCGGTTTTAAACGCTGAAATCTATCCGAGTTTTTCGTATTAGCTCCCGAAACATCGTAATGCAACGTTAGAATATTTTGCATGAAACGTTTGCGCCAAGGAATCGAAAAAACCACTTTATAGACGAACTTTAGGTTTTAAAAGCAGAAATCTATCCGAGTTTTTCGTTTTAGCTCTCGAAACATCGTGATGCAACGTTGGAATATTTTGCATGAAACGTTTGCGCCAAGGAATCGAAAAAAACACTCTCGGGAAGAACTTTCGGTTTTAAACGCTGAAATCTATCCGAGTTTTTCGTATTAGCTCCCGAAACATCGTAATGCAACGTTAGAATATTTTGCATGAAACGTTTGCGCCAAGGAATCGAAAAAAAACCACTTTATAGACGAACTTTAGGTTTTAAAAGCAGAAATCTATCCGAGTTTTTCGTTTTAGCTCTCGAAACATCGTGATGCAACGTTGGAATATTTTGCATGAAACGTTTGCGCCAAGGAATCGAAAAAAACACTCTCATGACGAAGTTTAGGTTTTAAACGCTGAAATCTATCCGAGTTTTTCGTTTTAGCTCTCGAAACATCGTGATGCAACGTTGGAATATTTTGCATGAAACGTTTGCGCCAAGGAATCGAAAAAAACTCTCGATGAACTTTCGGTTTTAGACGCTGAAATCTATCCGAGTTTTTCGTTTTAGCTCCCGAAACATCGTAATGCAACGTTGGAATATTTTGCATGAAACGTTTGCGCCAAGGAATCGAAAAAACCACTTTATAGACGAACTTTAGGTTTTAAACGCAGAAATCTATCCGAGTTTTTCGTTTTAGCTCTCGAAACATCGTGATGCAACGTTGGAATATTTTGCATGAAACGTTTGCGCCAAGGAATCGAAAAAACACTCTCGGAAGAACTTTCGGTTTAAACGCTGAAATCTATCCGAGTTTTTCGTATTAGCTCCCAAACATCGTAATGCAACGTTAGAATATTTTGCATGAAACGCTTTGCGCCAAGGAATCGAAAAAAACTTTTATAAACGAACTTTAGGTTTTAAAAGCGTAAATCTATCCGAGTTTTTCGTTTTAGCTCTCGAACATCGTGATGCAACGTTGGAATATTTTGCATGAAACGCTTGCGCCAAGGAATCGAAAAAACACACTTTATGACGAACTTTAGGGTTTAAACGCTGAAATCTATCCGAGTTTTTCGTTTTAGCTCTCGAAACATCGTGATGCAACGTTGGAATATTTTGCATGAAACGTTTGCGCCAAGGAATCGAAAAAAACACTCTCATGACGAAGTTTAGGTTTTAAACGCTGAAATCTATCCGAGTTTTTCGTTTTAGCTCCTGAAACATCGTAATGCAACGTTGGAATATTTTGCATGAATCGTTTGCGCCAAGGAATCGAAAAAAACACTCTCGGGATGAACTTTCGGTTTTAAACGCTGAAATCTATCCGAGTTTTTCGTTTTAGCTCCCGAAACATCGTAATGCAACGTTGGAATATTTTGCATGAAACGTTTGAGCCAAGGACTCGAAAAAACCACTTTATAGACGAACTTTAGGTTTTAAAAGCAGAAATCTATCCGAGTTTTTCGTTTTAGCTCTCGAAACATCGTGATGCAACGTTGGAATATTTTGCATGAAACGTTTGCGCCAAGGAATCGAAAAAAACACTCTCATGACGAAGTTTATTTTTTAAACGCTGAAATCTATCCGAGTTTTTCGTATTAGCTCCCGAAACATCGTAATGCAACGTTGGAATATATTGCATGAAACGTTTGCGCCAAGGAATCGAAAAAAACACTCTCGGGATGAACTTTCGGTTTTAGACGCTGAAATCTATCCGAGTTTTTCGTTTTAGCTCCCGAAACATCGTAATGCAACGTTGGAATATTTTGCATGAAACGTTTGCGCCAAGGAATCGAAAAAACCACTTTATAGACGAACTTTAGGTTTTAAACGCAGAAATCTATCCGAGTTTTTCGTTTTAGCTCTCGAAACATCGTGATGCAACGTTGGAATATTTTGCATGAAACGTTTGCGCCAAGGAATCGAAAAAAACACTCTCGGGAAGAACTTTCGATTTTAAACGCTGAAATCTATCCGAGTTTTTCGTATTAGCTCCCGAAACATCGTAATGCAACGTTAGAATATTTTGCATGAAACGTTTGCGCCAAGGAATCGAAAAAACCACTTTATAGACTGTAACGACCCAACCCGAAAGGGGTTCTAAATAGGCCATTACCTCAATGCATGCATAGAAATCAACACTAGAATTTGCAATAGGGTTGTTTCGGATTCTAAGTAAAAACCAAAAACCGGCAAGAGTTCATTTAAAAAGTCAATACAAAATTCTTGAAACTCATCCCTGTTTCCAAGCACTGCTCCAAGACAAATACATTTCCAAACATACTCTGATCGAGATTTATTTAAAACATACAAACTTTACAACAATGCTAGAATCCGGAAATACATTCGAAAACACACCTAGGGCTCCGTGCCCAACTACATGCATTCAGAGGACATTTAAATCATAAACATAAATCTCGAGAGTTGAACAACGGGTTTCCATGATCACAGCTCCTCCTCCACCATCCCGCCTCGCGCCATGGTTTCTGAAAGATAAGTAAGGGTGAGTAACGAATTACTCAAGAAGAATCCCCAACCGGGTACAATACGATATACATGGTCATCTAGCGTAGAAAGATATGCAAGCTATGAATATAAACACAGATAGAGCACATAGCTTAGCCCACACTTGGGCCTCGGATGCCAACCTGTGGTCTTAGTCCGGAAATCAAACACCACACAACACATCACACAAGTCGCCCTATACGAGAAACAAGTCGGCCGCCTCTGCTGTCATCGTCGACGAAAGGTACACTGCTCACAATCCCGAGGAGCTCTCCGATCGGCACGCAGAATGAGCGTAAGCATGCACCGCGTGCTCTACCGCAGACTATGGGGGTTGCCAGGGTCCAAGGCAAGCCGCCCATATCCAGTCCACGCGCTAACTAAATCTTTGGATCGGTGTCACCGACATAGGGGTGTGAGACACGGACACGTAAACTATGTCACCTGAACCACCGCACTTTCAGGGCCAAGAAACGGTCGTGGTAGGCTTACACCAGAAGCCGTCCTTGCCTTAACAGTGGCAATCGGGGGCTACCGCCAAACATGCCGAGGACATGCCACCGCCGGGGCGAGGCAATGCCAAGTCATCATCCCGACCGCTTGGGGCATTAACAACCGCCTCCCTCACCCAAGATTGCGGGGCCTACCGCTTGGGTTAGCTAATCCCTCACGGGTCCAGGGGACGGAATGACTTGCTCGACGTCCCCGCCATGGATGCAAGGTTCTTTATGCATCGAGCCCGGATGATGCTATCTACCCGCACTTCTAACTCGCCTAGCAAACAAAGAACAATTCCATAAAATCCAATACGTGCTCAAAGAGAATACAACGAGCCTAGCATGATACTACGAAGCAAGGAATGATACGAGCATGCCGAAAGGAACAACCTAGCATGGATTAACATGAGAATTAACCAGAAAGTCATGCTAATCGGAATTCAGATTAGAGCACTTATCACCAAACATGTCAATAAACACAAACAAGCATACAATCAAAGAATCACATAATATATCGCAGGTCCACACAACTCCTGGTAAGAAATCCTTACACGGCCTAAGACCTCTAAACACAAGAAACCTAAGCCGCGATCGAACCCGAGCTAGCTAGCGAGAACCTAACAAAAACAACAATAATTACAATCAAAAGGCCCAAAATAATAAAACAAACGAGGGCTCACCTCGGGAGCAACTCACGAGGCACGCACCGACACGCTGAACGGGCGGGCGGCCAGGCACGGCTAGGCGCAAAGAAGTGGCGCGAGATAGCGCTACTGGGCGCGGTCGGGCGCTGGGCGCGACACGGCACGGCGCGCGCTGCTCTCGGCATGGGGCGCTACTGACACGGCTGCTGGGCGCGCTGCTCTCAGCTACTGGGCGCGCGAACGAGCGCGAGCAGCAGCAGGGAGGCGGCGATGGCGCGAGGCGCGAGCTCGAAGACAGGACAGCGCGCGCTCGACACGGCGCTCTGAGGCACGACTTCGAGCGCTCGACACGACGCGGCGAGCGCGGGGTGACACTGACCAGATGGCGGCGAGGCGCGCGGCCGGGCGACGCTGGCGAGGGCGCCGCGACGCTTCCAAGTGCGTGCGTGGGCGCGCGCGACGCTGGCGAGCTCGGGCGGCTCGCGACAGCTCTGGGCTCGAGCTGGTGGCGTGGCGACGGCCGCGAGGCAGGGGGCTCGGGGCACCGCGGCTGAGGGGCTAGGTCGGCAAGGTGGGGCCTCGGGGAGAGAGAGAGAGAGAGAGAGAGAGAGAGAGAGAGAGAGAGAGAGAGAGAGAGAGAGAGAGAGAGAGAGAGAGAGAGAGAGAGAGAGAGCAAAACAAGGGAAGAAGGATTTTCTTGATTTTCTTTCCTTTTTCCCTAATTAAATAGGTCTAAAATCCCTTCCCAAAGCTTCCTCTTTCCAAACCCGGCCGAAGCAAACTTATTTTAAAAAATAAAAATCTCTTTTCCTCTGAACTTCCCAAGACCATTTAGGCAAGGGCTCAAAACCCAATGGTCTTGGGAAGTTCAGAGGAAAAGAGATTTTTATTTTTTAAAATAAGTTTGCTTCTACTGGTTTGGAAAGAGGAAGCTTTGGGAAGGGATTTTAGACCTATTTAATTAGGGAAAAAGGAAAGAAAATCAAGAAAATCCCTTCTCCCTTGTTTTGCAATCTCTCTCTCTCTCTCTCTCTCTCTCCTAGCCGACCTCACCAAGAAACCCTAGCCGCTCTAGCCGCACCCACGCCAAATTTCTTCAGCCAGCACTGACCAGCAATTTCACCAAGACACCAGCGCACTCAGCGAAGCAGCCCAATTGGCCCACCAGCGCAGCGCACTCAGTCGCTGCCCAGACGCTCCGCGACCAGCGCGCCCGCGCGCCGACCGACCAGATCGGGTCGCCCAGACGCGCCAGCGTCGTCCGCACTAAAGCCGCCTTCACCACCGCGCCGCGCGCTGCCGCCTGCCGCGCGCGCGCCCTGCCGTCGCGTCTGCGTGCAGTGCCACTTCGTCGCGTCGCCCGCCCGCCCGCGCGCGCCTGCGCCCTGTCGCAGTCCGCGCGCAGCCCAGCGCCAGCGCCCGTCCCCTGCCGCGCGCAAGGCTGCCGAGCAGCGCCAGCGCCAGCGCTAATAGCGCGCCCAGCCCGCACTCAAGCAGCGCCAAAATCGCTTCTTGCTGCCGAGACCCGTGCCTTCTCGGTTGGTAATTCTCGAACCTATCCCTTTTAGATTTTTAAGTCTTTGGTCAGATATTTATTTAGGATGCTTTTAAAATGCTTAGGTTGCTCGGTTTAAACTTTAAAGCTCGAGGGTCATTATTTGATTGTGAAGGTTATTTCGCTCGTTTCGGTAAGGATTCCTTACCGTGGTTGTGTGGACCTCGCGATGCTTTCTTGAATGTGCCTTATATGCATGTTCACTTTTATGGACATGATTAGTGGATAGGATGTGACTTGTGATTGCATTCCCGCTAGCATGTTTGCTTGTTTGTACATGTTAGTGCCATGCTAGGATTGTTCTTCCAAAGATGCTTGAGATTCCCGCTTTAAGTTCGTAGTATCATGCTAGGTTATGTATGATTGATGATGATTATGTATGTTTAGCCAGGAATCGTTTACTCTATACTCTAGCTAGTGTGTTAGGGCTGTCATCATCTAGAGGCTGAGAGCGGACATAACGTACCTTGTCCCCACCGGTCGGGAGTAGAGCGAAGCATAACGTACATTGCTTCCCCTGGCAGCGATGTGGATTTAGCTACCACATCGGCATAAGCCTAGTTTGTAGCTCTGCTAGAGCGGAACCCCGCCAACGGTGCAAGCCCGCCTTGGCCGGTTCTTAGCTTCGTGTCGGTGGTACAGCTGCCGCACAGATGAGTGCCGAGGGCCTCGCACTCATCGTGTTCGGTGACACCGCTTTCCGAGTCTTAGGCATGCGTGCACTGCCCGCGTGTTTTTGTACTTAGGCCCCACATTTACGCCTGGTTGCAGCGGCATGCGCGGTGTGCGCGCAAGACACGTTAGTCGCCGGTTCGAGAGCTCCCCTGCTAATGTTCGTGAGTACACCAGTTCCTTCTGTTTAGAGCCGGACTTCGGGTACTCTCCCGATAGTCCAGTTATAAGCGGGGTAAGAGGCCCTTGAGGACACCCATTGGGATTGGCTTTTGAGCTGATCATATGGTCGAGGAGAAAGACCTCTCGAGGTGTCTGGACATCTTTGGGATCGGTTTTTGAGTGATCAATTGGCCGAGGGAGAGACCCTCGAGATGTCCCGGGATTGGTTATGAGAGCCAATCATTAGGCCGGAAGTAGGAGACTTCCGAGGATTCCAGATTCTGCCTTGTAAGCTCGTTGAGCTATGATCCATGTTGGTAATCGCTTGCATGTATACTAGGGTGCTAGATGATTGAAGTATCGTATTGTACCGGTTGGGGATTCTTACCGAGTATGTTTATACTCACCCTTATTTCTGTGGTTTTCCACCAGTGTAACTTGGGACAAAGACCGGACGGCGAGCGGAGGAGCCGAATGATCATGGGAGCCGCCAAGCACTCTGTCTTTATTGTTTGCATATTTGTTCAAAGATGTAGATGGACAGAGTCCTAGGGGAAACATTATTAAAAGTTGTTTGAACTGCTTTTGAATGTTTTATATATATCTTGGCAGTGCTTGTTTTACTTCGTTGGTTTTCTTAAACAAAATCGTTGATTATGTTTTAAGCATTCCCGCTTTCTAAATGTTTTGAAAGGTTTTAAATATGAGCACTAAACCGCTTGATGAAGTATTTTAACTTGCATGCTGAGTGAGAACCTAGGTTTAGGACCGTATTTTGGGTCGGGTTCTTACATAACAAGAGGACCAAATCTTGGCCAAACACTCACAAGAGGCAGAACAACCTTTACTGTAGCCTCTAGAACACCATCCAAGAATCCGCTTAACTGGACAAACGACTACTTCCAAGCAGCCAACAAACTTTTCCTTCTTGCTAACACCTCTGCCATCAACTCCAAAACCAGGGGAGTAACCTGACAACTCCCCGAAGAAAACGGCTCTTACAAGCAGACAACCAAAGGACAGAGAGCTCCACGTACGCTCACTGTCTTGCTCCACTAGAGCAACAACATCTAATCTCGCGGGGCAACAACAGGGGTCCACCACAGACTGGACCGCCGACCACGAACAAGCAAAGACTCGCCCTCCAACACCAAATGAGGGCACTCTCAAACTCTGGGAACATGAGAGACAACCTACAGGGCAAACCACTTACCCACGAACAAGGCTAACTCCTTGGCAACTCGAAAACCACACCTTGGCCAACATCAAACACCAACTTGCCACCACCCAGGAACCAAATTCGGACTTTACTCCAAACAAACTCTGGCTTGCCAACTAAACTTACTACCTGGGTCTGACTGAGCTCTGGTGAGGCTCTCCACAACCTAGGGTTCTCTGACAACCCTCGACACCCACTGCCAACTAACGGACTAACAGCCAAATGCCTGAACCAACAACTCCAATTTCCAGCATCACAACCATGCTGGCCAACTCCAACTCCTTGGGAACCAAGAGGACCCGAAACGCTACAGAATGCGTCAACCTCCCACTCAAAGCATCGCCCACAACAACTTCTACCCAAGGAAGGATCCGAACAACTCTCTTAGCCATGACGATCAGGAACCACGCGGCTTAGCTACCACCGCTCTTGTTCAGTTTCCAACTGAACTCCAACCAACGATCAACAAGAAGATCCACCAACCAAGCTTAGGTACAACTTAACAAATCTTGCCTAAGCAACAACCTGATACCACGAGCACGGTATCCTTACCACCTCAACCAAAGCCTTACAACATCCACCTGGAATCCAACTCCTCTAGGAACTGAACACTAGATCTCCAAAGCAAACCCTACATGGATCTGAAACTCTTGCCACAGAACGAACCACACAAAACACACTTGTGTGCACAACTTTCAACCTTCCTTTAGAGATCCAAGACTAACAAGCGCTTTTCCAAAAACAACGCTAACTCCTGGCAGAGATACAAACAATCCAAGGAACACCAAAAGTTCCATCTCCACACGATACTCGAAGCTGAGGCAACCTTGCTCTACCAAAGCATAACAATGCCAAACCGAACTTACTTTATATCAAGCCTCTACCAAGGGTGCTTACCCCTAAGGCATCCAAAACCTCTCACAAGGCATCAGCTCATCTCGCCTCATAGGCATCCAACTCATCTCATGAGCATCCAACTCAGGGTCCCTCTGTTGGACCAAACTCGCATCTATGATGCTCAACTCTGATTAAGGCACTCGAAGGTAGTTGACCGCACTACCAACCACAAAGAAATCTCTTGGCCTTAACACTAGCGCGAGACTCACGCGCACCAACACTTACCAACTGGCAACCTGCTGACTTACTCAACCTCCGTAAACATCGGGAAGAGGCTCCGCTCTCTCGAGCATCCTTTCGCTTGTAGTCCATTGACTACCACCGAACTAACCCTCCGCACGACCTAAACAGTGCAAGCCGCCATAAACAGATCCAAGGCTAAAGGAGTGCGTTGAACTCCGAACGGCATAGAACCAACTGCTATGCCCAAGCCAAACTCAAGCCTCAACCAGACTTAGTGCCAAAGCGGCACACCAACCAATGCACCTCAAGTGCCACTACTACCAAAACCACATCTTACTACCAATGGGACCAACAAGGTCACTACCTTGAGTGACAACAACTCTGGCTAGGCATACGAGGGCTCAACTCAAAAACCATGCCTATGGCATCTCATCAAACCGAAGGCTCACGGCCTACACTAGCATCTCCACATGATGCTCAACAAAACTCTGGCCGGCTCTCTCAACATGCGTGAGCCTAGCTCCACTCCGAAGCTCACCAAAAGAAGAGTGCTCAACTCTACCAAACATCCGAGGAAAACACCAACGGATCTAGTCCGGAAGGAACACTACTCATCGCACTCCTAACCACGAGGGGTTCCGCCATCGGGCTGCAACAACAACACTTTAAAGGAGCACAAAAATGCCTCAACAATCAATCTCCTCGAAGGTCGCCAACTCTGCAGCTACTCACCGGGCAAACAAACAATCTGCTAAGGCTCAAGATCAACACTTGAGTGCCCAGTGCCGGTCCACACGGGGACTGCTCCACAAACATCCACATCAAAGACAAACACAATAACTCCTCTCTTGGAGTGGCACTCCAAGGAAAAACACCTCCACCCTCTCACTGGGGAAAACCAACAACGTGGGGCCACGGTTGGCCTACGGAGTCCAAACTCGCCTCCCACGGGGGCGACGTCCCGGGGCATCCGAAACAATCTGGATACCTCAACAAGCCACAACATAATCACACACCGCGGGAAGTTGGCATGATGGCTCTCTAAGCCCAAACCAACAACGAGTCGAGAACTCGCTCGCCTCTCGCTCCACAACACTACACAAGGCATACACAAGATGACAGTATTGTAAATTCTTAACCCTTTTTCAACAACAAATAGTAAACTTAGGCGTACTGATGACCGCCAGATCTGCCGATGATCATGGAAAAACGACCTACAACAAAAAGGTCGATCCACTGAATCTATGACTCGAGCTCGATACCAATCAGAATTCGACCCAACCCGAAGGGGTTCTAAATAGGCCATTACCTCAATGCATGCATAGAAATCAACACTAGAATTTGCAATAGGGTTGTTTCGGATTCTAAGTAAAAAACCAAAAACCGGCAAGAGTTCATTTAAAAAGTCAATACAAAATTCTTGAAACTCGTCCCTGTTTCCAAGCACTGTTCCAAGACAAATACATTTCCAAACATACTCACGATCAGATTTATTTAAAACATACAAACTTTACAACAATGCTAGAATCCTAAATACATTGAGAAAAACACCCTAGGGCTCCGTGCCCAACTACATGCATTCAGAGGACATTTAAATCATAAACATAAATCTCAGAGTTGAACAACGGGTTTCCATGATCACAGCTCCTCCTCCAGCCATCCTGCCTCGCGCCATGGTTTCCTGAAAGATAAGTAAGGGTGAGTAACGAATTACTCAGTAAGAATCCCCAACCGGGGTACAATACGATATACATGGTCATCTAGCAGAAAGATATGCAAGCTATGAATATAAACACAGATAGAGCACATAGCTTAGCCCACACTTGGGCCTCGGATGCCAACTCAGGGTCTTAGTCCGGAAATCAAACACCACACAACACATCACACAAGTCGCCCTATACGAGAAACAAGTCTCGGCCTCGGCCTCATCTCACGTCGACGAAAGGTACACTGGCTCACAATCCCGAGGAGCTCTCCAGTCGGCGCTGTAATGAGCGTAAGCATGCACCGCGTGCTACTGCAGACTATGGGGGGTTGCCAGGGTCTGAAGGCAAGCTGCCCATATCCAGTCACCACGCCTAACTAAATCTTTGGATCGGTGTCACTGACATAGGGGTGTGAGACCTGGACACGTAAACTATGTCGGCCAACCACCGCACTGGGGCCAAGAAACGGTCGTGGTAGGCTTACACCAGAAGCCGTCCTTGCCTTAACAGTGGCAATCGTGGGCTCTTGCCAAACATGCCGAGGACATGCCGGGCCGCCGGGGCGAGGCAATGCCAAGTCATCATCCCGACCGTTGGGGCATTAACAACTGCCTCCCTCACCCAAGATTGCAGGGCCTACCGCTTGGGTTAGCTAATCCCTCACGGGGTCCAGGGACGGAATGACTTGCTCGACGTCCCTGCCATGGATGCAAGGTTCTTTATGCATCAGGCCCGGATGATGCTATCTACCTGCACTTCTAACCTGCCCTAGCAAACAACAAACAATTCCATAAAATCCAATACGTGCTCAAAGAGAATACAACGAGCCTAGCATGATACTACGAAGCAAGGAATGAGAATCGAGCATGCGAGAAAGGAACAACCTAGCATGGATTAACATGAGAATTAACCAGAAAGTCATGCTAATCGGAATTCAGATTAGAGCACTTATCACCAAACATGTCAATAAACACAAACAAGCATACAATCAAAGAATCACATAATATATCGCGGGTCCACACAACTCCTGGTAAGAAATCCTTACAGCGCCTAAGACCTCTAAACACAAGAAACCTAAGGCTGCGATCGAACCCGAGCTAGCTAGCGAGAACCTAACAAAAACAACAATAATTACAATCAAAAGGCCCAAATATAATAAAACAAATGGGGCTCACTCGGGGAGCAACTCAC